>CAKXYN010000035.1:15762500-16142500 GCA_935064755.1 Tragelaphus eurycerus
CGATTGCAGATTCTTAGGGAAGAGATCTCAATTGGCTCCACTCTGGTAAGATTTCCACTTTTGAAGTAATCAACCAAGAGATGAGGTAATGCCCTACACACATGGCTACTAGAATCTCATCCCTTTGGTGATGTGGGTGGGGGTAATTGAAGAGAACAGAAGAAGGCATTGATTTATATGCCAGGAAAACATACCAAAGCTGTTCATTACAATTTCTTTTACTCAAATCCCATGTCCTCTTTTCCGTTTTTTGCATTAATGCCACTATGAAGGAAAGTTCTTTGAAATACAATATTCTTTATAATTTCCTCTCCTGCATGAGAGGAAAGCCCTTAATAATTCACTGCCTTGGTATTTTTGCAGAGCATAAAATAAAAGCTACTAGGAATGAACAGTTTTTGCTGTCTTTGTAAAAATCTGACTTCCTTGTTGAGATTTTGCGGCCTATCTTGGAGACGGAGGGGACTGGACAGCTTTTTAAAAATTATTTATTGATTGATTTTAATTTTATTATCAGAGTATAATTGCTTTACAATGTTGTGTCGGTTTCTGCTGCACAACATGGTGAATCAGCTATATGCATACATATATCCCCTCCCCCTGGAGCCTCTCTCCCGCCCTTCCCCTAAGCACCTTTAAAAGAAGCTAAAGTTGAAATAGTGATTGTACTATATTATTGGTCTACAAACTGCATTACTTGTCTTCTTTGCCAGTTGGCACTTAAGCTGAGTCAGTCTTAAAGGATAAACCCAAACTATGCAGGTAAAAGAAGAGGATGAAGTATATTGCATTAAAAGAAACAAATGTTTGAAGCAAGATATTTCAAGGAACACATATACTCTAGAATAGTTACATTGTAGATCATAAGGTGGAGAGGTAGCAAATACCACTGGAAAATAGGGGCCACTGGGTGATGTCTTGAGGAGGTGAACTTTATTTTGTGAGCAGTAAAAGCCATTGAAGGAGGCTAAGGAGTACTCAAAGTTTCAAATATATTCGAAGCTTAAAACCTCAGTCTGGAAAGAAAAACACTGAACCAAAAATAAGGAAGGAAGAGCAACAGGAGACTCTTGCAGTTATAGATATAATACATATGTGGAAAATAAGGGCTTGAATCAAAGTGGTAGCAGTGAGAATAAAGAGAATAGGATTCAATAAGACATAACAATAAGGATGTCAGATCTTTAATTGTTGCTGAGAATGTGGGAAATAGGGAACATTTTTGACTTTCAGGTATAGTGGGACCATTCACTGAAAAAGCACAGGAAGATGGTTGAGTTCAGACATGGAAACCACATGATCATTATCCTTGACTTCAGTGAGTTCTGATGTTTATGAAACATCTAAGTGGAAATATTCAATAGCTAACTGAAGATACAAGTCTAGAGTTTAGGGAAGAAGTTGTAACTAGAGATGATTAATTTAGCAGAAAGTATTAAAAATCATACTTAGTTTGCAGAATTTCACATTTAACTTTTCATATATTCAGGCTCCAATTGTAATATAAATAGAATAAAAATTCAGTTGACATATGAATTTATGGAGCCTTCACCAGATTCTTTTGCCTTCCATAGTCTGTCTTTGTTATAACAAATTTGTTTCTTTTATCAGTGCTGTTGAAACTGAGCTTTATAAAACCTTCATTTCTAAAAATGCATTTTCCAAGGAGCAGTTCCAAAGATAGAAAAGTGTATTGGATGGATTCTATTCTGACCTAATATGGTGTTTAAAAAAATATGTTTGCATTGCTACATGTATTTTTTTCAATGGTTGTAGTTTATAAATTCTTTGAATAGGATAAAATACTAGTTACTTAGTGCTTACAAGCAAACTTACTCTTAATTGGTTTTCTGACTTTTATAATGTAGGAACCATATTCAATTGCAGAGATAATCTTTCATGTTGATTTTTTTTTTTTTGGTGTGAACATTTTGAAGGTCTATAGAATTTAAAGCTTCCTTCTTCTAGTCTATCAGGATTCCCCTGAAACTTTATGTCAGCTCACCTCCCTCTGTGTGTGTGTGTGTGTGTGTGTGTGCACATGCACACACATGTGCACACATTCACTCATCTCCTACTCTTTGTGGCCCCATAGACTTTAGCTCGCTAGGTTCCTCTGTTGAGCTCTGGATGGGAAGATCCCCTGGAGTAGGAAATGGCAGCCCACTTCAGTATTCTTGCCTGGAAAATTCCAGAGTCCTCTGTGCATGGAATTTGTCAACCACTTGTTTAATTGATAGTTTAAAACGTCACTCTAGATCTTGCCTGTTTCTAAGTTATCTGAACACAGTTGTATCTTACAGTCTAGGCTTCCTCCCAAGGTTTGTCTACAGGGCCTGCTGCCTCTTGGTGGGCTAGTATCGTTGCAGGCTGAACCCTTCATGCTTGACCCTTCATACATGCCTGAAACATGTATCTGGATATCATCCGTGTTCTTAACCAGCAAGAGAATCAGAAGGGTGGCAGGTCTGGAAAGCAGTTGATACGTAGAAAGGCAAAACAGAATTGTCATCTTCAGTCAGATGCAATCTAGGAAAGACCTGAAGGATAGCTTCAAATAATTGAAACTCTGTGATACAGAAGAAAGAGGCTTTAAATTCTACAGACCTTCTGAAGATAATACAAAGACCAGTGGTTTAAAGCTAGGGACAGATTCAGGTTTCCTGTAAAAAGAAATTGCTAACATTTAGTGAAATGGAATGAAAGGTTGCAAAAGGTGAAACTTATCAATCGTTGTGTATGCTATACAGAGGATATATGTTTATCTGTGCAGTGACTGAAAACAAGATTTGGGTGTCCATCAGAGCTGAATTGAAATCTTACTCCACAGCTTTCTTAGCCTGTGGCCTCCTAAATTTTATCATGCCCATTTTTTAAAAGTCATAATGACAGGACGAACTTGACACCAATCCTGTTGCCTTCACTATTGAGAGCACTCCCCATAAACTTCCTGTACTCCAATCTATATCCCAGGGTCTGTTTCCTGGGGGACCCTACTTAAATCGTTAGTATTTTCATCTTCATCATCTAATTCTAGCAAATTGTCAGCACCTTCAAGGCACAGAATCAGCTTTATTCTTCTTTGTATTCTAGAGCTGTGATTATTCAATAAATGTTTCCATATCTTACCTTGTGAGAGCTTTAAATAGACTCTTACCAAGTTACCCATCTTCCCTCCAGTTGAGCAGCACGTAACACATGTCCATAAAATGCCTCTGTGTGTATGTGAGTGTTTGAGTACTAAGTCACTTCCGTTAAGCCTGACTCTGTGTGACCCTGTGGACTGTATGTAGCTCCCCAGGCTCCTCTGTCTACCTCCTCTTATTTTCACTGAATGCTCTTCAGCGTACCCTCTACGCTCAAGAACATGGATTTCTAAATACAAAGGTAACTCTGAAACAAAATGCCACTTCCTCTTGTATATTTTAAGTTAATTACTAGGTTAAAATTAAGCAACTACTGCTGCTGCTGCTGCTAAGTCGCTTCAGTCGTGTCCGACTCTGTGCGACCCCATAGACGGCAGCCCATCAGGCTCCCCCGTCCCTGGGATTCTCCAGGTAACAACACTGGAGTGGGTTGCCATTTCCTTCTCCAATGCATGAAAGTGAAAAGTGAAAGTGAAGTCGCTCAGTCATGTCTGACTCATAGCGACCCCGTGGACTGCAGCCTACCAGGCTCCTCCATCCATGGGATTTTCCAGGCAAGAGTACTGGAGTGGGGTGCCATAGCCTTCTCCGAAGCAACTACTATAGCCCACATTAATCTTGTGTTGGCAGCATAATTTAGTGATTGAAACAAGATTTGGGTGTCAGACAGACCTGAGTTGAAGCCTTATCCCACCACTTCCTAAGTTTCATAGTCCACTTCTTTAGATGAAGGGTGAGGATATTAATACCTACCTCTTTGGGTTGTGGGGAGAATCAAAGAAAATGTATGCAGAATGCCAGACATACAGAAAATACTCAAAGCAAGTCAGCTATTTTCTGTGATATTATTTTATTAATATTTCAAGTTCACTTTATTATTCATTCTCTGTAAATTTGTTTTCATACAGATCAAAATACTTACTAATTTCCCTTGTAATTTCTTCTTCGACCTATGGGTTATTTAAAAATCTGTTGTTTAATTTGCAAATATTTGCAGATATCCAAATTTCCTTCTGTTGTTGATTTCTAATTTCAACCCACTGTAGTTAGAAAACTTACTTTGTATGATTTCAATCCTTTTAATGTATTGACAGATTCTGTGGCCTAGCTCATTTTTGTAAATTTGATAAAAGGTATATGAAATCTAAATATTGTTCCACATCTCCTTTCTGAATTATTCTCTTGAAAATGGACTTGTAGCCTTTCTAATATTATGGCATTTTCTCTACTAAGTTTTGACCTGCATGATAGTAGTTTTAGGGCTTCCCAGGTGGCACTAGCGGTAAAGAACTTGCTTGCCAATGCAGGAGATGTAAGAGACGCTGGTTCAATCCCTGGGTCAGGAAGATCCCCTGAGTAGGAAATGGCAACCCAATCCTGTATCCCATTCCAGGGATCCTGGAAAATCCCATGGACAGAGGAGCCTGGTGGGCTACAATCCACAGGGTCGCAAAGACTGGGACATGACTGGTGACTTAGCATGCATGCATGATAGTAGTTTTAGAGTGTTATCAGTGAATTTTTCTCCTTTGCCACTTCTGATCAGAGTTATCTTGGTCAGTTCAGCTAGGCAGCTGCCAGAGTCATCCTTCGCTATCTTCAGAAGACAGGGCACTGAATCCATTGCCTGGAGCTCATCGTTCTCATACTAGAAGCCAGGTGCGGAGAGCAGATTCTGAAATTCAGCACCATCCGCATGTCCAGCTGGTCCGCTTTCTTTCTTTCCAAAGCCTTGACCTTATACAGGGATTGGAGATGAACACACCACCTGTGCCCTAAGTCACTCAGCTTTTCTATTTAGGGCTGCAAATGTTCACAAGAAAGAGAGAAAGCAGAGACTTTTCTTGGCAGTGTGTATACTCCCGCATGATGCAGCAGAAGCTAATCATGGTTCTTGAAAAACTATGTTAAGAAATAGGGACTAGTGTGGCATGAATGTTTTTGCTTGGTTTTGTTTTATTTTATATTTTGTAAGATCCAAATTTCTACATTAATTCAATAAGATAATGTCACTTCCATTTAGAAATTTAAACTCAATGAAAATAAGTATTGAGTACATGATTATTTAATGATAGTAAATACCAGTTTCAATAGATTTACAGGGGAAGATGGTCTGTTATGTATATATTTTATATTTGTAGCTTTTGTATTAACATTTTGCTTTTCAATGTGGGGCCGATAAGAATGAGTCTAAGTGATAAAGAATCAAAGAATCAAACACAATAAATAAGTAAGTAAGGGAGCCATCATAGAAAATTGGCTAAGATCATTGGCTTTGAATCTGAAAATATCTGCATATAAATTTATTGATACTTCTCTTAGCTTTAATTTTCCTCATCTGTAAAATATAGGTAATAGTTGTAACTGCTTACTAGTTAGGGTTTTTTTAATTGTTGTTGTTCCAAAGTTAGGCAAAAAGGAGTATATTTATAGGAGAGTTCATAGAATTCATGAGAAATCTGGAGAACTGAGCTCGGAAATTGGGCCAGAGCCATGTTATGCTGGAGGAGGAGCACATCCTAAGCCCTCCGTGGGAGTAGTCTGGCCAGGGTGCCCCTTCCACCCTTTGCATGATCTCTAGGTTGAATGGCTTCTTTGATCACACACTCCAAACCTGGAGTTCCAGGCAGGAGAAGCCAGGTGACTAAGCCTTGGTTGCGTGGCCATGCTTAGATATGTCCAGGAAAGTAAGGATCTGGTCTTTTCAATTCATACAACACCCTTATGCATAGATAATGGGCAGAAACAAGCAACCAAATAGTGGGCAAAAGACCACACAGAATTTTTGTGCATTAATTACTGAAATATATACAAAGTGCTTAACATAGTCACCTCATTCATATTGGATATTAGTTATAATTGTTCTTTTTTCTTGGAGAAGCAAAACCACTATGAGTCATATACAATAAGGTTCTATACATTCAATAAATGAAGAAGAAAGAAAACTGCAAAGCCCCAAACCAACTATATTTGTATTTTTTAAAAAAGAAAACCAACTATCTGAGCACTTTTACCCTAGATATAGTTGTTTCATGCAGTGAGAACATATTTCCTTAAATAAGCTTTCAGTATTATAAAGATCAAATTATCCAAGGGAAATAAAGGTGCTTGACTTTCTTAAACATGTAAAGAAAACACACTTGTTCCATGAGATTTCCCAGGAAAGAATACTGCAGCGGGTTGCCGTATTCTTCTCCAGGGAATCTTTCAGACTCAGGGATCGAACAAGCGTCTCCTGCTTGGCAGGCAGATTCTATACCACTCACACACCTGGGAAGCCCGTAGTTCTCCTACCGGTGAAGTCAATTCTCAGGGAGGGGTCAGCTGAAATTTTTTTGCTGCCCAACCTCCCAGAAGCTGGAGGAATGAGAGGCTCAGTCCTGGAAGGAGTATGTAGTGACGCATCAAGTCATCTACTACCGCTACTTGGCTCCCTACCATCATTTGATATGATTGCCCACTCCTCCTTCTGAAACAAGATTTGGGTGTCCAAATCTCTTGCTTTTTCTTTTTTTTTCCTTCCTATCTAAAGATCTTCCTTTTAGACCTAAATTTCATGGAGATTTCCCTGGACCTTTATTTCTCTTTACTCAACATGAGTGCATTCTTTCTCATGCCTTCAAATATTATCTGATGACTTTTAAATTTATAATTGTAACTCATATGTCTTAACCTCCAGAACCGTGAATCTAATGATTGCTCATTTCATCTAGGATGTCTCACAGACATGTCAACATTTTTTTCAAAAAACCAAACCCATATCTTTAGTATTGATCCTCATCCTGTATTCTCTAACTTAGTTGTTTATGCTAGAATCCAGAAAGCCAAACTTAGCACGTTCGTCCACATTATGTCCTCATTAAAAAAATGACCTATTTTTAGTGAATTTGACCAACAACACACATCTCATGTGTATTCCTTTATTTTCTCTACTTCTGTTGCTCCACCATCTTTGATCTAAACTGCTACAATAGTGCCTTCTCTGACCTCCCAGTGTACATCTTTGCTTCTGTCAGATCATTCTTTATACAGCAGCTAGAATGGTCACTCAAGAATGCAAATACTATCGTGTTACTCACCTGTCTAAAATCTCGGACTTGTGCACTAAAATTATCACTGTGACCTAAAGTATCTTTTGAGGATACACTAGACTTTTGTATGTCTCTTTTCACACGCTGTTCCCATTGCCTGGAATACACTGTCTCCAGACTTTCTTGTGTTTAGTCACTCAGTCTTGTCCAGTTCTTTGTGACCCCGTGGACTGTAGCCTGCCAGGCTCCTCTGTCCATGGGGATTCTCCAGGCAAGAATAATGGAATGGATTGCCATGCCCGCCTCCAGGGGATCTTCTCAACCCAGGGATTGTACCCAGGTCTCCTGAATTACAGGAATGCCTTTACCATCTGAGCCACCAGAGTAGCCCCATCTGACAATTGTTCTTTAAATTTCAAGACAGAATCAATATATTACTTTTCCAGGGAAGCCTATTCTAACGTGGCTAAATTAGCTTTCCCTGCTAAAGACATTTTTAGCATTTACTCCTCCTCTCTCAGATGCCTTATCGGAATTTTAAATATAATATAAATTTTATTTCCTTTCTCCCACATTAGACTATTAATTTCACGAGAACTAAGACTATGATTTACTATGATACACTGACACTAGCCTGTCAGTGTATAAAAAATATCTCAAACATAGCAGTCCTTCGGTAAATTTCAGTTGAACATTTTATCAAATTCACACACATACATATATACATACCCATATTGTCTTTGTCTGTTCAGTTTGCTAAAAGAAGAATACCATAGATTGGGTGTTTTAAATAGTAAACATTAATTGTTCTGGAGGCTAAGAAGTTCAAGATCAAAGTGCCAGGAGGTTTGTGTTTGGTAAGAACTAACTTTTTTGTGCTGATTTCTTTTAGGTTTCAGGAAAGACCAAATTTAGGTATGATTCCAAGTCATTTCCTGATGTTCCTGAAAATCAATGTGCTAAGGTGTTTTCAGTCATGTCCGAATCTTTGTGACCCTATGAACTGTAGCCCACCAAGCTCCTCTGTTTATGGGATTTTCCAGGCAAGAATACTGCATTAGTTTGTCATGCCCTCTTCCAGAGGATCTTCCTGACACTGGGATAGAACCCTCATCTCCTGTGTCGCCTGCATTGGCAGGTGGTTTTTCACCTCTAGTGCCACCCAGGAAGCCCCAAAATCAATACATTTGAACAATAATTCAGAATCATGGATTTTGCAATGTGCCTGGGAATCCTGGGTACTGCCAAGTATGTAGTAAATCTTCAGTAGGTCCTTATTGATCAAGTAAGTGATGGAGCAAAGATAATTATAATCCATGTGTGATGGTTAATTTTATGAGTCTACTTGGCTAGGCCAAGGTACCAAAATATTTAGTCAAAAACCAGTCTAGATGTAGCTGTGAAATTATTGTTTATTTTTAGATTAGTAGACTTTGAGTAAAGCAGATTACTCTCCAAGACATGGGAAGTCCATATCCTTAGAAAAAAGACTGAAGTCCCCTGAGTAAGGGAGAAGATTCTGCCTCTAGACCACCATTGGGTCTGAACTGCAACATCATCTGGTCTCCAGCCTGCTAGTCTACCCTACAGATTTCAGGCTTCCAAGCTCTCACAATTGCGTGATTCAGTTCTCAAAATGAATCTCTCTATACATATTTACTAAATATTTACATATCCTATTGATTCTGTTTCTCTGGAGAATCCTGACTAATATGCCCTGTGGTCCTTATGTTGTGATTTTGAACATTTGTATATGTAAGTGACTGATATAAGTTAGAATTTGGGATGCCCTCTCATTTCATTTCATCTCACTATGATTTATACTAAATTATGTTACAAAGTATGATTTTTCTGTACATTAATATTAACACATCATCTCTCTATAGTAGAGACTTTGTTAGTAGACTTTGGTTAAACAGGTAAAGTAAATGAAAAAAAGTGTGACCCTAAATCTTACTTTCTAGAACGCAAAAGAAATCACCCTCCTAATTTGAAAACTTAAATGAAAATCTTGAAAGTTTCAGGCTCTAGGGAAAATGTTTACAGTCACCATATGAGCAAGGCCAGCTAGAGGGTGTCCAGTGATCTATTTTAGATTTTTTGTTTTTTGAGGCTGAATCTGCCATGGAAAGCACGAGGCAGCTAACAGGAGAACTTCCTAGTAAACCAGGCAGGAATTCTGAAGTAATGAACTCTGCTCCCTGTGTGGGTACCATAAACTTCGTAATGAATAACACTCTTTGAACGTCTGGACAAGAAAGATGTCTCACTCCAGGAGGGATGTTTTCCTTTCTGTAACCAAACTGAGCTTAGCTGATATGTGAAGCCTGACTTCACACTCTTTGGAGCTCCTCTTTGATCCAATACAGTTTAGTCAAATTGACTCTGATATGTTTGCAGATTGGAGTGGGGGTTAGGAAAATGTGGGAGTCGGGGTGTGAACCGTGTGTTTCTCTTCAGCTGGAAATTTGCCAATATCTTTCTCTAAGGAAATAAGATTCCCTTTCCAGTTTTGATTGATCGATAGTAAGAAGAGATTTGGATATAGCTTTTGGCTCAAAATGGATTGGGGAGAGTCCCAAAGAAGAACCCCCAAAGTGGGCTATGGTTTGGCAAGTGAAATATAGAGGGGGAGTTGAAAGAAATGTCAGCCTGGAGGAGAGAACCTAGCAGACGATTGACTAATAGTCCTCAGGTATGGAAGAAGAGGTTTGATTACTTCTCCAGGCATACAAAGGATAAAATGAGAAAAGCACCAAGCTGTAGCTCATAATGTTAATGATGAATAGGCAAAGAAAATTCATGTCACTATTGAATTAAAAAATAATTAGCAATAGAAATCATGAAATGGTTTCCAGGGTCTTGATAATGAGCCAATTATCCATCTTCTTCATCTCTTTTAGATGTTTTAGATTTCTTAAAACTAAAGAAAAGGAATCCTTTTACTATATTTGATGAATATTTGATGCTTGTGGTTTGTATATTATTCAGCAAACATTTATTCCTCTTCCACCGTCTACCTTCCACACCTCCATGGGAAGAGTATATTTTGACCCCCCACTGGTTTTGAGGTTGGCTCTTCACTTGCTTTGGAGAATGAAATGTGGACAAAAATGAAAGGTACCAGTTCTGAGTCTAAGCCTTAAAAGACATCACGTATTTCCACTTACCCATCTGGCATATTCTGACACTTACATGAGAAAAACTTGCCCTGGGTGGCTGTGCTCCTGTGCATGTTGTTCAGCCACTTCCCTCTTGTCTGACTCTTTGACCCCGTGGACTGTAGGCTGCCAGGCTTCTCAGTCTGGGATTTTCCAGGCCAGAATACTGGAATGAGTTGCCATGCCCTCCTCCAGGAGATCCTCCCAACCCAGGGATCAAACCCACGTCTCCTGTGTCTCCTGCATTGTTGGTAGATTCTTTACTGCTGAACAACCTAGCCTGGACTCAAATTGAGACAAGTATGCAGACCCAACTAAGCCCCAGTCTGAAGCAGAGGTATCCTTACTACTCTGTAGGCCCATGGGAGAGATATCAAGACTGTGCCACTGAATTTTTTATTTGTTTGAATGGGTTCAGTGCTTATTCATAGTTTTCTTCTTCTTCTTTTTTTTTTCTTTTTTGGCTACACCACGTGGCTTGCAGGATCTTATTAATAATTCCTCGACCAGGGATCAAACCCAGGCCTGGCAGTGAAAGCATCAAGTCGTAACCACTGACCACCAGGGAATTTCCTCATTCAGTAAGTCTTTTTGGGTATTTTGGCACCCAACTCCAGTACTCCTGCCTGGAAAATCTCATGGATGGAGAAGCCTGGTAGGCTGCAGTCCATGGAGTCTCTAAGATTCAGACACGATTGAGCGACTTCACTTTCACTTTTCACTTTCATGCGTTGGAGAAGGAAATGGCACCCCACTCCAGTGTTCTTGCCTGGAGAATCCCAGGGACGGGGGAGCCTGGTGGGCTGCCGTCTATGGGGTTGCACAGAGTAGGACACAACTGAGCGACTTCATTTTCACTCATTGGAGAAGGAAATGGCAACCCACTCCAGTGTTATTGCCTGGAGAATCCCAGGGACGGGGGAGCCTGGTGGGCTGCCATCTATGGGGTCACACAGAGTCAGACACGACTGAAGTGACTTAGCAGCAGCACTATGTAACAAGCCTTGTGCTAGATGCAGGAGATACAAAAGACTCAACCTTAAGAGAGCCTCTAGGCTACTGGAAGGGACAGATAGATATACCGTGAACCAGGTTCATATAAGAATTGGTGCTATAAGGGCTAAAATTATAGTGTCATGTGGTTGGAAAATTGAAGAAATAATGCACAGCTTGGAGAAGGTAAAAGTATATCAGGAATGACTTCATAAACAGGGATTGTTGAATGTGTTAATTGGAGACATCACTTGTATAAGTTGTATTGATCTATGCTTTCACATGTGTGTATCTAAGTGAGATATGTGCACCCCACACTGGGGATATATACCTGGGGTCATGTGTGAAACAGCTGTTACAGAATAAGAACCATACATAAGTATGCACAGCATGAGATAATGTTCAAAACAATTTCAAAATGCCACAAAATGCCTATTTATCAATTTCATCTGTATTCATGTAAATTTAAGAACCACATTACACAAACTGGTATTTACAGTTCTCAACTAATGATAAATATACAAACCAAGTCATTGAATCTTTTTCGGAGCAAAAGTAGTCAATTCCTAGGAGACTATTTCTTGTGTAAAACTTCAAACTTCTCATCAAGTATTAGTACTTATGGAGTCATTTTCAAGGAAATCATATTTATACTTAAAATAAGGATAAAATGTCAGGACAAAAAGCTTTGAGATGAGAATTCGATTTCTGATGTCCAACACTAGGTGCTTCAGCTTTCAGTTTAGTTTTTGATTAAAGGAGGGGGTCATGGCTTTCAAATACTATTTATTTATTTACATTCAACTACAAAGTCACATCCTCTCAAATTAAGAGCAGGCTGTGGATGGAAGCTGCCTGGGGACTGGATTCCATGTTCGATTTTTACCAGAAGTGTGACTATGGCAAGTTCTAACATCTCTAAGTCTCAGAATCTTTTCCTGTAAAGTGGAAGTGGTAATAATAATGCCCTGTACACCGTTGAGAGAATGTACCTACAGGGCTTGGCACGGTGCCTGGAATGTGCAAAGATCTCAAGAAATGTTGGTTGCTATTATTATTGTTGTTATTTCTCCAGTAGAGGAAGGTAAACATTTAAAATATAGAATTTATTATTTACGTAACATTTGTGAGTGGGAATATATGAGTATAAAACCCTGAAACCTTCGAGTGTGCAGTCATGCTTTGGATTATTTTGACTTCAATTGGCAAGGGACAGACTATGAGCTCATGTGAATTTTCTAGACTTAAGGAGGTAGTATTATGACAATGGGCTTCCCAGGTGGTGCTAGTGGTAAAGAATCCACCTAGCAAAGCAAGAAATGACTGAGACAAGGATTCAATCCCTCGGTCAGGAAGAGCCCCTCGAGGAGGGCATGGCAACCCACTCCAGTATTCTTGCTTGGAGAACCCCATGGACAGAGAGGAGTCTGGTGGGCTATAGTTCATAGGGTTGCAAAGAGTTGGACACAAGTGAAGTGACTTAGCATGCATACATGCATGCTTTAGGACAATGCAGCAGAGAGAACCACATTCTTGGCTTTTAACCTCTGTCTTTAGGGGATGTTGATATAAAACATCAATCACCTGAACCATCTTAGACATGCATTACAGCTCAAGTCTCTCTTCATCAATGATTTTCATTTTAACTAAATCTGTAAGAAGTATTTGGGTAAATAACCTTTCTCCTTTTCTTTTTTCTTTTACTTTCCACATGTCAAGAACAGCGTATGGCCAAATTATTTTTTTCCACATTATTCATTTTAACCAGGAGCACTCAGAAAAGTTTGGGAATGACTTTCAGAGAAACATTTTTAATTGTTTTTAATTTATCTAAAAACAGGCTAAAAAGTTTAATTAACAGGCTCCAAGTAATAGTTATACCATTTCTCCTCTGCTATCAGCTTTCACTTTTATTTACGATGGGTGTCCCCTGTGTTTCTTTCACACCAAAGTCCACTATCACTAATATTTCTGTGATATGTGAATAAACCTACATGTAAAGTTAGCACTTGCAATCAATGCAAATTAATGACTTTTTAAAAAAATTTCAATCAGGAAAAGCAGCTTTGTAGTTGAAAATCCCATGCTGGCCCTAGAGTGGGAGTTTTTCCAGCCTCTGCTTAAATCCAAAAAAATACTGCAATCTTCTGGCACAGGCCCACTGTAATGCTTTAAAAACAATTTAGCAACTGTCATTGCTGTAATTACAGTAACTAATTACCATCCTTAGCAAACAAATAGCTTAACATAATACGCAAGCCGAATCAATTTTGAAGAAATGCAAATTCCAAAAGCGAAAAAGGGCATTTTGGCAAACCTGAAAGGGAAGCAGGAAAATAATACACTTTGTTTTATCTGCACATAATTCCCAGGGAATATCATATCATAAATATTTGCATTCAGTTCTTATCAGGACATTTGCATTTGCTTCTTATCAGTGTGCAGACCGGACTCTGCCAGATAGAGAGAAGGGCGCCCCACCATGCACATATTTCTAATGAATCACGTCTCGGGCCCAGAGAATATTTTGGCTGGAACTTTATCACCCAGATGAAGAGGTCATTTACTCTCCGAGTTGGTTCATCTTGGAATTGTCTTGAGATTTTGATGTGATTCACCCGACGCCGCATTTATTTCTTTATTTTAGACAAATGCTGGAGGCAGTTTTCTACTGGAACATTTCTTCCAAAGGCAGCTAGCTGTTCAAAGGACACTTCTCCCCTTGCTGGCCACCCCTTCTCCACCCACTCCCCAACTTCTGCAAAAAATGAAATCATATGTAAATAACACCGGTTCCAATTATTTCAGATTCAGTAACAGGCCCAGCCATCTTTATTTTGTAGGAATCAATAAAGAGAATAAAAGCACTACATAGGATATATTGAGCCCTACTTGACCATCATTATCTCGAAATTTAGTGCCAAATCCTGTTGTAGTTCTCCAGAAGCACTTTTGATTAGCAGCGGCTTCCTTAGTAAAGGGAGGCAGTGTTGATGGCCAGGAAGCCACCTTACTAATGAGACCATCAGATTCCTCTAAGGGTCCATCCAGATAAATCCACTGCTCATCTTATTATAAGAAAAGTGCATCTTACCCAAGAGCACACATAGAGTCAGCAAGCAAGCGGATAGCAGCTTTCCTCTTAAGTGAATAATAATTTTGTCCTTTTTAACCCTTGACTTAGCATCTGACGCAGAACCCGGCACTCACTGGCTTACGTGCTTGGACATAAAACGTTCAAGCAGTCTATTTTGTTTTGGAGAGAGAAGCAGGAATATTATTCATATTGATTGGATCCTTTCTGTTGGACTTGGCTGTTTAATTAAACCAGATTTGTATTTTAGTGCCTTGGTAACATGAGGTTCAAATAGATAGGGGTATTATATCCTTATGGAAAGCACAGCCAGGTTGGTATACAAGACTCAGGGCTGTGTGAGTAAGGAGTTCTACAGGAGTGCTATTATTACACAATTTCCCCTGAAATTTTATCATCTACTTGATATTATTGCGCAAATTCTGAGGTCAGACTTCAAAGTAAAACTCGGGATGGGATCAATTGGAGTACTAGGATTTCAATTTCCAATTATAAATTAAAATATAGATATAATGGGAAAATTTGTCATTTATAATAGCAGCAAAAATGCATTTAATTGTACCTCATAGTGATTTTATTCATGAATATGGTCACTTCAACTTAATTTCACCCTTTACCCAAGTAGAATTTCACTTTGGTTTATTTATTTAACACAAAAGAGAACTTCTGGTTTATTATGATTCAAATGATTGACACATCTCTATTTGGATCCAGAAAATGCTATTTAAAAATCTCATAAATGTGTAAACATCTCGTGAAACTTTATTCCCATAACAACAAAAGAGCTTTCTGTCAAATTATTTGTTTTAATTATCATTTAAAAAAATCCATAGTTTAAATTTTTTCCTAAATAGCCCTGTTAACATAGGGTTTTTCTGGTATCTTGATTTCAACATAAATTATTTTGTTAAAAAACATGTAGACATAGTTACATATATTGATGTTAAGAATTTAATAATATTTAAGCCTTAAATGAACATTTTATATCAATATCTTATGAAATTATTTCTTTAAGATTTTTTCAAATATTAAATGTGAGATGAAAATTTATATACAAATGAATTGTTACAATTATGCGTCATCTTAAAAGCAATTCACATAAAATTTTCAAAAAACTTACCTTTTCTCTAAGTTCAGCTCTTATGTACATGTTTACCTGTGTGTTACGCTCTAAATCCTGGATGCATCCTCTGTTGTAGGTAAAAGAAATGTAAAATCTCCTATTTACAAAAAGCAAAAGCTAGAGAAGGAATACCACTAAAAACCGTTTGTGAGATACAATAATTCTTCTGAAAAAGACATTATATCTTTCATGTTTTATCGTTGTTTTTCACTTTTTCTTTGAGGTGGGAAGAGCTTACAGTTAAGAGCCCATTATCAGGGTGAAGGATGCAGGAAATCCAAAATATTTATGTTTGTTCATGGCACACGGACAAAAGACAGTTCTCAGGAAAAGGACTTTCTGATTAAGTGATTGAAAACACTCTGGTGTATTTTAATAGCTTCCAAGAGATAACATCATCTTCATCCTTATCGCTATTCTGAAACTTATTTTAAACATTCTCCTGTGCTCTTCCAATTAGATCCTCTGCTCTCTTGGCTTCCTGTATCCTCACTGCAACTCATCTCATTTGTTTGCTTTCTCATTTTTGTCAGCAGGTTGGGTGTAAAATGAGGCATTTAACAGATAATTGAAGGGACATGCTTTCCAGAGTCAAATTCATCTACATGGCATTCGGCCCCCATCTCTTGGTGATAAAACATGGGCGTGTAAAACATCAACTTGCACTTTGTAAAAGCTTAAAATATTGGTGATTTATTGAATGGCATGGCAGAGGATGATCAAGAGGAATCTGCTCATTTTGAAATGAAAATTGCTAATGGCCAAACAGATAAATAAAATCACATCAAACACTTGGCCAAAATCTACTTAAGGGAAACATATGTACTGAGAAGTAGTTTACTATTATATACACTCGCTCATTTTTCTGTCTAGAATACTTTTCTCCTAGATTTCGCTAATGCTGATGCTTACTCAACATTTTGGCTCAATCAAAATATCACCTCTTTAGAGAAGCCTAAAAACCTTTCCTGATCATTCTAACTAAAGTAGCTTATGTCATCCCCAACAAGCGCAGTTTATTTCTGATTCTTTTTTTAATGTATTTTTGTGTACTTCATTACATTTACTGTTGGGCATGATTTATATATATTTTATGTATGGATGACTTTGTAGTTTGCCTCTGACTCCCTCCAGGTGAGGTCAAGAATTTTACAATACCCGTTAATACTGTTGTAATAACAATATATAGAATATTTCTTGGCACATATTAAGCAGTTGTTTTTTATATTAAATAAATACGTTTATTGAAATCCAGATACTGCGGTCAGCCTTTTAAAAATAATTTTCACAGTCATCCTGTGAGATAGGTATATAATAAATCCATTATATAGATAACATCTAAGACTTAGAGAAATTATTGACACACAGTGTAGGCACTGCAGCTGGGAATCAACTTCAATTCTGCTCAGGACCTCAAAGCTCCTGTTTTTAATGACTCTCTGTTTTCCCCTACGTAATACTTCAATTAGTCCTACTTTCATTCAATAAATGTATGTTTTACTACAACGTGGAACAGAGATTGCCATTGGTATGGGGAACTTTTAAGAGAAAATGACAAGTGATCTTTTTGCTGTTTTGTAAAAAAATATCTGTTTTATTGGCCTTTGAGTTCCTTCTCTTTTGAGCATTCAAACTTTCAACAGTGCATGGAAACCCAGGTGACAGCTATGACTCAAAAAGTTCTTTTTCCTTCTGTACAAAGAATGGACATTGCAAATTTTCCTCTCAGGGAGGATAAGATAAAAGAGAATTAGAAGTGATATTATTCTTGAAGTATTCTGCAGACCAACAGACCAGACAGAGGATATGGATAAAGGTTTCCGAATGCAGATTACAAAACTGGCCTTGAACAGAAGGGAAAATACAACCGTCGGAATGTCTGCTGAAGTCTTATTCTACCAAAGGCAGGGCATCTGATAAATTCTAGACTTGCTGACAGCTCAGAAAGATGAAGAAACAAGGAAAGAAAACAATATTCTGGACAAAATTATGAAAGAACTGTTTGTGATAGAGACATAATAGGGAATTTTGTAGGAAGTAGTCAAATCATTTGAGATACTAAATTAAAAAATCACAGGAGACACTCTATACTGTATCTGAGGCTTTAGGAAATACCTTGCCTAGAGTTTATAACAAGGGCAAGCCTCGTTTCATGGTCAGGAAAGTCAAAAGTTCACGTGGCTCGAGAGGATTCTTGGAAAAGTAGAATTTGTAACAACACAAATGAGTGTAAGTAAGAAACAGAAATGTGATACCTAAAGTTAACAAAGGAAGACAAAAAGAAGCTCTCTGATAAAGTCATCTAGTACACGGGTATCTTCAAAAATGGAGGGAGGCCTTGGCCCAGATGCACACAGGAGCAGAGTGGATCTGGAAAAGAATATCAGGAAGGCTAAAGTCCAAGGTGAAAAATAAGCCTCAATAACAGTTTCTTATAACCCAAAGGCCTTGTTTCCCTCTGGAGAGTAAGGAGAATAAGAAAAAGATAAGTGTATCTGTGAATGCTCCAATAGATATATGCCCAAGGTAATAGAAAAATTATTTAGACCCTGCTTTGATTATATATTTACCAGCAAGGAAGACCATCATCAAATTTGACAAGTCAGAACAAAGATCATTAAAAGGATATAGAGTCCCACGTTACATGAGCAAATGAATTGTGAAGAAACATTTATTAGCTTTATGTGAGTAAAGTCTCAGATGGATTAAATTGTAGAGTACCGGGAGATCACACAGAGAACACCATAGTGCCCTTTTAGAAGTCATGGTGATTCAGAGACTTACCAAAGCATTGCAGATGGGTATATAACATGCTTTTAAAAAGGGGTAAATGGTGGAATTTCTAAAAAAATTTTTTTCAGTAAAATACCATCAAACCCTGACAGTGCTTTTGAAAGAAGTGATCATATCTGTGGTTCATTAATACTTATTTTTTAAGAGGCAATGATACTTGGAGCAAATGTTGACTCATTTGCTATTAACTATCAGCAATACTATCCAATTAATATCCTTCTCAAATGAAGCAATTGGAGTGATAGTAAAATGACATAGTAAAGGCATATTTAATTTCAGAAGGCATTTATTGGACAAAATAATGCATAGAATTTGGGGTAAGCTGGAAAATGTGACTTGAACCAATTTATGCTAGCAGTGCTTTATCCAGCACAAAGGGTTTTGAAATTTTGATTAAATCAGTGGTCTTGACTGATACACTGCCTTTCCATTTAACTACAGTGAAATGTAGTATGTTTGTTTATTACTAATAAAACTATGTATGTTTATTACTAATAGATTTGTGGATGATACCAAGTTTAGTATGATGACTTGTGCTTTGGAGAGGAATAGTTGAACTGATCAACTGTTGAACTCTAGGATTCTGTGATTTGGTGTGTAGTCTTATCTCCTCTTGTAACTTCATGCCCTCAAATCTCATGAACATAGATTACTCTAGAAACAGCTATCTAGATTATAGCCTCGAATCTGCAGGTGCTCAAGAATGCTAAAACAGTGAGCTCTCAGTGAAACGTCCCACAGAAAGTCATTTGTTGGTTTGTTGGTGCCATGTGGGTTTTTGCCTGAACAGTAGAACTTCTGTTTGCTTGGACCATTCTTAGCTGAGAAGTGTTTGCCACTCTCTTTCCCTTTCCCCTACTTCTGTTATTCCTTGGATCTGATGCTGTTGGTGCTCCACCAAAATGTCCTATATTGGGCTGGTGCATCCTTCCCCTGCCTACTGGAAGTATTGGCTGAGTAATTCACAGCTGCTTCTTTCTCCAGAATATTATTCCCTGCTGGAAGGAACCACCCCAAACAGAGGTGCCTGGGAGCTTAAGCCCCACATCTTTGGCCCATGTCCAAAGACAAAAACTGATATGAAGTTACAAAAAACTGATGCCTGACCTCAAACTGTGTGTGTGATTCATGCTCTAGAGCTCCCTGTGGGGTCCGGCTGAAGCTGGACTCCGGCAGACATTCATTCTCTGATTAGCTCCTTCTCTTCCTAGCAAGTATCCTTCACCCCTTTCACCTGCACAGGAATTCTGTGTCAGCCTTGGCCTCCAGGGAACCCAACATAAAACATCCCTGATTTCTCCCTTTGTCATTCACCTACTTTTTTTCTCTTTCTCACTCTCATCATGGCAAATAAGATTCCATGATGACAGTTACCATGTTGTCCTCTCTATAACTTCAAAGGAGAGTTCAAACTTTCAAATTGGCATTTGGCTCAATTAACTCCATTTCTGGAGTTTGGTTTCTAGACTCCTGCATCAGACTCTCCTGGGGAGCTTATTAAGATTCTTACTCTCCATTTCAGACTTGCTAACTCA
Organism: Tragelaphus eurycerus; assembly: GCA_935064755.1. NCBI lineage: Eukaryota > Metazoa > Chordata > Mammalia > Artiodactyla > Bovidae > Tragelaphus > Tragelaphus eurycerus. The sequence goes on from CAKXYN010000035.1 coordinate 15,782,377, forward strand.
GAGACTCTGCAGGGAGGCCCTAGTATCTGTAGTTTATAAAGTTCTCCAGGTCCATCTATGCAGAAAAAAAAATTTGAAAGTCTTTTAGGCAGGATATAGTTATACTGTTGCCAAAGTTGTGGGTTTGATCCCCTTGGAGGCCACTTAGCTGAGCATTAAAGTATCTAACATAAACAGAACTTTTCTAAGTCTGTGAACTGTGCTCCAACTGCCAGGTGTCTTGGAACATATATTACTAAAATCTACTCACATCTATACAGCACACTGTTTAAGCTCAAGGTCACTTCAATTTTGGGGAAAAAAGCACATCAGGGCTCTGTTGTGGAGCTTCTTCAAGTACCAAGGGTCTGAAATTTAACACAGGTGCTCATCACCTTGACATAAGCTTCCAGATGCTCCCCTTAGAGCGTCAGTCTCTTGTTTTTCTGCTGATGTTCCTTCAGTGACTAAGGAACAGGTGACAACCATTGGACACAGCAAGACTATGGTGGTCAGCATCTCACTAACATGAAAGCAACAGATACACAGAATTCCTGCTTTCTGGCAACAAACATCTTCAATCTAACAACTTGCTGTTAGCCTAATTAACCCTATGGCGATAAGGGGTTGGCATTTGCTACTTTTTCCTGTTATTTGAAGGTAAAGTTTAGATGTGGAGCTTCAACCTCTGCCTTTTCAGGCTTTCTCAACCAGTGATGGTATCTGAGAGTAAAGTTGCCTTCTTGGCATTCCTCGTGACCTCGGGGAGGAAGGAAGAACCACAAACAATGTGTCCTATAGGGGAAATGTTTGTTATCTCTAGCTAAGCTGCCATTTCTGAGCACTCCACACTGGCCACTTCTCCATCAGGCCAGTTGCAGAGCCTCGATTTCCACAGACTGCACAGCAGACATGTTATCCCATAAGCCCTCTTAGCTTATCCCCGAGGAGCCCCTTTAATAAGCTGGTTGAAGTTATTCTGGGGTTACCATTAGTAAGTCAGCATCACACCCAGGAGAGAAAATTAGGCTGAATTAGCCATCAGTGAATACTACTAAATATTATGTGGTGGTTTAATCGCTAAGCCGTGTCTGACTCTTGCAGCCCCATGGACTGGAACCCACAAAGCTCCTTTGTCCTCGAGATTTCCCAGGCAAGAATACTGGAGTGGGTTGCCTTTTCCCTCTCTAAGGGATCTTCCCGACCTAGGTATCAAACCCTCCTACATTGCAGGTAGGTTCTTTACTGACTGAGGCAACAGGGAAGCCGAGTACATGCAGTAAAGACAATATCCCCAGTGACATGGTGGCTTAGAAAACTCAAACAAATTTTCTTTTTCAAAGGAAAAAAACAAAACAAAACCATGCCTCTGGGCTCTACAGCTTCCAAAATTCACAGCTTAGGAGGGTGTGGAATTGTTAATATGAGGAGCTGAAGCAGGCCAGGAATAATTTCCAGAGCTGTGCTTCCAGCTCCCTGATGCCTCTCCACCTGGGTGAACCATCCGAGCTCGGCACGGTGATCCTGCCATCTGTCACATCCCTCTGGGAAGCAGCCGGCCTTTTGCACAAGTTTCTTACTGGAGAAGAAGTGTTGGCAGCTCTCGGGACCTTCTGAACCCACCTGAGGAGAGTTTGTGGAGACCCAGAGAAGCAAGTGTTTAAAGAATAAGAAGACAAGGAGACAGAGAAATAAAAACGATATTCTTTCTCTCTTTTCTTGAGTTGCACCCTTTCCATTTCTGATTTACTCCCATGAGGCAAAGAAGAGGAAAGGGAGACCACAGAGGCAATGAGAACACAAGTATTCAGCCATGCACTTTGGTTTTATAAACTGACGTTTTTCTTCCTCACAAAAATATGTAAGCCAGGCGTCCAAACAGATGCAGTGCTAGAAATGAATAGAGAACTATGTGAACTTACAGTTAGGAGATTATTTAGAAAACATCTGACACTGCTTGAGGAGAAAAATGGTGAGTGTGTGAATTCATACATGTGAATATGTGTGCACATGTGTGTGAATACATGTATGTGTGTTTATGTATTCACTGGCCTGTGTGTGCACGTCTGTGCTTTGCAGGCATGCATGTGTATATGCATATGTGTGACTTTGGGAGTGTGTATATTCCACCTAAAACCAAACATAGTCTTATTTATTTAACAGAGGAGAGCAATTAACCTTCCATGATCCAAACTTCTTTCTGCTCATATTTCTAATGGGAACTACAAACATTTCATTAGCTTTAAATGAGATAGGATTCACTTGTCACCTGCCTCATCTCAGGGGATCTCCACTGCTGAGAGCTAGAACTTCATGCCTGGTATTCATGGTCCTAAATGACCTTTCCAGCCATTCTCCTTCTCTCGATATCCATCCTCCAAAGAACTGAATTACTCACTCTTCCTGCACACACCATGCCTCTATAATATCGCTTGTTTTCTACTCCTTGCTCAGAATATTTTCTATATTATTTAGTGTAATGTCAATGGCTTCAACAAGTAAGTCCCTAAAATGTCAGTGGCTTAACAGAATAAATTTTTACATTTTGCTATGCATCATTTGTATAGGTGGGCTTCCCCTGGTGGCTCAGTGGTAAAGAATCCACCTGCCAGTGCAGGAGACATAGGTTCGATCCCTGGGTTGGGAAGATCCCCTGGAGTAGGGCATGGCAACCCATTCCAGTATCCTTGCCTGGAGAATCCCCATGGACAGAAGAGCCTGACAGGCTACAGTCAATGGGTCGCAAAAGAGTCAAACAGAACCTAACGACTTAAGAGCAACAATAACAGCAACAATAACATTTGTATAGATATCCCAGTCAGCACGAAGAAAGAGAATGTGGGAAAAACACAACTGCCTTGGTAACGGAGGGACCCACATCACTTTTACTCAGATTCCACTGAGGAGAACTAGTCACATCAGAGGGCTAAGGAACGTGGGTTGGTTAGGGAGCTCCTTGGAAATGACTGTTTTGTCACAAAACTGGGGATACATTTACTGGTTGACAATTGTCTTTCTAAAATGGCCTCTGTCGAAGATTTCTATTGATCTCCAATGGAAATTAATTTCTCCAATTTCTCTAATCCCCAAATACTTTTGTTTATACCATTCTTACAATAAGCATTGTTATTATTATCATTACAACCATTGTTACTATCATTGTTACTTTCATTTGTGATTGCCATGGTTTTTACTATCATCGTCACCATCATGTTTGTTTTAGAGTGTAGCACAAAGTGGGGAGTAATAATCAAGAGCATACAGGCTTTGGATCAGATCGACCTGGTTTGAATCCTGGCTCCATGACTTTCTCTGAATTCTTGGTGACTTAGTTAACCTCTCAAAGGTTCTGGAATGTTGTGCCTGCAGATGATAATAGATACCTCCCAGTACTCTTGCCTGGAAAATCCCATGGATGGAGGAGCCTGGTAGGCTGCAGTCCATGGGGTCTCTAAGAGTCGGACACGACTGAGCGACTTCACTTTCACTTTTCACTTTCATGTTTTGGAGGAGGAAATGGTAACCCGCTCCAGTGTTCTTGCCTGGAGAAACCCAGGGACGGCAGGGCCTGGTGGGCTGCTGTCTATGGGGTCGCACAGAGTCAGACACGACTGAAGCGACTTAGCAGCAGCAGTAGCAGCAGTACTCTTGCCTGGAAAATCCCATGGACGGAGGAACCTGGTGGGCTGCAGTCCATGGGGTCGTGAAGAGTCAGACACGACTGAGAGACTTCACTTTCTTTTTCCACTTTCCTGCATTGGAGAAGGAAATGGAAACCCACTCCAGTGTTCTTGCCTGGAGAATCCCAGGGATGGGGGAGCCTGGTGGGCTGCCGTCTATGGGGTCACAAAGAATTGTACACGACTGAAGTGACTTAGCAGCAGCAGCAGCAGAAGCAGAACTGTTATAAAAATTAAATAAAAGCAGTCATTTAAAATACTTAACAAAATGCTTAGTGCATAGGAAGGGGTATTTGAAAGTGACTAGTTATGGGCTCTATCTCCCCAGTAAATTAAACATTTACTGAAAATAGAAGAATCTTTGCAGATTTCCATCACCTAGTACAGTGCCTGATGCATAAAAAGGGTCCCCTAATGTTGAAGTGATTTATAGGAGCTGGTCTGGCTTTTGCAATAGAACCCAAACAAATTCATTTTCTCTATGCTATTTTCTCTATATGGAATTAGTAGCCATCTGTTTTAATTGGCCTCTCACTTATCTACAAAACTGAAAAGCACCAGGAGAGATGGTTTTACTTATGTTTCTGCAATGAAGCAACTTAATGTTTCATCTGTGAATCTCCTAGAAGTGAGAGTCTCTAGGTTCCTCAGTTTCCCAGTCCAGTCCTTTATCATCCAAAGTCAGGAAGGTCTTTCTTATGTTAGGACTATGATTCTCCTACATTATTCAAGGTTATTTCCTACATGAAACCTTTTACTGAATGCAGAAATGAAAGCAAACTTTGATTTCTGCTGTTTAGGTTTTAAAAGTGATTTAATTTTTCTCTGAAGTGAAAGTGAAAGTGAAGTTGCTCAGTCGTGTCCAACTCTTTGCGACCCCATGGACTGTAGCCTACCAGGATTCTCCGTCCATGGGATTTTCCAGGCAAGAGTACTTGAGTGGTTTGCCATTTCCTTCTCCAGGGGATCTTCCCAACTGAGGGATCGAATGGATCTCCCACATTGTAGGCAGATGCATTCCTGTCTGAGTCACCAGGGAAGTCCCAATTTTTCTTTATGTCTTTTAAAATTTAACTACTTATATCCTTCCTTCCAGAACTCATTCTTTTTCAGAAATGGTATTCCAAACTGAATATATATTATAATGAATGCCTATTATTTCTCTATATAAAGGATACCATCTCCCATTGGTGTCTTCTTTAATGAAGAAAGACTGTCTCCAGTTCAGATATTAGGGTTGATCCAAACTGGAAGTAGAAACATAAGGGTAGCCCAATGTGTGTCCCCAAGGCTGTGAGTTATGAGATGAAACATTTTGCTCCCTTTTGCTTGCCAGTATAGCCACAAGGCCCTGAATGTATTAAGTGGTATATATCTATGATTATTGGTTGAACCAAGAAATTATTTAATTCATAATAAATCAACCAACCAAATTGACTGGTGGGAGGAGGCAGTAGTTGGCCTCTAAATAAGATGAAACTATTTGTATTTCTTTTTTCCCTATCTTATTAAGCAATTAGAGGTTTCTCTTCTCCTAACACCATTGCCAAAATGAGTAGAATCATTACTTATGCTTTATAGTTTCTGTAGCTGACTTTATGTACTTTTGGCAGTTCTAAAGCTTTTCTGAGAATTTCAATTTTATTTGTCCTCTAGGAATTTGGGGGCAAAGTGAAGCACAAATGGCCTCTACTTCCTGTCCCCACAGCCCAGCCCCCCCAAGTCTTCCCACTCACACAATGTATTTGTCATCAACAAGGAATCTAACAGGCACTTAGGATGGTGGGAATGGCAACAGTTCATGAAACACCCCCTGGAGAATGACAAGCTTATTAAACTAACATCCCAACTGTATTTCCGGATTGTTATGGTCTGGGGAGAAATCTTTTATAGTAACTCTTTATAGGGATATCCAGTTTACAGAATGCTTGCATGTACATTATCCCATTTGATTTTTGCACCAACCTATTTGGTGAATGAAGCTCAGAGGATTTAATTGACTTGTGCATTAGCATAGCATAGTATCACATGATCAGGAAATCAAGAACATGGTCCTTAGAGCCTACCCTTCTGATTCCACGTTAGAACTGTTAGATCTGCCTTTGTTCCTTATAATGACTGTTTTTCTGTCAGAAGCTAATTGAGTATTCTACCCTTGCTTATTTTCTGCACATGTAAAACTCACCCAAAGGAGTTGGCTTTCTACAAGATTTCATTCATTGATTCTCATTGTTAACAACTACTTGTTAAGTACATTTCACCTTCTAGGCTCTGTACTAAGTGGTAAAATACAGCACTAAAGAGTATAGACACGACCATTGCCCTCTGAGGGCTCATTATCCCCTGGGAGGTGAGAAGTGGGATACAGAAAATTAAAAACTCAAATTATATGGCAGAAGACAGTTCCACTTAAGCACATCACAGAGGATTGAGGGACGTACAGACCGTTACCTGAATGCTTTTGGCTACCATGTTGTGCCCAGGACCCTGAAACATTCATTTCAGTTACTAAGTAATGACCTGTGGAACTGTCAACTCAACTGCTAAAAAATTTGCTTCTAAATTGTTTGTATAACAGGAATAGTGTAAGTTTGTATGCATATTTACCATATTAAACTGATATATTAAAAACAAACAAACAAAAAAACCCCTCAGATTCTGATATAGTTGACTGCAAGGAGATGAAACCAATTCATCCTAAAGGAAATCAACCCTGAATATTCATTGGGAGAACTGATGCTGAAGCTGAAGCTCCAATATTTTGGCTACCTGATGCCAAGAACCAACTCATTGGAAAAGACTCCAATGTTGGGAAAGATTGAAAGCAAAAGGAGAAGAGGGTGGCAGAGAATGAGATGGTTAGATATCATGGACTCCATGGACATGAATCTGAGCCAAGTCTGGAAGATAGTGAAGGACAGGGAAGCCTGGCGTGCTGTAGTCCATGGGGTTGGACATGACTTAGTGGCTGAACGACAACAACAATTTTTTTCCTTGGCTACATGAATGTTATTATCTTTGCCGCTAGATAGTTTGATGCCTGGTGACAAAAGTCATAAAAACGTTTTAGCTTGGAATGACCAGAGAGTTGATACAAATTTAATTTCTACCCATGAGGGTGATGATGAGGAGGAACAGAGTTCACCGTTTATGTAACATTTCTGCATACATTTCCTCAATCATATCTTCATCAGCATCTCTAAAGGTCATTGTTATTAATATCAATATCAATATCAATTAGAGCTACAGAAATTAACTTGACCACATCTGGACTTCTCTCACACACAAGGCTGCATCCCTCTTGACTCTGAACCCTCGTATCTCTTTGCAGCCATTACATTGTTAGAAGGCAAAATTGTTTGAAAGCTGCCACAAATTTCCAGGTTAACTCAGCACACTGACCACGTGTGTAGTCACACTTCCTCTACAAACCACGTTAAATGGCAGGAACGCCATAAAAACACAAGGGAAAGAGATTGTGAGAGGAGGCGAGCATAGATGGTCCATGTCAAAAAAGTTAGAAAGTGGGAGGCAGTTAAGTAAATGGCAAGAGACGGTGTTGAACAGAACAAGTTGACAGCTAAGTGCTTGGAGGGGTAGCATGGAATGCCCCAAAGGGGCTCACGTTATAAGTCCCTGAGACTCAGGAGTTATAGATAAGGTCAGTACTGGTGTCCTTGCCTGACTTTATTTCAATGAGGTGTTTAAATCCCTTCTTCTCCCTCCTCCACCCAAGCTGAAGACCAGAGCTTCGGTTTCAGGAGATACACAAGAGAGGGCCTAGTGTCTGCAAACTGTAGATTTATAAGAAGGCATATTTAAGACTTCCCCGGAATACTTGCAGTCTGGTGAATGCCCTCTGCCCAATTTCCTTTACCAAAACCCACTATCTGACAAATCCCACCCATGAACACTGATTCCAAACAGCATTTTACTACTTTGCTGCTGTTTAATGGGACCCAAAAGAGAACCTGATTTTTCAGATAAGATTCTAATGTAATAGACTGCGACCAAAACAAACAGGAAAAAGGAAGCCAGGGGATAAAGAGACCATACAGGGAGCTAAAGAAATCTCAGAGAAGCTTATTATCCGGAGAGATAAGAGAAAGATAGTATATTCATGAAAATGAAACCAGGATGCTATAAGCAGGAAAAATTCAGTAAGAAGTATAAAAAATGATTTAGTATTAGAGAATAAAAAAGTTTTGGGAAATTAAAATAAATATGAAATATATATTAAACTTCAACATAAGGGTTGAACAATATACTTGAGCAAATCTTCTAGAAGAAGTAACAAAAAGTGAAATATATAAATATATAGGAAAAAGGAACAAGAAAGTTAGATCAGTTTAGTAGTTCTAATATTCAAAAAACCAGAAGTTGCTGCAGAAGAAAACAAAGGAAATAGTGGGAAATAAATCATTAAATAAATGTACAAGGAACTTTTCCAGAATCAAAAGATACCCATTTCTGGCCTTAAAAGTTTAACCAAGTGAAATGCCTACCATGGCAGGGACCCGTAAAAATATAAAATGTCAAGGACCATTTATGGCATTCAGAACAGCAGAGATAAAGAACAAATCCTAACGGATTCCACAGAGAAATATACAAATGAATAGGTCACATGGTCACATATAAGGAAAGGAGCAGGGATAAAAATGACTTTAGGTTTTTCAGCAGCAGCCGTGGAAGTTTACTGACAAAATTCTGACTGTGACTGCCACTCTCAGTCAAAACCCACGTCAAGAGGTGTGTTCACATAATGAAGTTAAATGCAATTCCAAGCCTTACAACGTGGTCATAGTGTTATTGCCACTGAAGGAGGATGTTTATGCTTTTATTCCATAGATAACTGGTTGGACGGCATCACCGACTTGATGGACATGAGTTTGGGCAAACTCTGGGAGATGTTGAAGGACAGGGAAGCCTGGCATGCTGCAGTCTATGGGGTCGCAAAGAGTCAGACATGACTTAGCAACTAAACAACAATTTATTGAGGGCCTCTAATGAGCATGTGCTTTTTGGACATGAGTGAATGAGCTGCAAGGAGATCCAACCAGTCCATTCTAAAGGAAATTAGCCCTGGGTGTTCTTTGGAAGGAATGATGCTAAAGCTGAAACTCCGTACTTTGGCCACCTCATGCGAAGAGTTGACTCTTTGGAAAAGACTCTGATGCTGGGAGGGATTGGGGGCAAGAGGAGAAGGGGACGACAGAGGATGAGATGGCTGGATGGCATCACTGACTCAATGGACATGAGTCTGGGTGAACTCCGGGAGTTGGTGATGGACAGGGAGGCCTGGCATGCTGCGATTCATGAGGTAGCAAAGAGCCGGACATGACTGAGCAACTGAACTGAACTGAACTGAATGAGCTTGTAGTGTGGATGTAACCAGTGCACTGTATTACATAAAGACTTCATAAAATAACATCAAAGAAACAGATAAACACCAGACTTTGCTTTTTTACTCACATCTTTCACACATTGAAGGGGTTCAATTCATGATGCATCCACACATTGTGTTCTTCTCTCTTCCTTAATTCTGCAGTTAGGGAGCTTTGCAAACACCAGACTTTAAAAATTCTCCCCAAAACCCAGTCCAGGAAGCTTCTCTGTTACAGCCCGGGTTACCTTTCTTCCTCAAGTCTGTAGATCCTTTTAGGTCCCTTGGCTCAATTCACTTACTTAGATTTCCAATAACAAAAGAGAACTCAGTATCTGGCTCAGTAAAGAATTTGTTTTCCATTTTTCTCTTCTTTAGAAGAGAAGTTTTTTTATTTAGCCTCATAACAAGTTGGTAAGAACAGAGCAGAGATGGGCTTCCCTGGTAGCTCGGATGGTAAAGAATGTGACTGCAATTCCGGAGACCTGGGTTCGATCCCTGGGTCAGGAAGATACCCTGAAGAAAGGAATGGCAACCCACTCCAGTATTCTTGCCTGGAGAATCCCATGGACAGAGGAGCCTGGCAGGCTACAGTCCATGGGGTCACCAAGAGTCGGACACAAGTGAGTGACTAACACACACGCTTGAGCAAACCAGACCTTAGAATATAAGGACAAATTTCTCTGATCTTTGAAAGACAAAGTTCTTTCCGGTAAAGAGGGAAGCACACATGTAAGCTGAGAACAGCTACACATGAACAAGTTGTTGTTGATCGGTAGGGAAAAGTTTTCATTTGAGGTTCTAGAAGTGCAGTAATTTTTATATCTGCTGCTGCTACTGCTAAGTTGCTTCAGTCGTGTCCGACTCTGTGCAACCCCATAGATGGCAGCCCATCAGGCTCCGCTGTCCCTGGGATTCTCCAGGCAAGAACACTGGAGTGGGTTGCCATGTTCTTCTCCAATGCATGAAAGTGAAAAGTGAAAGTGAAGTCGCTCAGTCGTGTCCGACTCTGCGTGACCCCATGGTCTGCAGCCCACCAGGCTTCTCCGTCCACATCAGCTCAAGCATTTAGATACACAGGAAACCCCAGCTCTACCATCGTCAACAGTGCTACCCATCGTCCTACTTTCTGCCATCTGAAACAATGAACGAAAGCTCTTTACATTCAGAAAATACACTGATTGAAATATCATCTTTGGGAAGTCTGTTCTAAAGACACTAATTGATATTGTGTGAGGAAGTCTAAGTATCTGTCATGAAAACCATTTTAACAGCCAACTTGTTTTCTTCTTTAGTTTGCTTAACTTGGCACAGCATTAACTTCCCCCTTAGAAAACCTCCTATTTTGATTTATGAATGTTTTCAAATTTTTAAGATTCTCCAAACCGTTGTTTCACCTGTAAGTAGAGAGATAGCTTGTTTGGCTAACTGCCTTGTATGACTCTGTGCCAGGCAATGAATAATGCCATGTTCAATATTCTAAATTTGTGTTCCAAATTCTGAATTTCCAATGAGCTACATGGAACTCTACTGATAACTGACTGATTTTCCCTGGAAGGATTGTCTTATTTTAAACTTCAAATTTAGTTGCCTTACTTTATGCAAGACAATTTTGAATGTGTTTTAAAGTGAGGATGAAGAGTATTCATACCTTTCTAAACCTACAAGGGAGGAGAAGAGAGCTAGTGAAGGCAGGCATCTTATCTAAGAGGACTGAAGGTCTTAGCAGGAGCACACAGGGAAGGCTCTTTCGTTTGCAATGGTACTTACCCAACTTTAATAGAAACCTCGGATACAAAGTATTACCCAAGTTGCTAGAATCCACCCCAAAGGATTTCTCCATGTTTAAAAATACAAACATATTTAGGTGCATGGAACCAGAGCTGAGAAAACAATAATCAATCATATGAGTGACCAGATATTTCTTTAGCTCGAAAGTAGACTGATAGGGAATTTCTAAGTTTGGATGAACTTAAAAATATTATTTACCCATTTTGTCTTCCTCTGCACATTTTTCTAGGCCATAAGGACCAGGATAATGTGGCAAAGCTTTTCTTAGAGCTTTTTCCAGCATCAGGGGAAGAAAGCATTGCCAAGCGTCACCTCTCAAAGAATGTCTGTGAGTAGTCCAAACCAATTTTGTGAACTTGAGCATCATTATGTTTCCTTTCTTTTTTGTTTCCAGGATGCAAGTCAGCCAAGGCTGTCACTAACTGGACCTGAGCTTGCATTGATTATCCAGCTCATTTAGGTAGTGTAGGTGGTTTGAGTACAAGTGCTTAGATGATTCACACAGCTGTCTAGACTGACCTGGGTTGACCAGATTGGCATACCCTCCCCCAGGTCTCATTAGCTTTGTAAACCTGTCAAGACAATAAAAACAGCAAAGACTCTTTATTTCCCTAATGCATTTTTAAAAAAGATTCACTATCACTAGTCCTTGGTTTTGTATACTACCTATTTTGACTTAAAGGTATAAGATTTGTTTTGGATTTAGGGAATACTGCTATGGGAGAAATGATCATGCTAATGTCTTTCCTGAAAAAGAAGGGTCCAATCTCTTTGTGGCTAGAACTGTAGCTGAACACATAGGATTCTTCTGTTGTCTGTAGTGATATCATACTGGCACATTATTGGAGGAACAATACAAAATCGACAATAAAAATTTTTAATAACTACTAGACTAGGAGAAAAGCACAACATGGGGCAGCCAGGATATCAGTCAAATTCTGCCCATTGGGATTAGAAGTGTGTTAGTGTTGGCATACATTTTGAGTGAGGAGCCCTCTTGAGAAGCTTTTGTATCCTCAGCTAATTAAGTAGGTGTGCTTGGTATTGCTTCCTGTAGTGAAGACAGGAAAAAGGTGTAAAAGCCAGCAAATAAGGTCAGGGGACCACTTCACATTTTGTTCTGAACTTGAATGTGGAGAATGTGTTCAAGACTGATGGAGACTCTGACATGAACCTGCAGGATAGGGGTTAAAGTTGCCAACTTTCCTGCTTGTTACTTTTTATTTTGAGGACCATCTTATATAAAGCACATGCTCATGAAATATAAGAATGAGTTATCAAAAATAAAGGAATAGCTGTATTAACATCGCCTGCGCCCACTGCCACCCAAGAATGCTCACTGAGAGGAATTATATGGTTTGTCCCAGAAGTGTAGGGAAGTGCTTTGAGTGCTAGCAGTAGAGTGGTGACCCCAGTGGCAGGAAGCAGGGGTAGGGGATCTGTTTCTCCAGTCTGGGGATGGAGGGCAGTAGTACAAAGGCCAGAGGCACAAAGAGCATCAGAGGATCATCTGAGAAATGGAGTCAACAGTTGGGCAGGCAGACCCCTGAGAGTCCATTTAGAATGTTGGTGATTAAGTCAGAAAGCATCGGCAAATATTCACCTGTGTGACACATGACATGGACCAAAAAATATGAGGACTGCAGTAATTATGGGTAAAAGCAGTTGCTTCTCATCCAGTTTTCTGGTATTGCATGTTCAATAGATTTGCCTGGTACAAAATAAAACAGTGGCAGTGCCCTGATGACTAAGATGGAAATCCTCCTCAGCCCAGAGGTTGGAGGCTTGGAGCAGATACAGTTTATTTCAGAGAAAGAAAAAAGTGACACCCTTAAACTCTGATGTCTTACCTTCATACATGTTTTGGAGGTGAAAGTACAAAGCACCCAGTTCAGTGAATGGCTAATGACAGGCATCACTATCCCTTCAGCATGTGTCTGTTGAGAACCTGCCCTGTTACGGTAGATGTCAGGCATGGTGAGGCATAATAACAGGATGCAGCCCCTGTGCTTGTGGAGGTTACCTAAAGGGAGAGAGACATTTTAGATACTAAATACCCGACTGATTTTTAGTTTCATGGCTCCCTTAGGACACCTTAGGACACACCTGACTCATCAACTTTGATGAGGTCAAAGCCACGGAGATTGTAGGGAGGGGGAGCCAGAGGCCTGATGACACTGTGACACTGTGAAAGTCTGGATTAAATTCCCTGGATTTCCAGCTACAGGAGGAAAGAGATCTTCCTAGACACACCACACACACACACACACACACACACACACACACACACAGAGGCACAATCACTCACTTATCTTTTCTTTATTTAAATCAGTTAAAGAGTTCTGACACATAATCAGATGGATTCTATACCAAGGCGGGGAAAAAATAAAAGAAGAGGAAGCCAGATATATATCAGATTTTAGGATGGTTGCTGTTGCTGCTTTGTCACTTCAGTTGTGTCTGACTCTGTGTGACCCTATGGACTGTAGCCTGCCAGGCTCCTCTGTCCATGGAATTCTCCAGGCAGTAGTACTGGAGTGGGTTGTCATGCCTTCCTCCAGGGGATCTTTCCTACCCAGGGTTCGAGCCTGGGTCTCCTGCACTGCAGGCAGATTCTTTACCATTTTAGCCACTAGGGATGGTAAATTAGAAAAAATAAATTAGTAACAGGAAATGAAAGCATGTTACCATAGCCTAACCTGAAAGGGAAGTGGTAAAAAAAAAAAAAAAAAAAGGAGTCTCAGTGACTTTCACATAGTGAAACAGTAGTTTCATTGAATAGAGTTAAATTTACCAATATTGGAAATCTGCTGCTATAGTAAACAGGATACCTTTTTCACTCAGTTTTATTGAGAGTTGAAATATACATTGCTGTATAAGCTTAATGTGGACAGTGTGATGATGTAATTTACATATATTGTGAAATGATCATCACAATAGGGTCAACTAATATCCATCTGGCTCAGATGGTAAAGAATTTACCTGCAATGCAGGAAACCAGAGTTCATTCCCTGGGTCCGGAAGATGCCCTGGAGAAGGGAATGGCAATCTACTCCAGTATTCTTGCCTAGAGAATTCCATGGACAGAGAAGCCTGGCAGGCTGAAGTGCATGTGGTCTCAAAGAGTTGGAGGGGACTGTGCAACTAACACTATCACTTTCATATAGATACAATATTAAGAAAGAAAGAAAAGAAAAATATTTTTCTTCTTGTGATGAGAACGCTTAAGAATTTGCTCTCTTAACAACTTTCCTATATATTATACAGCAGCATTAAATTCCATCATCATATTGTACATTAATTCCTTAGTATTTATTTATCTTATAACTGGAAGTTGCATTTTTGGACCACCTTCCTCCAGTGCCCCTTCCCCTCACCCCTTCTGGTAACCACATGGCTGACCTCTTTTTCTATAAGTTTTTTTTTTTTTTTTTTAAGATTCCATGTATAACATCATGCAGTATTTGTCTTTCTCTGTCTGATTTATCTCACTAAGCATACTACCTTCAAGGTTCATCCATGTTGTGACAAATGGGAGGGTTTAAGAGGACATTTTTCAGGAAGATGAGATGATTGCTATAGGAAATTCTCAGTCTTTAAGCATTCATAGGAGAAAGGAGCAACCACAGCCCAGAAGGAAAACAACAAACAGTGTGTAAGAAGTCTATTATAATATAGAACAAAGCTCTAAGAGGCCCAGGTTTGTCAAAACTGCTATGAGTCTTCAAAAGGAGTTTCTAAAAGTTATAGAATACACTCTCCTAACTGACCTCTGCCTAATGGCATGTCAGATTAACGGACACTCTCCATCCTGTTTTTAAACATCCCTGATAAAGACTGTAAGCCACTGAAGGCTCAGGGTTTCAAGGCTCTTTCTAGGACTCTGAGTACCAGGCAAAACCTGCCATTGGAGCTGTGTCTCTCCCAAGGCTCAATTGTGTTTCTCTTCAGTTTATGCCAGTTTTATACGCTGAGGTAGTTGAGCATTGTGCAAACTCATGAAATGACTGGGAAAGGTTTTTTTTTTTAAATTAATACAAAATTAAATATTTTATAGATACTATAAAGATGAATAGCTAAAAATAATAATTAGAAATTACATTACAACAGATTGAGGAAAATGTGAAATTTGGAAGATTACTGCATTCAGATGCTTTTACAGTTCTCTAAATTTTTATTGCACTTTAAGGAAACAAAAGTGAAGATTGTAACCTATGTTTTAGAGGTACGTATGTGCACAAAAGTAGTGCAGAAATCCAAACAGGGCATTCACACTCAAAGAATAAGCCTTTACCTCGCAATGAAGAAATGGTGAAATGATGTACACTAGGGAGTTTTAAGTGTAAAACACACACATTTAATCCATCAACTACTACAGGTGAATCACATTAATTAAAGGGGTTTCTATACTATATTCAGAGGAAAAGCATTGAGAAGGAGCAAACTTTCTCTATAGGACAGTTTGTGTTAGGATAACTGATGAAGTGGATAGAGCAGCACTATTTTTGTTCTCTCTCTCTGTCAAGAACAGTGAGTACTCTTTGCACCCAAAATAATACAGCAATCCTAGTGAAAAGGAGGTTAAACAAACAATGCAATGCAAAACATATGCCAAGATGTTTTAACAGTTCAACTCTTTTGGCTTTAATGAATTCATCCTAAGCATTGCAAGAGTTCTTGTTGAATATTAAAGGATAGGGAAAAATAGAAGAATTGGTATAGCACTTTTTCCAAGTTTCCAAAGGGGAAGAATTCAGATTCCATGTATTAAAGGTCAGTAGGTTTGATTCAGTGCCTAGGGAAACAGTGGAATAGGTTATTAAATATATTATTTATGATAATTTAGAAACAGAATCAGTGATCATTTAGAAATCACACCAAAGCAACCTCACATCCTTCCTCTTATTGTTGTGATTTTCTAACATGATTATGAAACATAGGAAATGATCAAGGAAACTCTAGCATATCTCTTATGATATTCTGGTGGACAAAGTGAGGAAATATGATAATACGGCTTGAGGAGCTGACATTGATGGAAGGGCTGTATACAGAGCAGAGGATCCAGAGGAAGAATTTCAGCCTGAGGAGAGGTCTGCTGCTACTGCTGCTAAGGCACTTCACTCGTGTCCGACTCTGTGTGACCCCATAGATGGCAGCCCACCAGGCTCCCCCATCCCTGGGATTCTCCAGGCAAGAACACTGGAGTGGGTTGCCATTTCCTTTTCCAATGCATGAAAGTGAAAAATGAAAGTGAAGACGCTCAGTCGTGTCTGACTCTTAACGACCCCATGGACTGCAGCCTACCAGGCTCCTCCATCCATGCGATTTTCCAGGCAAGAGTACTGGAGTGAGGTGCCATTGCCTTCTTTGGAGGAGAGGTCTGCAATGGCTCAATTGGGTTTTCCTCTTTGGCTTGTCCTAAGGAGCTGTGGCTGCACGGGCGCAGGAGGGCCTAGAAGAGCTATACCACGTTGAAGGTCAGGAAGGGCGGTGGTGAGGAGATACCCCTCGTCCAAGGTAAGGAGCATTGTCTGCACTTTGCTGGAGCAGCTGTGAAGAGATACCCCATTCCCAAGGTAAGAGAAACCCAACTAAGACGGTAGGTGTTGCAAGAGAGCATCAGAGGGCAGACACACTGAAACCATACTCACAGAAAACTAGTGAATCTAATCACACTAGGACCACAGCCTTGTCTAACTCAGTGAAACTAAGCCATGCCCGTGGGGCAACCCAAGACAGGCAGGTCATGGTGGAGAGATCTGACAGAATGTGGTTCACTAGAGAAGGGAATGGCAAACCACTTCAGTATTCTTGCCTTGAGAACCCCATGAAATGATAGGATACTGAAAGAGGAACTCCCCAGGTCAGTAGGTGTCCATTATGCTACTGGAGATCAGTGGAGAAATAACTCCAGAAAGAATGAAGGGATGGAGTCAAAGCAAAAAGAATAACCAGCTGTGGATGTGTCTGGTGATAGAAGCAAAGTCCGATGCTGTAAAGAGCAATATTTCATAGGAACCTGGAATGTCAGGTCCATGAATCAAGGCAAACTGGAAGTGGTCAAACAAGAGATGGCAACAGTGAATGTCTACATTCTAGGAATCAGCAAACTGAAATGGACTGGAATGGGTGAATTTAACTCAGATGACCATTATATCTACTACTGCGGGCAGGAATCCCTCAGAAGAAAAGGAGTGGCCATCATGGTCAACAAAAGAGTCCGAAATGCAGTACTTGGATGCAATCTCAAAAACGACAGAATGATCTCTGTTCGTTTCCAAGGCAAACCATTCAATATCACAGTTATCCAAGTCTATGCCCAAACCAGTAACGCTGAAGAAGCTGAAGTTGAATGGTTCTATGAAGACCTACAAGACCTTTTAGAACTAACACCCAAAAAAGATGTCCTTTTCATTATAGGGGACTGGAATGCAAAAGTAGGAAGTCAAGAAACACCTGGAGTAACAAGCAAATTTGGCCTTGGAATATGAAATGAAGCAGGGCAAAGACTAATAGAGTTTTGCCAAGAAAATGCACTGGTCATAACAAACACCCTCTTCCAACAACACAAGAGAAGACTCTATACATGGACATAACCAGATGGTCAACACTGAAATCAGATCGATTATATTCTTTGCAGCCAAAGATGGGGAAGCGCTATACAGTCAGCAAAAACAAGACCAGGAGCTGACTCTGGCTCAGACCATGAACTCCTTATTGCCAAATTCAGACTTAAATTGAAGAAAGTAGGGAAAACTACTAGACCATTCAGATCAGATCAGTCACTCAGTCGTGTCCGACTCTTTGCGACCCCATGAACTGCAGCACGCCAGGCCTCCCTATCCATCACCAGCTCTCGGAGGTCACCCAGACTCACATTCATCGAGTCAGTGATGCCATCCAGCCATCTCATCCTCTGTCGTCCCCTTCTCCTCCTGCCCTCAATCCCTCCCAGCATCAGAGTCTTCTCCAATGAGTCAACTCTTCGCATGAGGTGGCCAAAATACTGGAGTTTCAGCTTGAGCATCATTCCTTCCAAAGAAATCCCAGGTCTGATCTCCTTCAGAATGGACCGGTTGGATCTCCTTGCAGTCCAAGGGACTCTCAAGAGTCTTCTCCAACACCACAGTTCAAAAGCATCAATTCTTCGGCGCTCAGCCTTCTTCACAGTCCAGCTCTCACATCCATACATGACCACAGGAAAGACCATAGCCTTGACTAGGCGAACCTTTGTTGGCAAAGTGATGTCTCTGCTTTTGAATATGCTATCTAGGTTGGCCATAACCTTCCTTCCAAGGAGTAAGCGTCTTTTAATTTCATGGCTGCAGTCACCATCTGCAGTGATTTTGGAGCCCAGAAAAATAAAGTCTGACACTGTTTCCACTGTTTCTCCATCTATTTCCCATGTAGTGATGGGACCAGATGCCATGATCTTTGTTTTCTGAATGTTGAGCTTTAGGCCAACCTTTTCACTCTCCACTTTCACTTTCATCAAGAGGCTTTTGAGTTCCTCTTCACTTTCTGCCATAAGGGTGGTATCATCTGCATATCTGAGGTTATTGACCATTCAGGTATGACCTAAATCAAATCCCTTATGATTATACAGTGGAAGTGAGAAATAGATTTAAGGGCCTAGATCTGATAGATAGAGTGCCTGATGAACTACGGACTGAGGTTCGTGACATTGTACAGGAGACAGGGATCAAGACCATCTCCATGGAAAAGAAATGCAAAAAAGCAAAATGACTGTCTGGGGAGGCCTTACAAATAGCTGTGAAAAGAAGAGAAGTGAAAAGCAAAGGACAAAAAGAAAGATATAAGCATCTGAATGCAGAATTCCAAAGACTAGCAAGAAGAGATAAGAAAGCCTTCCTCAGTGATCAATGCAAAGAAATAGAGGAAAACAACAGAATGGGAGGAAAGACTAGAGATCTTTTCAAGAAAATTAGAGATACCAAGGGAACATTTCATGCAAAGATGGGCTCGATAAAGGACGGAAATGGTATGGACCTAACAGAAGCAGAAGATGTTAAGAAGAGATGGCAAGAATACACAGAAGAACTGTACAAAAAAGATCTTCATGACCCAGATAATCATGATGGTGTGATCACTCATCTAGAGGCAGACATCCTAGAATGTGAAGTCAAGTGGGCTTCAGGAAGCATCACTGCGAACAAAGCTACTGGAGGTGATGGAATTCCAGTTGAGTTCTTTCAAATTCTGAAAGATGATGCTGTGAAAGTGCTGCACTCACTATGCCAGCAAATTTGAAAAACTCAGCAGTGGCCACAGGACTGGAAAAGGTCCATTTTCATTCCAATCTCAAAGAAAGGCAATGCCAAAGAATGCTCAAACAACTGCACAATTGCACTCATCTCACACGCTAGTAAAGTAATGCTCAAAATTCTGCAAGCCAGGCTTCAGCAATATGCGAACCGTGAACTTCTTGATGTTCAAGCTGGTTTTAGAAAAGGCAGAGGAACCAGAGATCAAATTGCCAACATCTGCTGGATCATGGAAAAAGCAAGAGAGTTCCAGAAAAACATCTATTTCTGTGTTATTGACTATGCCAAAGCCTTTGTGTGGATCACAATCAACTGTGGAAAATTCTGAAACAGATGGGAATACCAGACCACCTGATCTGCCTCTTGAGAAATTTGTATGCAGGTGAGGAAGCAACAGTTAGAATTGGACATGGAACAACAGACTGGTTCCAAATAGGAAAAGGAGTACGTCAAGGCTGCATATTGTCACTCTGCTTATTTAACTTCTATGCAGAGTACATCATGAGAAATGCTGGACTGGAAGAAGCACAAGCTGGAATCAAGATTGCCGGGAGAAATATCAATAACGTCAGATATGCAGATGACACGACCCTTATGGCAGAAAAGTGAAGAGGAACTAAAAAGCCTCCTGATGAAAGTGAAAGTGGAGAGTGAAAAAGTTGGCTTAAAGCTCAACGTTCAGAAAACGAAGATCATGGCATCTGGTCCCATCACTACATGGGAAATAGATGGAGAAACAGTGGAAACAGTGTCAGACTTTATTTTTCTGGGCTCCAAAATCACTGCAGATGGTGACTGCAGCCATGAAATTAAAAGACGCTTACTCCTTGGAAGGAAAGTTATGACCAACCTAGACAGCATATTCAAAAGCAGAGACATTACATTGCCAACAAAGGTTCACCTAGTCAAGGCTATGGTCTTTCCTGTGGTCATGTATGGATGTGAGAGCTGGACTGTGAAGAAGGCTGAGCGCCGAAGAATTGATGCTTTTGAACTGTGGTGTTGGAGAAGACTCTTGAGAGTCCCTTGGACTGCAAGGAGATCCAACCAGTCCATTCTGAAGGAGATGAGCCCTGGAATTTCTTTGGAAGGAATGATGCTCAAGCTGAAACTCCAGTATTTTGGCCACCTCATGCGAAGAGTTGACTCATTGGAGAAGACTCTGATGCTGGGAGGGATTGGGGGCAGGAGGAGAAGGGGACGACAGAGGATGAGATGGCTGGATGGCATCACTGACTCGATGGATGTGAGTCTGAGTGAACTCCAGGAGTTGGTGATGGACAGGGAGGCCTGGCATGCTGCAGTTCATGGGGTCGCAAAGAGTCGGACACGACTGAGCAACTGATCTGATCTGATCTGAAGGAGCCATGGCTGCGTGGGCGCAGGAGGGCCTAGAGGACCTATGCCACGTTGAAGGTCAGGAAGGGTGGTGGTGAGGAGATACCCCTCGTTCAAGGTAAAGAGCAGTGGCTGCGCTTTGCTGGAGCAGCCATGAAGAGATACCCCATGCCCAAGGTAAGAAAAATCCAAGTAAGATGGTTGGTGTTGCAAGAGGGCATCAGAGGGCAAACACACTGAAACCATACTCACGGAAAATTAGTCAATCTAATCACACTAGGACCACAGCCTTGTCTAACTCAATGAAACTAAGCCATGCCCGTGGGGCAACCCAAGACGGGCAGGTCATGGTGGAGAGATCTGACAGAATGTGGTCCGCTGGAGAAGGGAATAGCAAACCACTTCAGTATTCTTGCCTTGAGAGCCCCATGAACAGTATGAAAGGCAAAATGATAAGATACTGAAAGAGAAACTCCCCAGGTCAGTAGGGGCCCAATATGCTACTGGAGGTCAGTGGAGAAATAACTCCAGAAAGAATGAAGGGATGGAGCCAAAGCAAAAAGAATACTCAGCTGTGGATGTGACTGGTGATAGAAGCAAGATCCAATGCTGTAAAGAGCAATACTGTGTAGGAACCTGGAATGTCAGGTCCATGAATCAAAGCAAACTGGAAGTGGTCAAACAAGAGATGGCAAGAGTGAATGTTGACATTCTAGGAATCAGCGAACTCAAATGGACTGGAATGGGTGGATTTAACTCAGATGACCATTATATCTACTACTGTGGGCAGGAATCCCTCAGAAGAAATGGAGTGGCCATCATGGTCAACAAAAGAGTCTGAAATGCAGTACCTGGATGCAATCTCAAAAATGACAGAATGATCTCTGTTCGTTTCCAAGGCAAACCATTCAATATTACAGTAATCCAAGTCTATGCCCAAACCAGTAACGCTGAAGAAGCTGAAGTTGAACGGTTCTATGAAGACCTACAAGACCTTTTAGAACTAACACCCAAAAAAGATGTCCTTTTCATTATAGGGGACTGGAATGCAAAAGTAGGAAGTCAAGAAACACCTGGAGTAACAGGCAAATTTGGCCTTGGAATACGGAATGAAGCAGGGTAATGACTAATAGAGTTTTGCCAAGAAAATGCACTGGTCTTAACAAACACCCTCTTCAACAACACAAGAGAAGACTCTATACATGGACATCACCAGATGGTCAACACTGAAATCAGATCGATTATATTCTTTGCAGCCAAAGATGGAGAAGCTCTATACAGTCAGCAAGAACAAGACCAGGAGCTGACTGTAGCTCAGACCATGAACTCCTTATTGCCAAATTCAGACTTAAATTGAAGAAAGTAGGGAAAACCACTAGACCATTCAGGTATGACCTAAATCAAATCCCTTATGATTATACAGTGGAAGTGAGAAATAGATTTAAGGGCCTAGATCTGATAGATAGAGTGCCTGATGAACTACGGACTGAGATTCGTGACATTGTACAGGAGACAGGGATCAAGACCATCCCCATGGAAAAGAATTGCAAAAAAGCAAAATGGCTGTCTGGGGAGGCCTTACAAATAGCTGTGAAAAGAAGAGAAGCGAAAAGCAAAGGAGAAAAGGAAAGATATAAACATTTGAATGCAGAGTTTCAAAGAATAGCAAGAAGAGATAAGAAAGCCTTCTTCAGCAATCAATGCAAAGAAATAGAGGAAAACAACAGAATGGGAAAGACTAGGGATCTCTTCAAGAAAATTAGAGATACTAAGGGAACATTTCATGCAAAGATGGGCTCGATAAAGGACAGAAATGGTATGGACCTAACAGAAGCAGGAGATATTAAGAAGAGATGGCAAGAATACAGAGAAGAACTGTGCAAAAAAGATCTTTACAACCCAGATAATCACGATGGTGTGATCACTCACCTAGAGCCAGACATCCTGGAATGTGAAGTCAAGTGGGCCTTAGAAAGCATCACTACGAACAAAGCTAGTGGAGTTGATGGAATTCCAGTTGAGCTCTTTCAAATCCTGAAAGATGATGCTGTGAAAGTGCTGCACTCAATATGCCAGCAAATTTGGAAAACTCAGCAGTGGCCACAGGACTGGAAAAGGTCAGTTTGCATTCCAATCTCAAAGAAAGGCAATGCCAAAGAATACTCAAACTACCACACAATTGCACTCATCTCACACGCTAGTAAAGTAATGCTCAAAATTCTCTAAGCCAGGCTTCAGCAATATGCGAACCGTGAACTTCTTGATGTTCAAGCTGGTTTTAGAAAAGGCAGAGGAACCAGAGATCAAATTGCCAACATCCGCTGGATCATGGAAAAAGCAAGAGAGTTCCAGAAAAACATCTATTTCTGTGTTATTGACTATGCCAAAGCCTTTGTGTGGATCACAATCAACTGTGGAAAATTCTGAAACAGATGGGAATACCAGACCACCTGATCTGCCTCTTGAGAAATTTGTATGCAGGTGAGGAAGCAACAGTTAGAACTGGACATGGAACAACAGACTGGTTCCAAATAGGAAAAGGAGTACGTCAAGGCTGTATATTGTCACTCTGTTTATTTAACTTCTATGCAGAGTACATCATGAGAAATGCTGGGCTTGAAGAAGCACACGCGGCAATCAAGATTGCTGGGAGAATTATCAGTAACCTCAGATATACAGATCACACCATCCTTATGGCAGAAAGTGAACAGGAACTAAAAAGCCTCTTGATGAAAGTGAAAGTGGAGAGTGAAAAAGTTGGCTTAAAGCTCAACGTTCAGAAACCGAAGACTGTGGCATCCGGTCCCATCACTTCATGGGAAATAGATGGGGAAACAGTGGAAACAGTGTCAGACTTTATTTTTCTGGGCTCCAAAATCACTGCAGATGGTGACTGCAGTCATGAAATTAAAAGACGCTTTCTCCTTGGAAGGAAAGTTATGACCAACCTAGATAGCATATTCAAAAGCAGAGACATTACTTTACCAACAAAGGTTCGCCTGGTCAAGGCTATGGTCTTTCCTGTGGTCATGTATGGATGTTAGAGCTGGACTGTGAAGAAGGCTGAGCACCGAAGAATTGATGCTTTTGAACTGTAGTGTTGGAGAAGACTCTTGAGAGTCCCTTGGACTGCAAGGAGATCCAACAAGTCCATTCTAAAGGAGATCCGCCCTGGGTGTTCTTTGGAAGGAATGATGCTAAAGCTGAAACTCCAGTACTTTGGCCACCTCATGCGAAGAGTTGACTCATTGGAAAAGACTCTGATCCTGGGAGGGATTGGGGGCAGGAAGAGAAGGGGACGACAGAGGATGAGATGGCTGGATGGCATCACTGACTCGATGGACATGAGTCTGAGTGAACTCCGGAAGTTGGTGATGGACAGGGAGGCCTGGCGTGCTGTGATTCATGGGGTCACAAAGAGTCGGACACGACTGAGCGACTGAACTGAACTGAAGTCAACTTGATTATCAAAGTGAAGTGAAGTGAAGTGAAGTCAAAGTCGCTCAGTCCTGTCTGACTCTGTGATCCCGTGGACTATACAGTCCATGGAATTCTCCAGGCCATAATACTGGAGTGGGTAGCCTTTCCCTTCTCCAGCGGATCTTCCTGACCCAAGAATCAAACCAGGGTCTCCTGCATGCAGGTGAATTCTTTACCACCTGAGCTATCAGGGAAACTCATATTATCAAAGAATGCTGATCAAATTTTCAGGTGACAAGAGACTAGAACACAGCTTTCGTACAAAGCATAATAGAATCAGAATCAAAGGGAAAACCACCAAATAGAATAATAGGCTGAAGTTATTAGACTGAAATCCAACAAGATTGGATTTAATTGGATATAACTCATTCTGTTATGGAGAGTTGGATTTGAAACTAATTTATTCAGGTTGGTTCAACTGGAAGTCTTATAGCAGGCATGGAAGCACCATTAAGGGATTTTATTGTTGATGGCATGCAATTGGCAATGTCTGTCTTATAAAATGTTGAGGTTAAACATTATTGGCCATTAAATATCATCTCTGGAGGAGGTGCAGGTATGTGTGGAATACTGTAGTCTCTATCTTCATTCCAGTCAGTTCCTAGGCATTCTGCTCAGACTAGAGAAGAGCTGTTGAAGAAATCTGGTCACTGTGTGCATATTCAGAATAACCAGAGAGAGCATCAGTTCATGATTCTGAGAAATCTTTCCTGCAGAGAGGATTGTTAAGGGAAGTATAACAAGAGAAAACACACTTAAAACTAGCCAGCACACAGGTGCTCATGGGTGGAATTAAAGTACTACAACTGGGAGTGCTCAGTCACTCAGTCATGTCTGACTCTCATGACCCCATGGCCTGTAGCCCGCCAGACTCCTCTGTCTATGCGATTTTCCAGGCAAGAATACTGGAGTGGTTGCCACTTTCTACACCAGATCGATCTTCCCAACCCAGGGACTGAACCCATGCCACTTGTGTCTCCTGCATTGGCAGGCAGATTCTTTACTACTAGCGCCACCTGGGAAGCCCCCTAGAAACTAGGATCATGGCTGAAATAGCAGAGTGAGTTTTAGATACCTCCTTCATTGATCAACTCAGTAGAGGGGAGGGAAAAGGGTTAGGGGTTGACCAGACACTACATGATGAGAGTAAATATAGGAAAGCACTGTTTGGATCTTTCCGTGGAGGACAGCTGTTCTTTTATTTGGCTGAGCCTAAACTTGGAATTTCCAGTGATGAACAGCAGTATTCACATATCTCTTCTGGCAGCATTAATCTGATTTCCATTTGGGAATTTTCTCTCGCCCACTAGAATGCAGGCTACCTTCCCACCTCTAACCTCCATGAGCATGTGACCCAAGCCAAGCCACTGGACTTTGTCTAAGCTTTGAATTTTAAGCAAGATGAGATGAAAAAATAAATAATGATACAGTTAAATAAATCACTTTCTTTTTTACATTTTTGGTCCCTAAAGAGGTCTAACTGAAGTCCTTACTTTTCTGAACCTAATTTTCCTGACTTCCTGTTGATTGTGTAACCTTCCGAAAGGAAGTTATTTTCTGCTGGGAGAAAGGAAATTTGGTGCAAAATTGTGGCATAACATTGTCAGACATGTACTTGGGTAGTTTGTATACTGAAGCAGACCTCAAGCTGCTTTCTGAAGAACATTTGACTTTTCCTATGGGTTTCCCGAGAGCTTACCTCAGGGCTGCCGATCTCCACCAAATCTTGTCAACACATTTGTCTAATACTATCCATTGTGTTGGATGCCCCATGAATGATTTTTTTCTGGAAAGCAGTGATGTTTATAAATGATTTATGTTTTCTTATAAATTAAATCAGATCCAAGTCTCTCTATAAGGTCATTCACACTCACGTAGTTGGAAAAGGCTTTCTTAAGTGGGGGAGAAAAGTCTGGAGTGACTGGTAGTTATTATTCAAACTCTGGTACAGGCAGATGGGAGTGTGTCATGCATGAGAATTTCCCATGTATGGAGTGACTGCTTTCTAGAGCATAGTGAGGCCATCAGTTCTTAATACAATGCCAGTCGAGAGGTAACATTACCTTTAGGAATCTAAATTCCATCTTGGGATAAAGTTTCTCATCCTATGCTTGAGGTTATGTATCTGGACCATAGTACTTCAGCTGGTTGTGGACTCACCTCTACTGACATGCACTTTAACATTTTGCCCTTTATGTTTTTAATTCTAAGGAAACATGAGGAAAAAATCTCCCAAGTTCTTACTGCATATGCTGTATGGATATTGCTGAGTGTTCTTTGAGCATTTTCTGCATTTTAGATCTCCTGATAGTCTCTGGGAATACAATGAGAATAAGGACAGAAGCGCTCCCTGAGCTCATGGAACCCATCCTAGAAGACAGACAATCATTAGTCAAATAATGACAAAAAAATAAATATTTGATAACAAATTAATTAGTAGGAACAAAGACATGCTCAGTATTTCACAAGGGAAATACTTAATCCAGGACTTCCTTAATCCAGGGATGGGTAGAGGCCAGGAAGGGCTATTCTGGAACTTGTAGGATGATTTGCGAGTTAGAGGATGAAAGGGAGTTAATTGGGTATAGAGACCCATAGTTGCAGATTTGCTGGAATTTGGGTATCATTATTATTTCTTTACATTTCCTTAACTCCCATATGTAATCTCGACTGGATAGGTTGTGTTCTTTACCTGGGAAAATCGGTCCGAGGCAGGAAAAGTCTATCATTGTAAGTTTTTGAAAAATGGAAGAGTTTACCTCTTTTTCATTAGGAACAATCACTTCCTAGTTTGAATTTAAATCTTTTTTAAAATTGATCTGTCTTGTAAATTTTGGTTGCTATGACAATAAATTGATTCACTTTAAAGGCTATTAACAACAGCTTGGCTATTCTGTTTTCTTTGTTGAGAATATTAGCATAGGTAAAATGTCAGCAATAATGAAAATTTCAGGGACAGGAGAAAAATGGTACAGGAATTTGGCAAGATGTGGTATACCTTCTGATTCATTAAACATTATGGAATTTAATTTCTGGTGAATGAGAGATATTAATTCACTTCATATGAAAAACCAGAAGAGTAGGTTTAAGAATGATAACCTTTCTTAGGTTTTCATGTAATTTCTTTCATTATTTCAAGTCAATATTTATTGAGCTTCTACTACAAGCCAAGAACTGTGCTGGGTACTAGAAACAAAAGAGGAATAAGGCAATCCCCATCAAATGATGAAGCTATAAACCTGAATTTTCACAAGCATAGTGGAGAAACACCAAAGCCAGAAAAAAATGTGTTGAAGCTATGAAATCAGGCATGTTTCTCCACTCGTAGGCAGCATATCCTAAAAAATGGCACAAGCACATTTGGAAAATAACATTATTTTTGGTGTGTTTTTCTACTTTTAATAACAGTGGATATGAGGTAAACATATTACTCAAATATATAACCACTTGGAGAAAACACCACCCCCATGGACCCTTAGTCCAAAGCCAAGAGGGTCCCTGAATTACATATCCTGAGAAGAAGTGATGTCAATGAATCAGCAACCAGCAGTTTTCTGCCTGAGTTAAACACTAGTCTGACTCTGGAGCCAGAATGCCTGAATGTGAA
Organism: Tragelaphus eurycerus; assembly: GCA_935064755.1. NCBI lineage: Eukaryota > Metazoa > Chordata > Mammalia > Artiodactyla > Bovidae > Tragelaphus > Tragelaphus eurycerus. The sequence continues at coordinate 15,809,920 of CAKXYN010000035.1, forward strand.
TTCCAGCTCCACCAGATAATGGATGTGTAACATGGGGCAAGCCCCCCATTCTTTTCTAACTTTGTTTCCTCAAGTGTAAAATGAGAGCAATAATAGTTACCCACCATGTGGGGTTGTTAGGATCAAATAAGTTAATGTTTATAAAGTTTTTATAATAATGTCTAACATATAGTAAATTATATGTGTGCATTTGGATTAAATCAACAACTACATATGGCAGAAATTCATACTTAATTGGAGGAGAAACCAAGGGCAGTAATTCAAAGGCCACACTCAGAGCTCACTTTAGACCTTACCTTCATCCTTCTTCTACATTAGAATTCCTTTAGAATTTTGAATAAGAATATTCACTGGTTTCTAACTTCTGCATTTCCCAGCCTAGGAAACTTACTAATAAGCCTTTGGATATATGAAAAGCAAATAGTATGAAAGAGAAAGATCAATAAGAAGCACGGGTAACTTAGAAATTAGAAAATAGATCCTAGATAATTGAAAGGCAATGGCAGACAATGAGTCCTGAAGTCAATCCTTTTCCTCCTTTAGGAAGAGCAGGGAGAGCGATTTGAAGACAGTGACTGAATCTGTCACATTGGGAAGCACGTGGCCTCTGCAGTGTTGCAGATCAGAGCTCTCACATTGGACTTGCCAATGACTAGTTATTTGAATGTGAACATCCTCATCTATGAAACAGGCATACATATATACCTGTACATATATGCCTGCATATATTTAGTTACATATTATATACATTTAAATCCCATATTATTGTTTTCTATTCAATACCCAAACTAACTGCTATCATGTGTGTGTTGCTGCTGCTAAGTCGCTTCAGTCGTGTCCGACTCTGTGCGACCCCATAGACGGAAGCTCACCAGGCTCCCCTGTCCCTGGGATTCTCCAGGCAAGAACACTGGAGTGGGTTGCCATTTCCTTCTCCAATGCATGAAAGTGAAAAGTGAAAGTGAAGTCGCTCAGTCGTGTCCGACTCTTAGCGACCCCACGGACTGGAACCTACCAGGCTCCTCCGTCCATGGGATTTTCCAGGCAAAAGTACTGGGGTGGGGTGCCATGGCCTTCCCCGATCATGTGTGTCTTAGTCGCTCAGTTGTATCTGACTCTGCAACCTCATGGGCTATAGCCTGGCAGGCTCCTCTGTCCATGGAATTCTCTAGGCAATGTCAGGTTCTTATAATGGCATTTAGTTCAGTTCAGTCACTCAGTCATGTCCGACACTGTGACCATGGATTGCAGCATGCTGTCCTCCCTATCCATCATCAACTCCTGGAGTCCACCCAAACCCATGTCCATTGAGTCGGTGATGCCATCCAACCATCTCATCCTCTGTCGTCCCCTTCTCCTTCTGCCCTCAATCTTTCCCAGCATCACTGTCGTTTCAAATGAGTCAGCTCTTTGCATCAGGTGGCCAAAGTATTGGAGTTTCAGCTTCAACATCACTCCTTCCAATGAACACCCAGGACTGATCTCCTTTAGGATGGACTGGTTGGATCTCCTTGCAGTCCAAGGGACTCTCAAGAGTCTTCTCCAATACCACAATTCAAAGGCATTAATTCTTCTGTGCTCAGCTTTCTTTATACTCCAACTCTCACATCCATACATGACCACAGGAAAAACCATAGCCTTGACTAGACGGACCTTTGTTGGCAAAGTAATGTCTCTGCTTTTGAATATGCTGTCTAGGTTGGTCATAACTTTACTTTCAAGGAGTAAGCATCTTTTAATTTCATGGCTGCAGTCACCATATGCAGTGATTTTGGAGCCCCCCAAAATAAAGTCTGACACTGTTTCCACTGTTTCCCCATCTATTTCCCATGAAGTGATGGGACCAGATGCCATGATCTTTGTTTTCTAAATGTTGAGCTTTAAGCCAACTTCTTCACTCTCCTCTTTCACTTTCATAATGGCATTGGCGCAAGGTAAATGTTTAAGAAATTATAGCTGTCACTTTTCTTATTATGAGGTTCTTACTATGAGCTTGTAACCCAGCTAGATACATTGACTGATTGAGAGTTTTTAAAATGGTAACATGTTAGAAATTTGTTTCATTTTTAAGGTTAGAGGACTAAATAATACAATGTAATAAATAGTGTATCTAAGGAAAATATCAAAAAAGCCTTGACATAACATAAGTAATCATAGTAATGTTTTAACTCCTTAAATGAGACAGCCTAAAATGTTAGATCTAACAATGAAAAAGAACCTGATATGTGCAACTGTAAAAATAAGCAAGTAGATCCTTTCCTTACTAAAACATATTTGTCTTCAAATTTACATGTAAACAATCACCAACAATGTAAGAGAGGTTGGAAGGAGACTATGAACCTGCACTGTCACACTTATTTTACTGATTATGGCATGCCACTCCTTGGTCAATATAGAGGTTGGACTAAACCAGGGGCCAGGCAAACAATTTCATAAAGGGACTTATTTTCAATAATGAATTTTTTGTTCTTAGTGGACTGAGAGCTGATCAAATGCAGCATGTCCTGAAAGTGATCATAGTTTATCTGTACTCTGCGGGAAGCCAAAGCTGCAGCTGCTGCTGCTGCTAAGTTGCCTCAGTCGTGTCGGACTCTGTGCGACCCCATAGACGGAAGCCCGTCAGGCTCCCCTGTCCCTGGGATTCTCTAGGCAAGAACACTGGAGTGGGTTGCCATTTCCTTCTCCAATGCATGAAAGTGAAAAGTGAAAGTGAAGTTGCTCAGTTGTGTCCGACTCTTAGCGACCTCATGGTCTGGAGCCTACCAGGCTCCTCCGTCCATGGGATTTTCCAGGCAAAAGTACTGGGGTGGGGTGCCATTGCCTTCCCCGAAAGCTGCAGAGAAGCACCTAATAATTTCTACAGCTGCTAGACAGCTTCGAGAGCATTCACTTAATGTCTCTGTGTGAATGTGTGTACATAGGCATATATGTGCATATATTTAATGTTACATATATGTTTGAATCCTATATTATTGTTTTCTATTTAATACCCAAACTAACTGCTATCACGTGTGTGTTACTTGCTCAGTCATGTCCGACTCTTTGCAACCTCATGGGCTATATAAGCTGCTAGGCTCCTAGGTCCATGGAATTCTCCAGGCAAGAATACTGGGGAGGGTTGCTATTTCCTCCCCTAGGGCATCTTCCCGATCCAGGGACTGAACTCCAGTCTCCCGCGTTGCAGGCAGATTCTTTACCACGGAGCCACCGGGTAAGCTGGTTTTGCCTGGATCCTTGCTGTTAAAGTCGCCAGCACGTTATCTTGTTTCAGTAGATTCTAAAGTATGTGCCCCTGTAAAATATATAACAAATGTTTTGAAGAATGTTGTTTTTAGAGGCTTTATGTTTTCACAAGTTTCACAGGTAGGCTTAGTATGCTTTGTACTCCAATAATCCCTCTCCCCCAGTCCAGTCTTGGTTTCTTTTATAACTTGTATAGCAAGATTTTTTTTTTCTTTTTAAAAAATATTTACTTATTTGGAAGCACTGGGTCTTTTTTTTTTTTTTTTTCTATGAAGGGTTGTGGTTAGGGCTTGGCACTTTCTTTTTTTTTTTATTATTATTATTTTTTTAATTTTTCTTAACTTTACAATATTGTATTACTTTTACTATACATCGAGATGGATCCGCTACCAGAATACACGTGTTCCCCATCCTGAACCCTCCTCCCTCCCCCCTTCCCACACCATCCCTCCAGTTCATCCCAGTGCTCCAGTCCCAGGCATCTGTTATAGGGCATCGTACTTGGACTGACTCGTTTCAGATATGATATTATACATATTTCAATGCTATTCTCCCCAATCGTCCCACCCTCTCCCAGTCCCAGAGTCCAAAAGTCTGTTCTATACATCAGTGTCTCTTGGGTCTTAGTTGTGGCATATGAGATTTTTTTTCAGTTGTGGAATGCAAACTCCTAGTGGTAGCATGTGGAATTCAGTTGCCTAACCAGGGATCAAACTTGGGCCCCTGCATTTGGAGGTCAGAATCTTAACCATTGGACCACCAGGGAAGTTCCATGCATAGAAAGATTTTTCTTAATCTATAATCTGGCCAGAACACAATATCACAAATTATATGTTAGTGGAAGCCCAATTAATAAAATTTTACCAGACTAAATCCCTGTATTATTTTTTTTTCTACTATTCTCAGGTTTATTCATCTTATTTTTGGTAAGGATTAATCCCTTCATTGGAGAAGGAAATGGCAACCCACTCCAGTATTCTTGCCTAGTGAGTCCCATGGTCAGAGGAGCCTGGTGGGCTGCCGTCCATAGGGTTGCACAGATTTGGACACGACTGAAGCGACTTAGCAGCAGCAGCAGCAGCAACCCCTTCATTACAACAGAAAATTACTTAACAAATGACCTTCCCAAATGACAGAAATACCAGCATACGCAAAAAAAAACAGTGACTGTAAACAGTGGTGGCTTACATTGTTCTTAACTTTATTGAAAGCATCATTGCATTCCTTTTTTTTCCATTGCATTCCTTAGCATGAGCAAAAGTAATACTTTAAATCTTTCAAATGTAATAATAAGAGGCTGAAATGCTTTAGGAAATTGGAATCTGAAAGCCGTAGGATGGGTCAAGAGACCAGTTCCTCTTCTAAAGATCCTGGGTAGAATAAAAAATCGCTGCATTGTGCTGGAGGTCTAAGGAGACACCACCAGCAGGGGTCTCCTGCTGAACTTCCCTGTCACTTTCTGAATGCTTAAAAAAAATTACACTCTTACATAATTCTACAGCAGTGAATTGGCAAGTTGGCAAGAGTCCTGAATAGCCTTGAATTTAAGGCTGAAAGGAGGAAAAAATGACATTTTATCAGGGCTTGTAAACTTGGTTTTTCCTCAGAGACCAGATCATCACAAAATACCCATTTTGACTTTGAATATGTGTCTCACACAACCTCCAAGAGGCCATTGAATTCTTATCTATTTATATGCAGACAGAAGGTGTGTGTGTGTGTGTGTGTGTGTGTGGTGTATGTTGTCTTCTGCAAGTGCAGAATGTTTTACCTTTTTTTGGGTGATTGCAAAATAACTTAAAAAGAGTTATACAGAAGTGACATAAATTTATTAGCTTGCCTTCCCAAAATGATTCTTTTTTTTTTTTTTTTTTCCAGAATAAGAAAGCTTGGGAAAAAATTAGCTTTGGGTTGATATACACCCTTCCCCCAACTTTGGTATTGCTTTTTTGTTTGTGTTTTTGAGGTTGAGGGTTATCTATGACTCATTGGCAAGCTTCAGTTCAATCAATTTAGAGGGAACTTTTAGGGCTGAGTTATTTTTAAATGCCTGAAAATGAGGGAGCTGTAAATGGAAATCTAATCACAGCTTAACCTGTAGTCATGCAAACAGTCAACTATGAAATCAAATGAGTTTCCAACCCTCTTAACCCATTAATGGTTACTGACTAGCTGTGCTGCCCAAACTTGGTTTTTCAAAAAGCAGGAAAAGGAAAAGGCACATATCTGGCTGGGATGCAGAGGATAGGAAGGGAGGGGTGCTGTGGATGCAAAGGAGGAAATCTCTAGGATACAACAATTTCCTCATAGACACAAGCATGTGCGCTTACATAAGCACAGATCTTTCTCTGTCACACATTGTTCCTGATTGTTTATGAAGCCTCTCCCTGGCAAATAAATATCAAGCAAAAGACGGTATTGTCCTTGTTAAACTGCATCTGATTTTGAATACTTCATATTACAGAGGCTCAGCCCCTCCCATCCTCATGATTGAAAATTGCTGAAATACACAATCTCAGGATTTCTTTGGAGCTTTGTGTCCGTTTGAAAACCATGTAACCTTGACTGGTTCGCTTCCAGCTGCCTCCCATCACCTTTCCTTCCTTTGCAGGTTTCCATCTACTCTCCACTTTTATTTTCTTTCCTTGGCCTTTGACTCTACTTTTTCCTGCCACATTTAAGGATTCCCTGCTTTTTTTTTTTTTTTTCACATGTTCGGCTCAACTTTTATTTTATTATTATCTAAGAGCCACATTCCAAAATAGCAAAAAAAGTATCCTGAAAGGCTAATTTGGGGGGAAATCCAATTGTCTAAACACTCAGGTATTCAAATTAGTGTACAGTATGCAAGTTGCCATGCCCTCCTCCAGGGAATCGTTCCGATTCAAGCCACCATGGCTCAGACAGTAGAGGAACTGCCTGCAATATGGGAGACCTGGGTTAGATCCCTAGGTTGGGAAGATCCCCTGGAGAAGGGCATGGCAACCCACTCCAGTATTCTGGAGAATCCCATGGACAGCGGAGCCTGGTGGGCTACAGACCATGGGGTCACAAAAAGTCAGACACAACTGAGCAGCTAAGCACAGCACAGCACACACGCATGTAAGAAAGGACATGTATGTGTGTATAAATGTATCTGTATGTGACATCTTTAAATGCCAATACATGTAGTTAATTGATATGTGTTAACTTTCTTAGTTTCAATGTTGTATTTAGTCTACTTCAGAGAGACTAGGCATTCCTATATAATGGTAAGCACAGCAAGTATGCAAAATAGCAGTTTGGGATTGTTGAATTAATATTCTCAACTCTGTTAAATTATCAAGTCTCTTTTCTTATCTCCTGAATTGCCACCTCAACTAATTTGAACCAAAACCAATGTAAAAAACCTTCTCAATCAGGAAAGTCCAGTTTGGCATTCAATGAAAGCCATGCTTGACTATTTCATCTCTCAGTAGAAAAAGGCAAGCTTGTTAAATGCCGCTTTAGTGCCAAGTGGTAATTACCCCCAAATGATTTCCTGGGGTAGGACCAAGGCTTTTTCATGAACATTTACCTCCAATGTCAGAGTATGACTGAGAGGAAAAACAGTCTTTCTTTTTCTTACACACACATTCATAAAGATGAAAAATAAAAGCCAGAGTAAACAATTTTTTTTTCTTTTCTTTTGTTAAATGGGGAACCTTGAGTAATGCATCCTTCCCAGTGTGTTCTGAAAAAGGTGACTGGGAACACAGCCCTCAGTGGAACTTACACAGAGGCATGTATTCAGTCCATGAAGTAGCCTGTTTTTAAGCTATTACATTTATATCCAAAGGCCTACTCCCAATGGCAGGAAAGAAAGAATAGTGTCCTGGTTTTAGAAAAGTTGAAATTGAATGGAAAAAATAAAACCTCTCTCTCTTTTTCACAGTGATCATTGCTCATTTACCTAAGACCCTGTGTGCTGCTGTGCATTGATCCATTATGAAGACGCCTCCACCTCCACACCACCAGAGGAGTGAACACTGGAAACGAAGGAAAACCGCCTGCCGTAGCATATGTGGCTCTCATCTCATACATCCATGAGCGACGCTCACGGGCTTATGTGGCCCTCCTTTGAGACATGTTGTCACAATATTTAATGGGTTGGTGATTGATTCATCCTCCAAACTGTATTCCAAAGGATCTCAAAGTCCTTTCAAATATTGTGAACATACAACAAAGTATTTTGTCCTAAGTTTTTAACATTTGTGAGAATTATAAGCTGCTTTGTCATTAATATCCATCAAATGGAGGACACTTGGCTGAAAATGAAGAAAAGATTTATTAAATTTAGTTTCAGTTCCATTCATGGGACTGAAATACATGCAGGAATATGAAAAAGACTAATGTCCCCATGTTAAAGAAATCGATTTCCAGGTGCCAAGCAGAAAAGTGTAATTGAAATTGACCCATTAAATGATTATATTATTTGTGTACCAAATCTAATATATTTCACACAACTATAGAGCTGTTTCAGTAACTACCTGCCAAACTGTATATATTGTTCCTAATTAAGTTTTATAAATGTACTTATAGAAATGTGAGGTAGCAGAATTATCCAAGTAATATGTCTCTACATTTATGAAACCTGTTCCAGAGAATTAAGACAAGCTAGTGCATTTCTAATCTCATGACTACTTCAGGACTAGTGAAAGCTGTAATAAACAAGGTGACGAAATGAATATTTAAGGGAAGAGTCTCAGTTAAATTTCTAAAACATACTTGGAAATACACCTGCTTCTTTTTTAACTTCTAGCATTGCCCCTGGTAAATCACATTGTAGTAAACACTTGACCTCTTATGTCTTTAAAGCTTATTTTCTGAGTACCTACTATGTGCCAGGCACATGCATTTTCAAATCTGTAATTTTCCTTAATCCTAGCAACAACTCAGTGAAGCAGCCATTATTCTTGTTTGGCTGGTAAGAGATGATGAGCAACTCAATTAAGGTACAAAATATTTAATTTTATGGCTGCTTTTAATCTTTTTCCCTCCCTTCATTATTAGACTGTGTGTTTCTGAAGGGCAGGAATAATGCCCTATTTATCTTTTTGTACTGAAAGAATAAAAGAAAAATCTGTTATTTTCCATATGACTTAAAGATCCTTTCCCCCTTCAGTTTTGTTTACATTCCATTTTCATTGAAAACAAATAAAAGACTCTAAGATATTGTGTATTTTTCCAATTTACCAAATTGAAGTATATTTTTTTAAAAGGGGATTTGAGACTGAAGTTTTAATAAGCTTATTTGGATTTAATATGGGTATACTAATTCAATGACAAAGATGACATTTTTTTCATTTAACTACTACATTTAATAAAATCAAGAAGAAATCATTTAGGCCAGTGAAGAACAGATAAAGTATACAGACTAGCAGGAAAGATGGTGCTTGCTGTTGAGAAGCTGAGGTCAGAGGAAGAAGCTGTGGATTTGGGAGTGAGTATTCTTTGAAGTCAGAAGTGTGACCCGAGGTGCAGGACGACTCCCAGCCATGCTAGGGGTTCCCTGTTGCTTATTGCAGGCTCTTTAGAACTGTGCCATAACGAAGCACCAGTGGAATGGTGAGCATCATCCTTTGTAACAGCGAATGTCAGTAGCTTCTTATCAACGTTATCCATCCAATGAGGAGTGAATCTGGGACATATGCTTTTCAGCATATGTGTTGCAGACCCAACTGAGAGGTTTAACATCACCTACAGATATTTCTGGAAGTCCTGCATACAAACTGATGTCCTTTTTGGTAAATCTACAGTATATTCCTAAATATTACTCTGGCTTGAAATTTGGTTTTCCTTAGAGTGTGTCATCTTCCGAAAGCCAACCCATGTATAGCAATGCACTGTGATTCTATTATGTGATACTCTCTCCCAAGACCAATCTATTAGTTTGGTTTAAAAGCCTCACCCACATCTTCCTCCTTTGGTTGGTAGATTCCATTCCACTCTTTTAGTGAATCTCTTTGGGTCCTGTATATTCTCTTATAGGTGGTACTCTTGAGTTCATTCTATTCCTAAATAAGGCTTGGCAGTGGTTCCAGTTATCACATTTATTAAAATGTTTGCTTTAAGCCCTAGGAGATTATTGTTTTTTTCTTCCAAATCTAATTTTCCCATTAAGATGCTGCACATGTGCTTAGTCATGTCTGACTCTTTGCGACTCTATGGAATGTAGCCCGTCCGACTCCATGAAATTTTCCAGGCAAGACTACAGAGTGGATTGCCATTTCCTCCTCCAGGGAATCTTCCTGACCCAGAGATTCAACCTGAATTTCCTGTGTCTCCTGCATTTGCAGGTGGATTATTTACTGCTTCAGCCATGCTGAGCTTCTCTCAAAATATGCCTCTGCATATGATGCCAATTCATCAGTCCCTGTCTCTGCAATAATTGGTCACCTTCAGATGTCAGGCTTCACCTGCCTGGTTCAGAATGCTGTTTCATAGTCAAGTTTGATCTCAGTTTCTAGGGTCGACTAATCCAATGAATGCACGTTGTAGTGAGGGGCTGACTTCAGAGGGGATGTCTTCTTGGATTAGACATATCCCAGGAAAGAGGTATTTGGTTTGCTGAAGAAAAGATCAATGCTTTCTTTTGACTTGGAAGCCAAGGTCAAAGTGACCCTCTAAAATCTCACACAAAGACTCCTCTCTAGGACTCCCCCATTTGCCACAACTTTGGCTCAGGTTCTTCTCCAGAAAACAGGCTTTGAAGGCAGCAATATCTGGTGCTGGAAGGAACACTGATCTATGTTTCTAGACTAAGAAGAGCCTTGTTGTAGACAAAGGACTTCACTTCTCTAAGCCTCAATTTGTTTCTCTGTTGAGTAGTGGGTTCCCACTAGATCATTACTAGTAATTTTCAGCACTAAGATCCTAATCATCTATGTCAGGTAATAGGGAGCCATGGTGGATTCTTGAATATAAATTATTGTAATGATATATTGACAAGGTGGGTTTCCCAGGTGGTGATAGTGGTAAAGAACCTACCTGCCAATGCAGGAGATATAAGAGACACGAGTTGGACCCCTGGGTCAGGAAGATCCCCTGGAGGAGGGAATGGCAATCCACTCCAGTATTCTTGCCTGGGGAATCCCATGAACAGAAGAGCCCAGCGGGCTACAGTCTGTAGGGTCGCACAGAGTCGGACATGACTGTGTACACACACGGACAAGGTTGGGCTACTGCCACAAAGCACAACTTTTAGTAGATCAAACTGTCATTTCCCTCCCACATTTTCTCATTGTAGGTCTTGCTTTCACATAGTTCCTTACACTCATACAGCAAGCAGATCAATAAGGACCAAAGAGAAAATGGAAGAAATGAAATGGTCACACAAATGGAAAGACTTGATTTCATTTATCAGGATAGTTTATCTTTCAAGACAGATCAAATGTGTATCGAAAGGTAAGTTGGTGAGGGTAGAAAAATAAGATGGAGATATAGCATTAAACTGAGAGCTGAAGAATTGATGCCTTCCAACTGTGGTGCTAGAGAAGACTGTTGAGAGTCCCTTGGACTGCAGAGAGATCAATCCAGTCCATTCTAAAGGAGATCACACCTGAATATTCATTGGAAGGACTGATGCTGAAGCTGCAGCTTCAATACTATGGCCACCTGATATGAAGAACCGATTCATTGGAAAAGACTCTGATGCTAGGAAGGATTGAAGGCAGGAGAGAAGGGGACAACAGAAGATGAGATGGTTGGATGGCATCACCAACTCAATGGACATGAATTTGAGAAAGCTCTGGGAGATAGTGAAGGACAGAGAAGTCTGGGGTGCTGCAGTCCATGGGATCACAAAGAGTCAGACACGACAGAGCGACTGAATAATAATAAACTAAGTTTTAAAAAATCAAGAAAAGGCATTCTTGCAATTGGAGGAGGAATAGGTGTTGGTGATGACAAAAATGATAAAACAGAGTTATAAAATCTGTTGCAGTCAGGTGATCATCATATATCAATATTACTTTCTCCCTTTAATGTAAGTTTGAAAGTTTTCATAATAAAAAGTTAAAATAGAAAAAAGGAAAAAAAGAAAGAAAAGGCTTTCTGATGCATCCATTTCAGAGTAAGCAGTTTACTGCTAATGGGATCTGAAATCTGTTGAATCTTGCGATTTTTAACTCCATGCATTCATCCCCATGCTCGAGATGGCCTTCTGTACCATCTGGAGAGGACACGATGACATCCAAAGCTCCCTTTCTTTTGGACGGTGCTTAAGTAGGCACAGCCAATGTTTGTTCTGTGATTCTCCTTTTGTACGTGCTCTTTGCTGACTGAATCCTTATTAGTTGATATTTTATTTTTCAGATATTCTTGTTTATTCAAGCAGGACACGGTCCAGTCTAGCTGACTTGTGAATCACTTTTCTCCTCGGAGTGACTTTACTCATCTCTGCTTTGCTCCAGGGTTGATATTACTCTTGATTTTTGGGTGGGAAATCCTATTTCGCTCTTTTCCTAGTGCATGAGAGGTAAAAACCTCACTGACTTTCTAACTACTGGCAAAAAACTTACGAGAGTTTCATTTTCATTCTTAGCATGACTTGTACACAATCTCACAGGAAGAAATTAGGATGTATTTCAACATTATGTTCTAGTTCCATAAAGCTTTGTGGGATTTTATTAGAATCATATTCTATGAGACTCTCCTTTCCCAGTTATGGAACCAATTTTTAAAATTAATAATTACCCTCCTCCCCCCTGTTCCCCACCCAGTATTACTTACTCAACTTTGCTGCCTGACTGCATCATGGGGACATGCATTTATTTGATCCACAGATCTCTAGGGCATCAATCAATATACCATGCTACACATCAAAAGCAATAGTCATATGTGACCGAACCTCCACTCTTCTCCATTACCTTTCCTCTCACTTCCCTTCCTATCTCTTCAGAAAATGGCATGTAACTTTGCCCAGAAGTATGTGTCTAGCTATGTGACTTTATTTGAAAATATTATTATACTTGCAAAGATTACTTTTTGGAGTTGTCTATTTTAACAAGAATTATATGAATGTTTGATGGAAGAAATGTCATAGCTGGCCTAAGGAATTGTTTCCAATTGTGAACACCCAACACTCTCCATATCTTCTTTAAATCTAAATTGACCTTTATCTAGATCTCTATCCCAACACAGTATTGACTTGCCATCAGCACTGCACAATTTCACTTTGGCAGAAGTCATAAGCTTTCCTGAATTTACCCAGATGATGGTTTGCTATTTTTGCAAGAGAACACTGCCATTTTGCCAAAACTTTTCTATCTTGCAGCAATTGCCAGTGCTATTTTCTTGGGCTGCAAATAGGGCAACAGCTGTCCTTTCTGTACCAGACTGTGGACACAAGGCTGCCAGAGGCACTGTTCTAGAAACCCAGACACTCTGATAATCAGCTCAGCCAGCTAGGTGAACTTAAGTGTTTTTAATCTCTTGGAATAGCAGGGAAATTAGGACTAAAAATAGGTATTATTTAATTTTTCAAAATTTTTCTAAGCCTCTGAAGTTCACTAGTTTGAATTGTACTTTCTACAATGCATGATGATAATATTGTGTAGGGGGAAAAAAAATCTCTGGATTGAAAATGAGAATTTTAGTCCTCAGAGTTGTTCTGCATTACTGGGATATATATTCTAATTTCCTTTGGGGGAATTTGGTTTCATCATATTTAAAGCAAGGTTATTGTACAAGATGATTTTTAAACCATTTAAATTAAAATTTTTTTAAATCTTCTGAATTAAAATTAAAAATTTTAAATCATCTGAATTCTAAAATTATCTGTAAACATGTACCTCTAATTTTAGAAAAGGGCAGCCTTTTGAATGGGAAGTCTGTTTGTGTTCTGTGTGCTGTGAAATTTGCAGGTAAGTATTTGCTAAGCCAGTAATCTACCTTATAAATCTCCATGTCTAATTTACAAGATGAAAAGATAAAATATTATTAGAGGAGTTTACAATCATATTTTACCTTGCCACCCATTCAGACTATTTCATTTAATTGGATAGCAATTGCAAGTTCAGCGTAGGGAAACTTCTTCTAACTGAGGCATCTTCCCCTTGCATAGAGGCCTCCATATTTTCTCTCTCTATTGCTTTATAGCTTTGGATTTCTCTCTTTTTGTCTCTCTCACCTCCCTTCACTCTCTGTTCTGTAGTTTAACAATTTGGAAAGAGGAATCTTCAGAGTCTTAATCAATGTTCTTTATTATACAATTCAACTATATAGAGGGCCATTTAATACTTTACAATTTGTGAGTTCCATATAGAAACTCAAAATACACGTCTTTCACAAAGAAATGGAGCCCTCATATACCTTTGAGTCATCAAAGATCTCAGCTGGGCTTCCTTGTTTTTCTCACAGTGTTTCTGCTTAAAAACAGTGCCTCTCCAGAGCCACTTTCATGCCCCCACATTTAAGAGTCAATGTCATGGGTCTCTCTCCAGCACCCAGGATTGTTCTTTCCAGTCATATGAATTTTGTGTTAGCAGGCAACTGCATAAATCATTTATTTGCTCTGCCTGAGAGACTAAAGGAGGAAGTGTAGAGTTCAAAAATTCTTTTCAAAGGCTCACAAGATGTAGTTTTTTTATTAGATTATATAAGATTTTTGCTTGCTCAAGCCAAAGGACTATGGAAAATAATAATTAGCCCATAGTAAAGCTACTAGAGGGCTTTTTGAAGAGTTAAACCGTGGTATTATTTATAGACAAAAAAGGTAATATTTTCTGTGTTTTCTCACCTCAATTTGTCTTGTTGCTTTAACACATTACACGTTATAATGTAATCTGTGAGATAGAAACAATACCAGGAGTCCTAATTAAATTAAAAGTAATTACCAGTTGTACAGATAGGGCTTTCAATTGAGCAGCAGGAAGTTGATATTTTGTCATCCCTAGTTTATCTCCATGCACCGAGCACGATTCTTTGTACCCGTTATTAATGGCGTTTTCTCAACGGTCATGAAGAGTGTGGGAAATAGGGAATGAGGAAGAGAACAAAAGGAAGAGAGGAATTGGAAGAGGCTTGGAGGGCGACAGAGATGGAGAGGAAGCTTTCTGTTGCTGTTCTTCCACCAGGATCCAGGGGGATTTTTCATACATCGAGGAATCTAATACTGTCCTTTACTCACCTATGAGAGAAGTATTTGCCCAGCCCATATTCGTAACATATCCTAATTTTTCTTGACCACAAACAGAATTTTAAAAAGAGAACCTCACACATTCTATGTTCAGGGTTTGGTTTATGATGTGACAGATTTTCCATTTTCAGGAAGAAAATAAATTGTTCCAGCTCCCAACGGGAATTTAATTTGAGAGAGGGAGGGGAAATGGCAATATATAAAGATTTCCTACTGTCCAATTTCTTATTCTGCTTTTCAACTGGGCATCTTTTAACAATTGGAAGCATTGCCATTCTCCCACCAGGAAACACAGCACAGGCTTTTAAAGAGCATTTACAGGGTGATGTCCGTTTGATTGACCGTTATCTTGCTGGCATGCTGCTGCTACAAATATGAGCAATTATTGGGAACGCAGTCAAATTAAATTTTCATAACTATAAAACTGCATTTTACCTTAGGGGCACAGCTTCCTTCCTATTTCTACAATCTATTTTCTATGCTTTATATTAAATCTAAACAAATGAATGTTTATCAACATGAATATTTTAACAGAGTATGCCAGTCTGTGCCCTCTCTCCACAAATTTTTCATCTTTTTTCAAGAATGTTCTACAAGAACAACTTTTCTAGTATGACAGGGGTCATTTTGTATAGGCTTTTGTTAAGGGGTTCTTTACCCTCCACCAAAAGTTATCTTTGACTAATTCTTGCCTTTAATAATCAAATAAAATTAACAAATGCCTTACAAGGAATCAAGTTTAATTTTTTAAAGATTATTCTTACCAAGATATTAAAGCCTGGTTAACTTAAAAGCCTCCTGATGAGAGTGAAGAGAGGAGAGTGAAAAAAAAAAAAAAACTGGCTTGAAACTCGACATTAAAAAAATTAAGATCATGACATCAAGTTCCATCACTTCATGGCAAATAGAAGTGGGAAAAGTGGGAGCAGTGACAGCTTTTCTTTTATTGGGCTCCAAAATCACTGTGGATGGTGACTGCAGTCATGAAATAAAAAGATATTTGCTCCTTGAAAGGAAGGCTATGACAAACCTAGACAGCATATTAAAAAACAGAGACATCAATTTGCTAACAAAGGTCCATATAGTCAAAGCTATGGTTTTTCCAGTATTCATGCACAGATGTGAGAATTGGACTATAAAGAAGGCCGAATAATTGATGGTTTCAAACAGTGGTGCTGGAGAAGACTCTTGTGAGTCCCTTGAACAGCATGGGGATCAAACCATTTTATCCTAAAGGAAATCAACCTTGAATATTCAATGGAAGCACTAATGCTGAAGCTGAAGTTCCTATCCTTTAGCCACCTGATGTGAAGAGTCATCTCATTGGACAAGACCCTGATGCTGGGAAAGACTGAAGGCAAAAGGAGAAGGGGCGGCAGAGGAATGGATGGTTAGATAGCATCACTAACTCAATGGACATGAGTTTGAACAAACTCCAGGAGATAGTGAAGGACAGGGAAGCCCAGTGTGCTGCAGTCCATGGGATTGCAGAGTCAGACATGACGTAGTGACTGAACAACAACATCAACAACCTCAATAGATCCATCCAATATGAATGACACATGTCAGTGGTGGGTGGCATGCTGTGTTCTCTTCCCATATACACAACTGACATTAAACGATCACAGCCCAGTTCTTTATTGAGACCAGATACTGGTTCTTGGCAGCTATTTGAACTGACTTAAGTTGACAGAAGTATAAAATCTATTTTGCCATCCCAGATATAAATGGTTTTATCTTTATGCTCTTACTGTCCTCTCCGGGATCTTTCCATATCTCTTCATCTTAAACCACAATGGGAAACTCAGCCTCACCATGTATTACTCTTACATGAACCACCAGATCCCGTTACTCCCAATTTTATTCTTCAGATCTAGCTCAAATCCTATTGCTTTAGTGAAACATGAAGTTTTCCCAAATTTCTCTGAATCACATTGATCTTTCTTCTCTGGTGATTATACCTTTGTTGCTAGAGTGATCATCTATCTCAGTAATATGACAGCAACAAAGAAAAATGCCTGGAAATGTAAATCTAAGCTAACACCCCATTTAGAGAGGCAATGAATCTCAAAATTCTATTCTTGAGTATATATCATCTGGATATAAAACTGGGCAGATCAAAATTAAAATACTGTCAGGCCTCCCATTGCTTGATTTCTGAAAGATGAAAATTTCATTTGAGGAGAGGAAAAAAATTCCGGGTAACAACCATGGGAAAGGATAAAGAGAGAAGGAAATGTCTTAGGAAGAAATGATAGTTTTTTTGAGAATGTGTAGATCTGCAGGATCTGAGGGAGCATTTATAGCTAAGCTCATTGACTTTGTTCATCATCAATAAATATTAATAGTGAGTATGTTAAGGTAAAGATTTATTTATGACTGTGACCCTGATTTTGTTCAGTGTTGCTATTTGGCTGGACTATTATCATCCTCTTACTTTATCTGTAGCTCTGTTTTTAAAAGGCAAGAAAAAGGAGGAAATAGTAGGAAACAAACTTCTATTGTCAGGAGGAAATTAAGTAAAATATTGTTTAGAATATAGAATGGTGAGGCGTTAGAGAAAACTCCTTTAGCTACACACTCTAAGGCATTGGTGCATTTGAAAAATGAGGGAGAATAAAATATTAACTTTGGGAACTACAAGCTTTATTGTACTACAGACTATGTGTGCAAAAGAATGACAAAGATATTTGCTTTTCCCGTATTTGTTTTTCACCATCTTTTTTTTATTTCATTCATTTCATACTGACATATCTTTGTGATGATTCTCTTAATTTTTTTCTATCTCAAAACTTTTGTGCCAAAGTTGGTGAATGTCACCAAGGGAATAACTTTTTGAAGTATCTGCCAATCTTCCAAATCGTAAACATTTGAGTGGACTGAAATGGTTTTAGTAAATAGAAACAAAAGAAAGAAATGTGAGAAGTGATTCATCCCTTCCCCATAATAAAATGTGGGCAGTTGTGGACTGAACATCTGTATTTCTCAGGGGAATCAATTCTACAGTTTCAGGCAGTGAATGACATTTTTGAATCCTTTCCAATGGCTGCCCACCTTTCTTGGCCACATAGAGCTGGGCTAGGCAAATAATCAACAGCGTTTTTTATCTCTTTCTGTGCTGAACATTACACTAGGTGCTTTGGGGAAGGCTGCCAGGAGGTGTATATATGGTGCATTGATACGGCTGCATACTCTATTCTTGCTCTCAACTTATTCTCAAAGGTCTTCTTTCTCAGGAGAACAGCTGGATGAGCTTCTTCTTCTTTCAACAAAGTGATTCCAAATATTGGTTTCTGAAACTGTCCCTCAATACATGCTTTTGTTTCCTGAGAGACCCAGGTTTCAACCACCTAGGAAAGACTACAATATCCTTCATTGCTTCAATTGTTAAGTTGCCAACTGATGTTCAGGATTTTCCAGTGTGGTTACCAGCACAAACAAACCACTCTGAGTCGGCCTTTTAGCATCATTTTCTTAATTAGACTTTTTTGGGGAAAATCATTGAATCCTGATTCAGGAGATACATTCAACTATGCAATTGAGATGATTCTTGTTGATTTAAAATTATTCAATGATTCATTTTAGTTTCCCATTTTAATTATTCATCTGTTCATTCATTCCATCAGTCATTTATTCAACAACTGTTTGGCTATTATTTGGCAGGTGGTGTGCTCACTTCTTGGAGAAGGAAATGGCAACCCACTCCAGTGTTCTTGCCTGGAGAATCCCAGGGACGGGCGAGCCTGGTGGGCTGCTGTCTATGGGGTCGCACAGAGTCGGACCCGACTGAAGCGACTTAGCAGCAGCAGCAGCAGTGCTCACTTCTGAGAATTCAAGCAATGGGGACACAACAAACAGGTTCCCTGACCAGCATTACACAGTCAGTTTTGACTTTCAAGTTCAAAAGAATAAGGTTATTTCAATTAAGTGTTTAGGAGTTATCTACTCAGTAATCTCATAGGCAGTGCTAGGTACAATGTTGAGTGCTGTGAATGGAATGTACTGGGGTTCTTCCCTTCTAGGCACTGGGGTTCTTCCCTTCTAATATGTGATCTCAGATTCAAGCATATTAACATTATTTTTAAGCTGGCATTGTAGTAATAAATAAAGTGTTATGGAAGGTAAGGACTGGGGAGAACAAGAAAGAAAATGAGGGAGAAAAAAATTGGAAAGACTTCTGGAAAGAGGAAGGGTTGGAGCTGAAACTAAACTAACACACATTGAAATGGTGGAGGGGAATTGGGAAGAGACGGCAAGTCATCCCTAACACATTAAAACCAACCAACCACAAAGATGTTAGGATAATCAAGTAAATTCACATCCTAAGAACAGTAAGAAAAATTGTTGTAGATGGAGCTCAACCTAGAAATGCAAGTAAAGGCTGTGCTGTGAAGGAGTTTAAATAACAGATTGAGCAAATGGGACATAATGGAGCATGTGGAAGAGACCTGATGGAAGCTTTTCCAGCAAAGGAGTTACACTGATTTGCTCTGATTCAGAAAATAATGTTGATGATAATCCTCAAGATGGATTGAAAGGAAAAGAGACTGGGCATAGGCTAGGCAACAACCTTAATTGTTTGGGTGAGAGATAAAGAGGCGTCTAACTAGGACTGAGAAAGTGATCTTTAAAAGGAGGAGATAAATTGGAGAAAGTGAATTGAGGCAAAACCAAAAGAAATTTCACACCAATCAGAGAGTAGTGGTGTGTTAATGGTGGGTTTTTATTATTTGTGAGTGAAATGAGGAGGAAGCACGAATGATGCATTTTCTAATGCCTATATTCTATGACTAAGTACTACATTCTATAGCATATTAGATTTGCAGGTAGTAAGTTTTTGATACCTTTTAAGAGAGCTGTTTTAGTAACTGTTAGAGATAATACCGCCAGAGAAGGCAATGGCACCCCACTCCAGTACTCTTGCCTGGAAAATCCCATGGATGGAGGAGCCTGGTGGGCTACAGTCCATGGGGTCGCTAAGAGTCGGACACGACTGATCGACTTCATTTTCACTTGTCACTTTCACGCATTGGAGAAGGAAATGGCAGCCCACTCCAGTGTTCTTGCCTGGAGAATCCCAGGGACGGGGAAGCCTGGTGGGCTGCTGTCTATGGGGTTGCACAGAGTCGGACATGACTGAAGCGACTTAGCAGCAGCAGCAGAGATAGTATGACAATCATAATAAATTGATGGCAAAGTAGAAAAGACAAATTTGAATTGGAAGTGAATTCCAAATTAAAAAAAAAAAAAGGAAGTGAATAAGGTCAAACCAATTTGTCAGTTACAGAAATAGAAACTGGCTCCCCAAGTTAGATTTCTTAAAAATCAGATTTGTTCACTTCTTCAGCCAAATATATGTTTCTCTCATGCAAGCAAAGATTATAAAATTATTTCCTTATATTAATAATAAAAATGACAACCAACATTTATGGAGTCTTTGGTATGTGCCAGAGACTGCTCCAGACTGGCTTATATGCACCATGAGAACGCCATATTGATCATATATATCAATGCCATATATGATCATATACATCATACAGGAATTGATGATTAGTACACATCAGCAGCAGCTTCATTATCTGTTAAAAATTATAAATATGTCAAAAGGTTGAATCCTGATATTTAATTTGTAAAATTTTTGTTGTTGTTGTTGTCCAGTATTTGTTTCAATACCCGTCATGTAGAAATCCTGATGCTGAAACAGAAAATGAAATGAAATATTCTGCAATTTCTAGCTGGCTACTTGGCTCTTCTGAGCCCTTAGCTTCAAGGATTTTTCAAAATATGTTTTTCTGCACCACAGCTCAGAGTTGCTAAATCCAGAAATTGAAACATTCTGAGAACCAAATCATTTCAGGGTGAATCAAAGCTCTTGGAACATTGCCCTAGGATTTTGAAGATAGTGTTTAATGGTGAAAAAAATGTTCAGTATTTTTAAGGAAATCCCAATTATGGAAGGCTGCCCCATTCACAGCCCCAACAGTGCAGGGAGTCTGACACAGAATGCCTTGTTTCACCTTCACTCCTGTGAAGAGTCAGGGCCCCATGGGTGGAGGTAAAGGTCGTCTAGCCCTGGCAGTTCTGCCAGCATTTCCCTCTTGTAATTAACCATTGTGAGGAAATCCGAGGCTGATGTCTGTTTGTAACTCCACCTTAAAACCTGGAAATAAGTTCCCTCTTTTATTCATTCTTACCAGCTTCTATTCTGGCTGCCATTTTAATGCCAGCAACTGTGACGGTTTTGAGCAAGAGTTTTGTTTCCCTGCTCAAACTCTCTCTCCTCTCCAGACTATATTTTTGCCTGTTGGTGCTCTGCAGGATGGGGTGATGGAAACAGAAGATAGGAAGAGAAAAAGGGAGCATAATTAAGTAAACCTTAAGACCGGGAGGTGTTTTAACATAGTGGAAGGGGCATGAGTTATGATATCAGACAATAATGTGAAATTACTGATTTTGTAACTTGGGGCAAGATATTTAATGATTTTGCATCTCAGGTTTCTCATTTGTGAAATGAGGATAGTAAAATTTACAAGGTTATTTGGGGGAATTAAATGAAGCAAACATATAGAGCATATTGTAGGTCATTAATACATGGCGATGGATGCTATTATCAGCAGTAGTAATAATAATATTAATAACAATAAAATAGTAGAAAAAAATATAAATGAACTAGGAATGATGGAGAACAATGGGGTAAAGGACCATCAACTACAATGCTTGACAATCAGAAAATGCTCTAATATTTCTGTATAAAGTGATGGAGGAACTTGACTCTCTTGATTCCACAGAGACTTTACCTCTCATAGACAGGAATGTGAGGTGATGTGAAGCTATGTTAACCTGAATAACCTCTTTCTCCTTTTCCCCTCCAAGTTCAACTAATTTTTCAGAGGCTACCTGAGTTGTCTTTTTCTAGGATGTTTTTACAATTGATCTAACAATGACCTCCTTTTCTTTTGAATTAAGGCAATAAATTACATACCATCTAATGTGTTCTTTGACTACTTCCTGGAGGTGTGGCTTCCAAATGAGATCAAGGTTTCATAGAGTAAAGGAAACTTCCCTTATACTACTTATATATTCACCGTAGGACATTGGGTGGCTGAGCACACAGAGAAACCCTACACCCAACAGTGCAATGAGGAGATAAAAAGAGTACTAGCCTTAAATTTCTTTTTTAATTAATTAATTAAAATTGGAGGCTAATTACTTTACAATATTGTAGTGATTTTTGCCATACATTGACATGAATCAGCTATGGGTGTACATGTGTCCCCCATCCTGAGCCCTCCTCCCTCCTCCCTCCCCATCCCATCCCTCTGGGTCATCCCAGTGTAGCAGTCCCAAGCACCCTGTCTCATCTATCAAACATGGACTGGTGATCTGTTCCACATATGATAATATACATGTTTCAATGCTATTCTCTCAAATCATCCCACCTTTGCCTTCTCCCACACAGTTCAAAAGACTGTTCTTTACATCTGTGTCTTTTTTTTGCTGTCTCGAATGTAGGGTCATCGTTACCATCTTTCTAAATTCCATATATATTCGTTAGTATACTGTATTGGTGTTTTTCTTCTTAAATTTCTTATAACACAAAAAGTCCATTAAAGGTATGGGGCAATTTCTTTCTTCAAAAAAGAATAAATTTCTTTCAGAGGAGTAAGGGATATATACATTTTCCTTGCTAATTTTCTACACTGTAGTCTCACTTTCCTCTCCTTCATAAAAATTCAAGACCTTTGACTTGGATGGACTCTCAACAATTATTTTATTTAATGTTCATATTTGAACCATGAGTACACTGCTAGCCCAAAAGCTGTAATGATAATAATTGAAGATTGATGCCCAAGACTTAGGACTTCTAGACCAGGGTTCTCATGGCTTTTCATCCTTAATGAAAGATGACTCTCTAGCTGACCATCTATATACACTGCCTTATTATCATCTCTTATTTTCCCCCATTCAATTCATTTAAGAAATTTACATTTCACAGAGATGAAATATATGTTTGAACAGGGATTTCTAATTGGACTCAATTAAAGTTTGCTAAGTTCTTTTCATTATAGGGGACTGGAATGCAAAAGTAGGAAGTCAAGAAACACCTGGAGTAACAGGCAAGTTTGGCCTTGGAATATGGAATGAACCAGGGCAAAGATTAATAGAGTTTTGCCAAGAAAATGAACTGGTCATAGCAAACACCCTCTTCCAACAACACAAGAGAAGACTCTACACATGGACATCACCAGATGGTCAACACTGAAATCAGATTGATTATATTCTTTGCAGCCAAAGATGGAGATGCTCTATACAGTCAACAAAAACAAGACCAAGAGCTGACTGTGGCTCAGATCATGAACTCCTTATTGCCATATTCAGACTGAAATTGAAGAAAGTAGGGAAAATCACTAGACCATTCAGGTATGACCTAAATTAAATCCCTTATGATTATACAGTGGAAGTGAGAAATAGATTTAAGGGACTAGGTCTGATAGACAGAGTGCCTGATGAACTATGGACGGAGGTTTGTGACATTGTACAGGAGACAAGGATCAAGACCATCCCCATGGGAGAGAAATGCAAAAAAGCAAAATGGCTGTCTGAAGAGGCCTTACAAATAGCTGTGAAAAGAAGAGAAGCAAAAAGCAAAAGAGGAAAGGAAAGATATAAGCATCTGAATGCAGAATTCCAAAAAATAGCAAGGAGAGATAAGAAAGCCTTCCTCAGTGATCAGTGCAAAGACATAGAGGAAAACAACAGAATGGGAAAGACTAGAGATCTCTTCAAGATTTCTTCAAGAAAACTGGAGATCATTTCATGGAAAGATGGGCTCGATAAAGGACAGAAATGGTTTGGACCTAACAGAAGCAGAAGATATTAAGAAGAGGTGGCAGGAATACACAGAACTGTACAAAAAAGATCTTCATGACCAAGATAATCACGATGGTGTGATCAATCACCTAGAGCCAGACATCCTGGAATATGAAGTAAAGTGGGCCTTAGAAAGCATCGCTATGAACAAAGCTAGTGGAGGTGATGGAATTCCAGTTGAGCTCTTTCAAATCCTGAAAGATGATGCTGTGAAAGTGCTGCACTCAACATGCCAGCAAATTTAGAAAACTCAGCAGTGGCCACAGGACTGGAAAAGATTAGTTTTCATTCCAATCCCAAAGAAAGGCAATGCCAAAGAATGCTCAAACTACCGCACAATTGCACTCATCTCACACACCAGTAAAGTAAAGCTCAAAATTCTCCAAGCCAGACTTCAGCAATACGTGAACAGTGAACTTCCAGATGTTCAAGCTGGTTTTAGAAAAGGCAGAGGAACCAGAGATCAAATTGCCAACATCCGCTGGATCATGGAAAAAGCAAGAGAGTTCCAGGAAAACATCTATTTCTGCTTTATTGACTATGCCAAAACCTTTAACTGTGTGGATCACAATCAACTGTGGAAAATTCTGAAAGAGATGGGAATACCAGACCACCTGACCTGCATCTTGAGAAACCTATATGCAAGTCAGGAAGCAACAGTTAGAACTGGACATGGAACAACAGACTGGTTCCAAATAGGAAAAGGAGTACGTCAAGGCTGCATATTGTCACCCTGCTTATTTAACTTATATGCAGAGTACATCATGAGAAATGCTGGGCTGGAAGAAGCACAAGCTGGAATCAAGATTGCAAGGAGAAATATCAATAACCTCAGATATGCAGATGACACCATCCTTATGGCAGAAAGTGAAGAGGAACTAAAAAGCCTCTTGATGAAAGTGAAAGTGAGGGTGAAAAAGTTGGCTTAAAGCTTAACATTCAGAAGACTAAGATCATGGCATCCGGTCCCATCACTTCATGGGAAATAGATGGGAAAATAGTGGAAACAGTGTCAGACTTTCTTTTTCTGGGCTCCAAAATCACTGCAGATGGTGACTGCAGCCACAAAATTAAAAGACGCTTACTCCTTGGAAGGAAAGTTATGACCAATCTAGATAGCATATTCAAAAGCAGAGACATTACTTTGCCAACAAAGGTCTGTCTAGTCAAGGCTATGGTCTTTCCTGTGGTCATGTATGGATGTGAGAGTTGGACTGTGAAGAAGGCTGAGTGCTGAAGAACTGATGTTTTTGAACTGTGGTGTTGGAGAAGACTCCTGAGAGTCCCTTGGACTGCAAGGAGATCCAACCAGTCCATCCTGAAGGAGACCAGCCCTGAGATTTCTTTGGAAGGAATGATGCTAAAGCTGAAACTCCAGTACTTTGGCCATCTCATGTGAAGAGTTGACTCATTGGCAAAGACTCTGATGCTGGGAAGGACTGGGGGCAGGAGGAGATGGGGACGGCAGAGGATGAGATGGTTGGATGGCATCACTGACTCGATGGACATGAGTCTGAGTGAACTCCGGGAGTTGGTAATGGACAGGGAGGCCTGGTGTGCTGCAGTCCTGGGGTCGCAAAGAGTTGGACACGACTGAGTGACTGAACTAAACTGACTGAAGTTCTGTGGAGCAATTTACAATAGAGTTTCGTGTTGTGATATTAATTTTATTTCACATATCTAAACTTGAGTAGAACACATACACATATGCCTGCATATATACATATGTCTGAGTATAAATGTGTACATATACATACATGCAAACGTGCATGAACACTTCTCTTCAATAAGTAACATTCTTATTGTTATTCTTTATAATTGCTTGTCCCAGTGTAATGAAAGGCTGTGATAGAAAGCATTTGGTACAAATATTGTCATTTAGATCAGAATATATAATGTGGGAGCAGGAATGGTAGTAAATCCAAAGTAAAAAAGCATATAAATGGAATGGGAAGCAAATAATCCTCATGTTCTCCAGTCTTAACTTGATTATCCTAATACCATATCTCCTCTTATTTTTCATCTTGCTTTCCTCTCTTGTATTAGTTAATTGTTGCATGCATGCTCAGTTGCTTCAGTCATGTCCAATTCCTTGTGACGCCACGGACTGTAGCCCATCAGGCTCCTCTGTCCATGGGATTTTCCAGGCAAGAATACTGGAGTGGATTGCATGCTCTCCTCCAAGGAATCTTCCCCACCCAGAAACTGAAACCACATCTCTTTAGTCTCCTGCATCGCAGGCAAGTTTTTAATCCCTAGAGCTACTTGGGAAGCCCAATGAACAAAGGAAATTCATTGTTGTTATATAACAAGTTATCCCCAAAGTTAACACTTTGGAGGGTCTCCTTAAGACCTTATCAATTCACATAATTTCTGAGAGAGTCTTAACCTCCTACTTCTGGCTCAGGCTGTCTCAGGAGGTTGCAGTTAAGTGGTCCTTGGGGACTGCAGTCATCTGAAGGCTTGTCTGGGGTTAGAGGATCTCCTTCCAAGCTCATTCATGTGGCTGTTTGCACAAGACTTCAGTTCTTCATCGCGTAGGACCCTCCATAGAACTGCCCACATATGGCTTTTCTCTGAGCAAGTATTGAGAGCGTGGGGAGGATGAGTGCACGTGTGTCAGTGTGTCAGAGAGAGAGAGGGAATGATTGAGGGAGGTCACAAAGAAAATTGAAGCCAGGGTCATTTATAATCCTATAAAGGATATGAAAAATCATCACTTCTCCTGTGTTCTGTGGATCACACAGACCCGCCTGGTGCAGTGTGTGAGGAAATGGCATAAGAATGTGCATACCAGGAGACAGGGATCATCGAGGGTAATCAGCTCCCCTCCCCTTCACTTTCATTCTCTTCAGTTTGAAACATCTCTCTTTGGAATGGTTTGTTAGTTACCAACTGGTAACAATTTTGATTTATTGCGCTTTGTCAACTGTGCTCAGTCATGTCCCTCTCTTTTGCGACTGGATGGACTGTAGCCCAGGGCTCCTATGCCCATGGAATTTTCCAGGCAAGAATACTGGAGTGGGGTGCCATTTCCTCCTCCAGGGAGTCCTCCCAATCCAGGGATGGAATCTGCATCTCTTGCATCTCCTGCATTGGCAGTTGAGTTCTTTACCACTAATGCCACCTGGGAAGCCACAGTATCATTGAATTTCATTGCTTGACAAAAGGTTTTCTTTTGAAAACTGTAAATGACTTGTGACTTCAGAAAATGTGACCAATGCTCTTTTCGCCATGTTGCTGGACAGTAGAGGGTGCTGTTGGTGTGTGTGGACCTATGTTGAACACTGATGGTGGAGCTTTGATGTGGACGGTCCAATTCTCATCTTGAAAAATGATGATTTCTAACGTGATTGTTTTCTAAATGTCTGTATTTCAATTCTACAAATAAATTTTCTTTTCCTTTAGCCAATCAATAGGCAACATTAGATATTTCATAAATGTGTCTGTTAATTCCCAGTGATCTCTTTGTAGTTTTCCTTGCTGCATGCTTTTTGGCCCTAATAATGGTTGAGAGGAACAGAAACAGGAGATACATGATGGTTACTTGACATGGATTGTACATGGATCATGAGTGACAATACTATCTTTACTGGATTTGGTTTCTTTATCCCCTTTAGCTAGTTGGAATACTGCAGGAGTATTGACTATTATCAGCCATTTCCATGACTGATACCGAGTTGGTAAAGGATATTTTCACCTCCTTTAGAATGAGATGAATGCTTTGTGGGGGCCCTCAAAGAGGCTGTTATTTCTGTCCTTGACTCTTTCAGAGAGGCTATCCACCAGTGGTATGGGTCTTTTTTGGGAATACTCAAGCATCTTTAGAGACATGACTATAGGAATAAATTCCAAGAATTGTTAATGATCTCCTGTTGAAAATATTGTGCACTTGGCATGGTAATTCCTAAAAAAAAAAAAAAGATCCAATTTCATCTCCCTAGTCTGAAAACTATTGTTCTTCTCTATCATATTTCCCCAAAATATCATTTGGTCACCACTTATCCTATTGTGGTATAGTGAAAAAAAACATTAACTTTTGGAGTAAAAAAAAAGACCCAGTTTCAAGCCACACGGTTCATTACTTGACTTGCTAGGTGGAATCTTATGCCTCACTTTGTCCCTCTGAGAAGTGAAAAGTAGTAATATAAAAAAAAAAAAAAAAAAAGAAAAAGTTAGACACTGTGTTAAGAGCTGTGCTTACATTTTATCATTTAATTTTTATAGTACGCTTTCACCATGTGTATTATTAGCATTTTATCTATGTGTTTAAAAATAAGGTAGTAAATTTGATATAAAAAGTTTAATCAAGTTTATTCAACTGATAGGTCATAACGCTGGGACGCAAAGCCAAATGTGTGCAACATTAAAGTTATCCCCTTAACCATTCTGCTATGCAACAACCCATAGTACTGACATTAGAAGTCTGAGAATTACACATGAAAATGAACATCTATTAGCCAGCAGAGAGTCCTGTACTGTTAACACTTTAAATAAATGTTAATTCCCTTTACTTCTCTTATTTGGAGCAATTTAGCCAGCAGATGAAAGGAAGAACATCTGTTTAAAATGATGACCTCTGCTAAAAGAGGCTCTGTCATAGTTTTGCATAATGACACCATGATTGTTTTTCTTGGAAAACAAATTATGAATGTCCATAAAATGGACAAAGGAACAAATTGGGCACCCCTGGATTCTTTCTGAAGCTTGAAAAATCTTTGTGTAAAAAAATGCACATTAAAGGGAGTTTTTCCTCTCTTAAGTAGTGCCTATTTTAATCATAACCTTTGGAAGGAAATTTAAATGTAAAAAGGTGAAAATTAAAAGAACTATAAATAACAACAAATGACTACCTTGTAAATACAAAGCCACGTTCACTCCCGGGGCTGTTATGTCTACAAACTATTTGAACAACAGTTAATAAGCACATTCCCAATGAAAGCAAAAAGCTAACTGATGTTTCATCTGACTGCACCCTTTGTTGAGCATGTTCAGAAATGGAGAGCTGGGAGATAGGGATTTCTGTGCTTTTTGCATTAAGATGTGTACATGTGCCCACTGAAGAAAATGAAGGGGTTTTCAGGTTCCCCAAATATTCCTTTGCTAATATTCATCTCTGACAAAAAAAAATGATGTGCTCTGCTTGGATTAGCTGAAAAATCATCTTTCCTTTCTTGATGATTTTCCTTTTCTCTGTGTTTTTATGATGAGATAACCCACTTATGGTTCCCAGGCTGAGGTTATCTTGATTCACATGCTGTTTTTGAGGCTGGCTTTTGAGGATCAATGGGCTGGACCAGGAATAACAAAGAGACTAAATCTTTGCAAGGGCAGACCAGTGAGTTGCTGGCATACCTGAATTATATCCCATCCTCTCCATTCTGAACTCTAAACCTGGGATGCTGTAGAGCTTACTTAGGTTAGTTGTTTAGAAATTCGATGTCATATTCTTTGGGCCACAGAAAGGGCAACTCTGAATACTAAATTCTGGGCTTTTGTTGTTTTGTATTCAAATTCCTATGATTTCCTTGAATCTCTCTCTATTATTATTTTAGGGCAAATATCATTATTCCAGGTCATATTATTTTATATGAGAATAAATATGTTTTTGAATGATCTGGGACATGAACAACCTATTGAAGTGATTAAAGCTAGCATTTAAAGGACAGAATCAATGTTTATAATTGGGGTTTTGACTTACCTAGTTTCATGTTACCCTTCATGAGTTTCTACGTTTGATTATGGGTAAGATATTGTGTATGCAGGTCAGGAAGCAACAGTTAGAACTGGACATGGAACAACAGACTGGTTCCAAATAGGAAAAGGAGTATGCCAAGGTTGTATATTTTCACCCTGCGTATTTAACTTATATGCAGAATACATCATGAGAAACGCTGGGCTGGAGGAAGCACAAGCTGGAATCAAGATTGCCAGGAGAAATATCAGTAACCTCAGATATGCAGATGACACCACCCTTATGGCAGAAAGTGAAGAGGAACTAAAGAGCCTCATGATGAAAGTGAAAGAGGAGAGTGAAAAAGTTGGCTTAAAGCTCAACATTCAGAAAACGAAGATCGTGGCATCTGGTCCCATCACTTCATGGCAGATAAGATGGGAAACGGTGGAAATAGTGTCAGACTTTATTTTTCTGGGCTCCAAAATCACTTCAGATGGTGATTGCAGCCATGAAATTAAAAGACGCTTACTCCTTGGAAGGAAAGTTATGACTAACCTAGATAGCATATTCAAAAGCAGAGACATTACTTTGCCAATAAAGCTCCATGTAGTCAAGGCTATGGTTTTTCCAGTGGTTATGTATGGATGTGAGAGTTGAACAATAAAGAAAGCTGAGTGTCGAAGAATTGATGCTTTTGAACTGTGGTATTGGAGAAGACTCTTGAGAGTCCCTTGGACTGCAAGGAGATCCAACCAGTCCATCTTAGAGTAGATCAGTCCTGGGTGTTCATTGGAAGGACTGATGTTGAAGCTGGGACTCCAATACTTTGGCCACCTAATGCAAAGAGCTGACTCATTTGAAAAGACCCTGATGCTGGGAAAGATTGAGGGCAGGAGGAGAAGGGGACGACAGAGGATGAGATGGTTGGATGGCATCATCAACTTAATGGACATGGGTTTGGGTGGACTCTGGGAGTTGGTGATGGACAGGGAGGCCTGGCGTGCTGCGGTTCATGGGGTCACAAAGAGTCGGACATGACTGAGAGACTGAACTGAACTCAAGATATCGAGTGTGTCTGAATCTTACTTTTAGTCTGTAAAATGGGGGAAAAGAATAGTTATTTGGTGCAGTTGTTTTGAAAATTCCGTGAGATGATCTGTAAGATGCTTAGCATGGAGCCCGGTAGAGTTACATTTTACAATCTAGGCCCTCTGACTACTTGAATTCACAAGGACAAAAACTAACCCATATTTGGTACCAGAATATGTTACAATTCTAAGTTAATTATATAAAACAATCTATTTCCTCTAGCCTACCAATATAGATATTCAGAAGGGGCATATATTATCTGTAAGTATTATTTATTCAGTGCCTAATATATTTGTGGGAACCAATGTAAGTGGGTTTTAAAAGATGCTTATCTTTATTTTATAGATGAGAAAACTAAGTTTCATAGACAGTGAAGACCTTAAGCATCATCATATAGTTAAAGGCAGATCAAGAATTTAAAGCCAGGGTCTGACTTAGGCAGTATCTTGCATTGCCAACTTATTAGATAAGCTAGGGGGCTTCCCTGAGAGCTCAGTTGGTAAAGAATCCACCTGCAATGCAGGAGCTGCTGCTGCTGCTGCTGCTAAGTCGCTTCAGTTGTGTCCGACTCTGTGCGACCCCACAGATGGCAGCCCACCAGGCTGCCCCATCCCTGGGATTCTCCAGGCAAGAACACTGGAGTGGGTTGCCATTTCCTTCTCCAATGCATGAAAGTGAAAAGAGAAAGTGAAATCGCTCAGTCGAGTCCAACTCTTAGCAGCCCCATGGACTGCAGCCTACCAGGCTCCTCCATCCATGGGATTTTCCAGGCAAGAGTACTGGAGTGGGGTGCCATTGCCTTCTCCGGCAATGCAGGAGACCCTGGTTCAATTCCTGGGTCAGGAAGATCCACTAGAGAAAGGATAGGCTACCCACTCCAGTGTCCTTGGGCTTCCTTTTGGCTCAGCTGGTAAAGAATCCACCTGCAATGTGGGAGATCTGGGTTCGATCCCTGAGTTGGGAAGATCCCCTGGAAAAGGGAAAGGCTACTCACTCCAGTATTCTGGCCCAGAGAATACAGTCCATGGGATCACAGAGTCCAACACAACTGAGTGAGTTTCATTTTCACTAGAGACCATTGCTTAAAATATAGAATCATAGCTTTTATTTCTAAAATAAATGTTACTTGTATATTTCAAAGCATACTACTATTTTTAAGAGCTTTAACAAATTTATGTTCCAAGAAAGAGCTTTTGAAAGTCCTTGGCCCCATGACACTTTACATGATTTTATTTTGACCATTGCTTTACAGCTGAACTTATTCTTTAAGATTTTCTTATTTTTTATGTTCATGTTAATTATACCATGTAGAAAGGAGTTTCACATATGTTTACAAAACAAACCCTTACTATACTTTTGTAATTACAAAGTCTGCCACTAAATTACTGTTTCGTGTGTTTGTGTTTCAATTATTAACTGTGGTGGCATATAACTAAAGCTGAAAACATGTCATTTCTATGATAATAAGTGAACGCAATTAGAAGCATATCTATTCCAAACACAAAATATATTCATTTGCATTCTGTCTCCTTGTATTATTTAACTGTATTAAGGCCAAGTCGTCATTTCTCTGTTACCTTTTTTCCAATCTAGAAGAAATCTGTCTTATTTTATGTAAGTGCTTTTATGATGTCTACATAAAGAGAGATGGGTAAGGTGAAGATCTGCAGACATATGCCTCACTCCGTTGGGTATTTTCTGAATCTTCCATCTTCCCCATCTTCAGATTTGTGGTGATTATTTTTAAACTGATGAGATGTGTGCATAATATAGCTTTGCAAATAAATTATATAGTTTTACAAATCTGACTTCAAGGAGATCCAACCAGTCCATCTTAAAGAAGATCAGTCCTGGGTGTTCATTGGAAGGACTGATGTTGAAGCTGAAACTCCAATACTTTGGCCACCTAATGCAAAGAGCTGACTCATTTGAAAAGACCCTGATGCTGGGAAAGATTGAGGGCAGGAGGAGAAGGGGACGACAGAGGGTGAGATGTCTGGATGGCATCACCGACTCAATGGACATGGGTTTGGGTGGACTCTGGAAGTTGGTGATGGACAGGGAGGCCTGGTGTGCTGCGGGGTCGCAAAGAGTCGGACACCACTGAGCGACTGAACTGAACTGAACTGAACAAATCGGACAACTGAATAAAATCTCTTTACTACTTGCCAGTCTTAGGTAAGTGGGAAAATAGCTATATTTGTCTGTATTGTAGTCACGTATTCACGAGAACTTTTGGAGTGATAACTAACAGAAAGACAACTGGAGTTTTTGAGCAAGTTTTGGAAAACATGAATTAATATAAGGAATTTGGGGTTTCACATAGAGTTCAAACATAATATGGCAACAAAAACTAACATATGCATTGAGACCAGGAACCCAAAGTTAATCGAATTTGGATTCTTTCTCTGTTCTCTGAGTTTCTCCTTCAGTCACCTCTCTTTTCCACACTCTGCCTCATTCTGCTTTGATTGTCAAGTCAGCTGTTGCCATGGAGGGGTGGAGCCACCTTGTTCCAATAGAGCAGCTCCTTCTATAATCTTATGGATTGATTGCACATTTGTGATTATGAAGAGATATTCCTAGGAATTAGGAATTCTGGCAGGCATTCCCAACCACTACTTACATACATGTACAAATGAGCATATGCAAATTAATGCTATATTTAAATGACCAAAAGGTATTTCTAATAACATTGCCTGCTTAATGTCATGTCCTCAGATTACATGAAAATCAAATATGCTATAGTGAAAAAAGAAGGGACAAAGGTTTCACTAAATGCAGTGAAATAATAACAATAACTGCTAATATTGAGCTATTACCTTTGAGCAAGAACTTGTGCTACATAAACATGATCAAATATAACTTTCACAGCAACGCGATAGTGTGGAAAATAGTATTATATCCATATAATAAAGTAATGATGACAAGTTCCAACACTACCACTATTATTACATGATGAAACAAAGGCTTAGAGAGGGCAAGAGCCATCTCAAAGTCGTTCAACCATGAAGGAGCGTAGCTTAGATTCATGCTGTGGGCTTTGGGCCTATGAAGCCCATGCTTTTAACCACAAAACAGTTTACAATTGAATTTTGCTTTTTATAGTGTGCCCTCTGTTTAGAATCTCAAGGTCAATTCCTAAAAACTAAGGTCCAGAGCTCCCCATTCTGCCATGTTTTGTTGGATGGAGATAATGTGATAAGATTCTGCTAATTACAAGGGAGTTGTAGCAGAAATTGTCTCAAAATGGTTCTTGAACATTTGTATCTTACTTCGGGTCTCTGTTGGTTTTTATCTGCCAAAACAGTTCTCCTCTGTAATGTCCATCTTCTTTGCCTTGTGTACCTTTTTTTTCTACTCTTATTCTTGAGAATAAGGTTCTGTCATTGTTATTCTGCTTTTTCCTTTACTTAATTTTGAAAGCAAAATCAAACAAACCAAAAAAAAAATCCTCTAAATCAAACCAAACCCAAGTCAAACAAATGGGCGCTATATAAGACCTGTGTAAGTGCCACCCAAAATGAATAGCCATTGGCATTTAGTCATATCTGATTCAGAACATCTTTAGAAACTAAAGCAAAACAGACACAGTGTTGAAATCCTTCATACTTTTCTGTTTAGGCCCCCTCCCTCCTCCTCACAAGAGACAGTATATACATATATATATATATACCCCATAATGTTAGCTTTTACCATGAATACATTCTATTGGGCTGACTACATATGTTTTTAAATTTCATCATTTGTATGATACCTTGATGTTCTGTTTGCTATTCAATTTATGGGTTTTAGATCTCTATTGAGTAATATCAATTATCTAACTGTTGAATAATAATCTAATGCATTAATATCAGATTTAATTATTTATTAATGCCTGAATGGACAGCCAAGCTATTTCCAAGTTTATACTATTTAAAATAATGCATAATAATATCCTTGTACCTTTAAAAAAAAATTTAGAGTTTCTCACATATATAAGCTTTCAACCCAGTGGGGAAAGATGTCTTATACT
Source organism: Tragelaphus eurycerus (assembly GCA_935064755.1). NCBI lineage: Eukaryota > Metazoa > Chordata > Mammalia > Artiodactyla > Bovidae > Tragelaphus > Tragelaphus eurycerus. The sequence continues at coordinate 15,843,973 of CAKXYN010000035.1, forward strand.
AGTGGGTATTCATAAATGCTATGAATAAAAATAATATAACAGCAAGGGGAAAGAACATGAATATAGCGAGGAGGGAAGCTGTTCAAATATCTTAGAGGAAGACTTCTCCTGGCTAAGGGAATGGCAAATATGAAGACCCTGAGACAGAAAAATCCTGAGCATACTGATGTTTTGTTCTGGAATAATGATGTACTCCAGTATTTATTTTAAATATTTACCAAGAGTTTCTATTGCATTTATGCACATGGATATGGCATAATTTATAAATGATGGAAGATTATCACTTCTTTATCAAGCTTTATGTCAATTATTTATTTTTCTTATTTAATGATTGAATATAAACTCCAGTATAATGTTAAGGAAAGGGAAAGAGCTAACATAGTTTCTGTAACTTTAATGAGAATATAGCAAAATGTTGAACATACCTTTAGTAAAAAACCTTTCATGCAGTTAAGTATGCTCTTTTTTCTATCCTTTCACTGTTAAAATAATTTTTTAAATGGGCAATGATTTGCAAATTTTTATGCAGAACCTTTCCTGATAGCTCAGTTAGTAAAGAATTTGCCTGCAATGCAGGAGACCCTGGTTCAATTAATGGGTCAGGAAGATCTGCTGGAGAAGGGATAGGCTACTCACTCCAGTATTCTGGAGTCTCAGCTGGTAAAGAATCCACCTGCAATATGGGAGACCTGGGTTCGATCCCTGGAAGATGCCCTGGAGAAGGAAGAGGTGACCCACTTCAGTATGCTGGCCTGGAGAATGCCATGGACTGTATGGTCCATGGGGTCTCTAAGAGTCAGACATGGCTGAGTGACTTTCACTTTAATAAAAATTAGTAGTAACACTCTTAACTCTGATTCTTCAGCCAAGATGTCACCAATTTTGGTTTTCTTCATCCTTCCTTTCAGAATTTACTTCACATTTCTGAATAATATGCTAACATGACTATTTCTTGATTTTTTTTTTTTTTAGTGTTAGTTTAGAGTTCCTGCTAGAGAACCTTAGATTTAATAATTCTCTCTTTTCTGCTCCATTCACCTTTTCCCCATCCCTTTCTTATGATAGTCATGTAAAATTTTCAGTTAATGCAATATTCAGTGTTATTATACATAGAACACATATAAAAATAATGTACATGACATAATTTATATATGACAGCCAAGTCATATAGTATGCTATGCGTGCATTTGTTTTCTTGTATAACTCTGTTCCTTTTCCCTCTTGTTTTTGTGGAGGACATCCTCCAATAGTTTCCCCCAAAATGATGTCTATGCAAGTAGTTCATATTTTAGATTTTTATCATCTGCAATTTTTAAAAAAATTTATAAATTAGAAATCTGATGGAATGAGAATTCCAGGATATAAAAACTCTCCCTCAGAAATGTTGAAGTATTTTTGTGTTGTCTTCTAATCTCCAGTACTGCTATTGAATGTCTTGTATCATTTTAATTAATACTTTTTCTATGATTTTTTTCCCATTAGAAACTATTTAAAGTTTTTTTCTTAATAAAAGCTTATAAATTCTCTTTATCCTTGAAATTTCATTGATAAAATTTCAAGCGTCTTGAAATTTCATGAAAATATGGCCCAAAATCTTTGGTTCTAGGAAATCCTTTCCTCTGTTCTTTGATAACTTTCTCCCATTTGTTTTTTTGAACTTACATTACTCAGATATTCTTTTAGAAATCTTTTCTTTCTTATTTTTTAATTCTTTTGGATTTTTGTTCTACTTTGTTAGAGATTTTTCTAACTTTATCTTTCAACTCCCCTGTCAGGAAGCAACAGTTAGAACTGGACATGGAACAACAGACTGGTTCCAAATAGGAAAAGGAGTTCGTCAAGGCTGTATATTGTCACCTTGTTTATTTAACTTATATGCAGAGTACATCATGAGAAATGCTGGACTGGAAGAAGCACAAGCTGGAATCAAGATTGCCGGGAGAAATATCAATAACCTCAGATATGCAGATGACACCACCCTTATGGCAGAAAGTGAAGAGGAACTAAAAAGCCTCTTGATGAAAGTGAAAGAGGAGAGTGAAAAGTTGGCTTAAAGCTCAACATTCAGAAAACGAAGATCATGGCATCTGGTCCCATCACTTCATGGGAAATAGATGGAGAAACAGTGGAAGCAGTGTCAGACTTTATTTTTCTGCTCCCAAATCACTGCAGATGGTGACTGCAGCCATGAAATTAAAAGACGCTTACTCCTTGGAAGGAAAGTTATGACCAACCTAGATAGCATATTCAAAAGCAGAGACATTACTTTGCCAACAAAGGTTCGTCCAGTCAAGGCTATGGTTTTTCCAGCAGTCACGTATGGATGTGAGAGCTGGACTGTGAAGAAGGCTGAGCGCCAAAGAATTGATGCTTTTGAACTGTGGTGTTAGAGAAGACTCTTGAGAGTCCCCTGGACTACAAGGAGATCCAAGCAGTCCATTCTGAAGGAGATCAGCCCTGGGATTTCTTTGGAAGGAATGATGCTAAAGCTGAAACTCCAGTACTTTGGCCACCTGAGGCGAGGAGTTGACTCATTGGAAAAGACTCTGATGTTGGGAGGGATTGAGGGCAAGAGGAGAAGGGGACGACAGAGGATGAGATGGCTGGATGGCATCACTGACTCGATGGACATGAGTCTGAGTGACCTCTGGGAGTTGGTGATGGACAGGGAGGCCTGGCATGCTGCAATTCATGGGGTTGCAAAGAGTTGGACACGACTGAGTGACTGATCTGATCTGATCTGATTAACATTTTATTTCTGATATCACTTTTTCTTTTAATTTCAAAGACCTCTTTCAGAATTTCTGAGGGTTTCTTTTTTTTTTTTAATGACTTCCTATTTTTATTTCAGAAATGCGATATCTTCTCTTATCTTGAAACTACTGTGTTGTCCATAATGTTCATTAGGGTTGCACCATATGGAAAAGCCCAAATGAACATTTTGGCCAACCCAGTATTAAATTCGGAAAAGGCAATGGCACTCCACTCCAGTACTCTTGCCTGGAATATCCCATGGACAGAGGAGCCTGGTAGGCTGCAGTTCATGGGGTCGCTAAGAGTCGGACACGACTGAGCGACTTCACTTTCACTTTTCCCTTTCATGCATTGGAGAAGGCAATGGCAACCCACTCCAGTGTTCTTGCCTGGAGAATCCCAGGGACGGGGGAGCCTGGTGGGCTGCTGTCTATGGGGTTGCACAGAGTTGGACATGACTGAAGTGACTTAGCAGTAGCAGTATTAAATTATTTCCTTTAAAGTTTTCTTCAGCTTATTTTGTCTCTGAACCCTCCACTTTTCTTTTTCTTTTTTGCCTTGTTTGTTTTTGTCTCTTTCTCAGAAGTTTGGTGATCCATCAATGTTTGCTCATGTTAAAGTATGAAGCACAAAGGCACTAACTCGATACGAGGATGTTAGGCAGTGAGATTATTATAAAGTTATGGAGCAGTTATTATAAGTTGTTGTCATTGTTATTTTTCCTTTTAGGCAGATTCTTTTCTGAGGAAAAGAATCCCTTTATCCTCTATCTGAGGATTAGAAGTATATCCCCCTGGACAAAGAAAGAAGAGGCTAGTGTTCTTACACATTAGGATATAAACATTGACTTAGCCTCTGTTTTCCTGATGGCTCCCTTAGTTCTAATATTTGTGCCCATGCTCCCTCTTGTTTAAGAGAGTAAATATTCAGTCAGTTGTCTACAACTAAGCAGACAGCAATGCTTCTCAGTGCAGTGAAGAGGGTATCTAGCAGTCTAAATGCTTAAGATGCAAAATTTCAATCAAGCTCCCTGTTAGCCCAACAGACATTCTCTTGAAACATAATGTGTCTATAAGTTCCATTTTTCAGGGCTCTGAGGAATGAGCTGGCTTATTTTTTGGCTCCACGGTACTCTGCTACTGCTGCTAAGTCGCTTCAGTCATGTCTGACTCTATGTGACCCCATAGACGGCAGCCCACCAGGCTCCCCCATCCCTGGGATTCTCCAGGCAAGAATACTGGAGTGTGTTGCCATTTCCTTCTCCAAGGCGTGAAAGTGAAAAGTGAAAGTGAAGTCGCTCAGTTGTGTCCAACCCTTTGCGACCCCATGGATTGCAGCCTACCAGGCTCCTCTGTCCATGGGATTTTCCAGGCAAGAGTACTGGACTGGGGATGCCATCACCTTCTCCACCACGGTACTCCACCCCTCTGCAAATGCAGACTTAGTTTCTAAGAGAGATTGAGTGTATCCGCTTCCCAGTTTCAACATTTTGTCAACATGTCTCATCATTTCTCATATTCTTTTCTGTTGTGGACTTTTTGCCCTTTTGATACGTTTATCATCATGTAAGTGGGGTTTCACAAAGGAACTAAGTGGATGAGAGCAAGGATAGTTTTTAAGCATCAGGGCAGTACTGAAAAGACAAGGTTGCTATGGATTCCTACTGGCCAGATTGGGGAAAAATTGAATATAAAATAGTAAATGTAATTATTAATGTTATTATTATGGTTAATTGGAATAAGTTGAATCTGTGAAAGATCATGGGTCCTTAATGATTCTTATGCAAAAGAGAACATAGAGTATAAAAAGTTAGATAATAGTATAAGTATAATCAGATATGTTTAATTTTTATTGATTTTAACAATTAAAATAGGGTTTATGTGTGGATATGTTGTTTCTAAACTATGAACATTCATGACTGTTCATATTTGAATGATTAAAAAGTTAAAAATATATGGGACTTTTGAGTACACCAGGAAGTTCTAGAACAAGTGAGGAAAAGATGACTAAAAATGATGGACTACAAATGTATAATTTAAAAGGGCTTCTACAAAAATATAGAATTCAGATTATAAATCATGGTGGAGACTATACACAGAGGTGAATATTCTGACATGGATGGAAGGTGGTGGCATCTAAACTCTGTCCTGTGTGTTCCTCCAACATCAGCCTAGGTTAAAAGCTCATTGACTCAAGGTCCATGCTGCTGCTGCTGCTGCTAAGTCGCTTCAGTTGTGTCCGACTCTGTGCGATCCCATAGACGGCTGTCCCTGGGATTCTCCAGGCAAGAATACTGGAGTGGGTTGCCATTTCCTTCTCCAATGCATGAAAGTGAAAAGTGAAAGTGAAGTCGCTCAGTCGTGTCCGACTCTTAGCAACCCCATGGACTGGAGCCTACCAGGCTCCTCCGTCCATGGGATTTTCCAGGCAAGAGTACTGGGGTGGGATGCCATTGCCTTCCCCATCAAGGTCCATACTTTTCTAAAAGGATATAAAGTTTATTATGCTCAGTAATTAATCTCATAATAAGAATATAGCTTCTTTAAGTAATTATAAGCTTCCAAATGATAAAAGAAGTAGACATTTTACAAAGTAGCACAGCCAAAAAGAAAACAAAGACTTTTTCCATGTTTGTGGTGTGTATTGTATGACCACATAAAAAATGCCTGAATTCATGTAATTTGAACTTTAATCAGGTAAGAAATTAAAATAATCAGATAGGAGGAACTGAGTATGAGATTATATCACTCCTTTTTCTTTTGTGTTTTATTTGTCTTAATGTAAGCTTGTCTTAATTGAGGGCTTCCCTGGTGGCTCAGAGGGTAAAGAATCCACCTGCAATGCAGGAAACTAAAGTTTGATCCCTAGGCTGGAAAGATGCCCTGGAGAAGGAAATGGCAAGCCACTCCAGTATTCTTGCCTGGAGAATTCCATGGACAGAGGAGCCTGATGGGCTACAGTTCATGGGGTTGCAAAGTGTCGAACACAATGGAGTGACTAACATTTACACTTTGTCTTAACTGAGGAATTCTTGATTTTTTTCTGTTGCTGGTATTTCTATTCTTTTGTCTAAAGAAATAGGTAATAAGGAGACCATGGAAGTTATGTCCTTGAGGGTAAGTTATGTGCTAATTTTTAGCATGATAATTTGGGAAATTTGCAAGTTTAATTTGTTGTGTTTCATTTTGAGTCTGTGTATGTTAGTCAGTCATGTCCGACTCTTTGCAATCCCATGGACTACAGACTGCCAGGCTCCTCTGTCCATGGAATTCTCCAGGCAAGAATACTGGAGTGGCTTGCCATTTCCTTCTCCACATTATGAGTCTGCTGCTGCTAAGTCGCTTCCGTCGTGTCCGACTCTATGCGACCCCATAGACGGCAGCCCACCAGGCTCCCCCGTCCCTGGGATTCTCCAGGCAAGAACACTGGAGTGGGTTGCCATTGCCTTCTTCTCATTATGAGTCTGAGTTATGAAATTGGGTGTTCCGTTTAAGTTTATGCTTTTGCCTGTTCCTTTATGTAGGACACATGAATAAATGCCTGGTTTGCAAATATAATGAATTATCTGGTCGAAATACAGATCTAATGATTGAGTTTTCCCAGCAACATTCCTACCAAGTGGAAGCCGTCAACCTCTGAATACAGCAGTGCCGTTCATTCACTTCCTGTTCCCATATGCCTACCACTGTTTCTAGTTTTATGCCTTGCATCATTGAAACGAGCCTAATATATTTTGTCCTTTATTCCTAGAATGCTTTTTGTGCTTTTCATCACCTTTGCAAGACACAATCATACCAATATTTTAGAAATAAAATCCAATTTTATTTCTTTAATGTGTGTTCCACAGGTGTTCCTTTGTTATTCTATATAATTTTAGACATTCCTTCTCTGGGAAAAAAATACTTGCTTTCTTTTTGGTAACATGAGAAATTGTCTTAAGCATCAGTATAAAAGTTCTCACATTAGGCGTGATTAGTTGCATCAAGATTTATTTATCTGCTATTAATGAAAATTTTAAGCTACTTAAAATGCCATATCATAGTCACCTTGCACTTCACAGTACAGTATCTTAAAGAAAGACAAACAAGACAAGATTCTATATTCTTGGTATAAAAAAGACTGAAGAATTTTTAAATTTTACGTATAATTATTAATCAGCTTTTAAGGGGAAAAACTAAGTTGCTATCAGTTGCAACAAACTCTTGTTCTTGAACAGCTCTTAACCAACATCTCAACAAAATATTAGCATACACCCAAAGGAGTAATGGGAACAGAATTTTTTCCAGACTATATGATAAGCTTTTGGAAGACTTTTAGGACTTTTTCCCAACATTAGAACTATAGTTACTATATCCAACGAAATTAGTGGGCAGATCTATGTTGGGTCACCAGTTGTTAAGAAAGAAATTTACTCATGTTGATAAGTGGTTGTCTCTTCTTAAACTTGTTTTGCTGTTAAGGAGATAATTAAAACAATATTGCCAGAGGTGACAGATTTTGTTGTGGTTAAAATATTGGGACTTATGACTTTAGATCTTTGATCTGCAGGGATAATAGAGGAAACTAGGAAAAGTCTGATAGCTTATCTTCATTTCCTTTTTCTCATCTGAAAAAAATGGATAAATCTATCTCTGACTGATGTTCTATAAACTATATATCATATTTAAAGCATCACTTAAATGCCCAACATCTAGTCAATGCTCAAAACTGTCAGCCATCACATCAATAGCAGCATCAGCATCATTGTTGGTGGTTAGAAACTTTGTGTTTATTTGGTGCATATAAAACAATAAATATAATTACAAATTAATAAGTATCAGATGAAAACTAAATAAGTATTTGGCATCAATAGGAACCAGGAGGAATTTTCCCTTTGCCATTTTTTTCTCCTTCCATTTATCAAGCAAAAAATAGTGGATTGTGTGAGAAAATAGCAGAACTTTAAAAATAACTTTATAAATTCCTCCTTGTGCAAGTGTCTGTCTTTGTATGCTGCTTCTTTTAGATTGCAAGGACCTTTAGGCCAGGGACTGAATTTAACCTAGTGTTTAATATGGGCAGTTATTTATTCAGTTCTTAAAACTTCACTCTTGAATAAGCTGCCTTGGAGCTAAGGAGATCAGGCATCCCATTTTTTTGAGGGATTATTTTATTTTTTAGTACATTTGATGGGTGGCCTGTGAAATCCTAAGAGTAGGGCAGTTTCTCTCCCCCATTTTTTCATATTGTAAATATGCTTACTCTAGTGCAGTGGGATTGTCATTTCTAAGTTCAGGCAGTAGCTCCACTGTCAATACTTCTTCAGCATTATTTAGGCACAGCTTTGCCCAGACACTCTGAATTTATAGGTCCTGGAATTAGTGAATGAATGAGTATTGAGCATTAACTTTGGACCAGGCCCAGAGCTAGACGTTTTCAAATATATTATTTCAGTTAATCTTCAAACAGACCCAAGGATACATAGTACAATCCCCATTTTACAGATGAGGAAACAGGTTCAGAGTGGTTAAATGATTTACCAAATGCTCTTCTTGGTAGAGGGGACAACATATGGAGAAGCAAATTTGGAATTGTTGGAGCATAGAGTGTTGGGAAGAGAGCAAAGTAAAGATTCAACAATATAGGATCTGGAAGGCTGGGCAAGGACCATAATATGAAATGCCTAGCCACCATTCTATAGGACTTGGTCTTTGTCCTGGAGATCAGTGGTTCTCAAATTCAAGATTCATAAACGTCATTTGTTATGACTATTGAAAATGTATATTATTCCCTCATCCTCTACTCTGCAGTAAGGAGAGGCACTGCAGTTTGAATTTTAACAGGCAACCTAAGTTATTCTCTTGTTCTGCAGTCTACACTTTGAGAATGCTGCAGTAGGCAATGGGAAGATTTTAAAAGAATATTTTGCAGGTGAGTTTCATTATTCTCAGATAATTATAAGAATGGGCCACAAGGATACTAAATTTAGAGTCACAGAAATATTTAGAACACTGGTTCTCAAACTTGTCTGCACACAACAATCATCTGGAAAGCTTTAAAGAAAAACATTCATGCTTGGATTCCATCCCAAGATTGAGGTTTAGGATATTATTACCATAGTCTACATGGGAAACATTGATTTCCTGAACTAATGCAGGGTTGGCACCATCACTGAGAGTCAATTCGCATTTCTGGATGGGTTCGAAAGAAGGAGTACTTCCTTCTCTGGAGCCTTGGTCAGCCTGTATCTTGAGCCTGGGCCTGATTCTTGTACCTACTTTCACCTTTGCTGAGCAGTCCCGTGGTCCACTGACCAATCCTGCAAGCCTGTAAGTGTTCTGGAGGTCACAGGAATGCAGATAAATCCAGAGAGAAGGAGCAATAGAATGGTTCACAGCCACGTGGTTTTGGTCTTATCCCCACTGACTACTTTGAGTCCTTACTTCAGTCTCCTCTGTTCTGGTCATGGGCTGGTAAGGGAGTTGCTTAGCTTGACAAACACAGTTGAATTGTCATGGCCACCTGGGATATTGTGTTGAGAATTACTCACAAGAGCTATATGAATTAGGAATTGTTGTCCCTGTTTTATGGATGATGAAACCGAACATCAGAAAGGTAACAGCCTTATCTAGGATTAAACAACCAGAAGTGGTGAACATAGGATTCAAACTACTTTGACTCCAAAGACTTGTGTTTTTAATATCTCTTAAAGTTTACCATAATAATAAGCGAGGCATCAGCAGCCTTGTCACTTTAAGTGCAGGGTTTTTGCTTTGTAATCACCATAAATTTCTATTATCTTTCTGATATCAAAATAGACTTTGCCTGAACCTAGACAGATCACATTTGACCCCGATGTCAAAAAAATTTTGTCTCTGGTTTTAGAGTGTATTTTTACTACAGGTTTCAAGTTGAGATCTCCAGAAGTTCTAGGGCTAAAGTGAAAGGATTAACCTAAGATATACAATTTGAGTAAGTACGTATGAACCATTTACTATGTACCTGACACTCTTCTAAACTGCTTTAAACATTTAACGTATTTAATTCTACCTGAGTAGGTGTGATCATCAGTTATCTCTTCCAAGAGGAAAAATGGGGCACAGAGAGGTAGAATAACCCGACAAAGTTCGATAGCCAGAGCCCAGGTTCATGTTCGTGTCTCTTTGCTATAGTGCCTCTCTGCAGAGCTTTCCTCAGCTCCTTTCCTCCACCTTTATCCTCATCTTGACAAGTCCTGCCCAGCAAACTAGCGTTCAGATTATAGCTACTCACTGTTGACTCTGTTTTGATTGTACTTACCTTACATGAATCTTTCTTGAGGATTTCTAAAATAATTATTTTATTTCCCCTTAAAAAAACAGCCCAGTAGAACAGATCTTGGGGTTATGCTGGCTGGAGTCTTCTACTTTCTCTCTTTACTTGAATTATATGTTATGGATGTGAGAGTTGGACTGTGAAGAAGGCTGAGCGCCAAAGAATTGATACTTTTGAACTGTGGTGTTGGAGAAGACTCTTGAGAGTCCCTTGGACTGCAAGGAGATCCAACCAGTCCATTCTGAAGGAAATCAGTCCTGGGATTTCTTTGGAGGGAATGATGCTGAAGCTGAAGCTCCAGTACTTTGGCCACCTCATGCGAAGAGTTGACTCATTGGAAAAGACTCTGATGCTGGGAGGGATTGGGGGCAGGAGGAGAAGGGGACAACAGAGGATGAGATGGTTGGATGGCATCACTGACTCGATGGACGTGAGTCTGAGTGAACTCTGGGAGTTGGTGATGGACAGGGAGGCCTGGCGTGCTGCGATTCATGGGGTCGCAAAGAGTCAGACACGACTGAGCAACTGAACTGAACTGAACTGATGTATGCTCAGTTCGGTTATCTATCAGCTCTGTGTCTTGGGTTTGATTTTTCTATGACCACAGAGGCTATAGTCTCTGAAAAATAATTTCCTTCACATTATTTTACCTTACTTAGTATATATATTTTTCCTTTCTCTTTCTTTACACTTTTTATTTAATACTGGAGTATAGAAAATTAACAATGTTGTGATAATTTCAAGGGGACAGCAAAAGGACTCAGCCATACATACACATGTATCCATTCTCCCCACAATTCCCCTCCCATCTAGGATGCTACACAACATTGAACAGAGTTCCATGTGCTATTCAGTAGGTCCTTGTTGGTTATCCGTTTTAAATATAACAGTGTGCACATGGCCATCCCAAACACCCTAACTATTCCTTTCTCCCTTTCTTCCTCCCTGGCAACTGTAAGTTCATTCTCTAAGCCTATTAATCTGTTTCTGTTCTGTAGATAAATCCATTCAAATCATTTCTTTTTAGATTCTGAATATAAGATATGACATACGATATTTCTCCTCTGTCTGGCTTACTTCACAGTGAATATATTTTAAAGGTAGATAATTTTAACATTCTATTGTAAAGGAATCCTTTAGCTAATCTCCTTGCACTTAGATTTATTTGCTCTCTGAGCCTCAAAAGTTCAAGACTTTTTAAAAATATCAACAATGGAACATATATTAATGTTTTTGTCAATATAGGTACTATATAAACTCAAAAGGTTATGAAGATTATTTTCTAAAATTGAAATTGACTCTTCCTCATGAAGGTTGATTATAACTATTAAGGTTATAAAAATAAAAAGTCCACTCTTTTATTATTTAGTGAATAGAATCACTTTCTTTTACATGGGTAAAATAACAGTTCTGTGTTATTACTTTACAAATGTAGCTGAGGGTTTTCTTTTCTCTAAATAGACATTTTCAAATGATGATCTATAACTTGCCAACCTATGGTAAAGCTGATGTAAAAAGTTTGTAATGGCAACCCTAAATGTTTTATCACCTGTCACAAATTTCAATGATAATAAAAAGTAACATCCTTTAAATTAATTAGACATGATTAGGACTTCAAGCCCAGAGGCCACTTCATTATGCAAAAATTGTAACAGTTAGCTATTTAAATTACCATTAAATTGATTCTTATGTTAATTGATATCTCACTTATAACCCTAGATTTTAATTTATATAAGATCTTTGGAAATAATAATAAGATATAATAAAATGTTATTTTGGAGCAATTCTTTTATGAAAAAATACACCGAAAAATTGATTGTTGTATTTGACCCTTGGTAGAATGTCTGAATGATAATGAAGCTAATTTCTCAGGAAATGGCACAGCTTGGATTCATCTCCTGTGTTTGTGCAGCCCCCACCAACACCAATAGAAGTTGACGTGTGGTTCAGGAGGGTAGGTTTTCTTTTTCCCCCAGTGAGCATTGTCTTACCTTCTCCAGTCTGACACAGGAAACAGAGTTTAATTTAACCATTTGAGATGCAGCATGTGCCATGACACATTTTGGAAAAGAAGGGTAATGTGACTGTGTGTATAGTCAACTTTGAAGATAGGAAGTGCTGTGGATTTCAGAGAAGAACTGACACCAAGGAGCAGAATAAACCTGAGTATCATCTCACAGGGTTTTATTAAGCAGGTGCTTTTGAAGTACATTTTTGAAGTTAAAATGCCAGTTGCAGGAAACTTGGAATTAATTGGCCTTTAGGGACAAATTGAGATGAACTGAGGCATTTCTTGGTTCAGGTACATAACCTCCTCATGCTTTTCTTGTTTCAAGTGATTAGTTTTGAATCGGCAAGATGAAAGACAATTTAAAATATTGTTCTGGCCTCCTTTAGTGTGTCAGATCAGATCAGATCAGATCAGTCACTCAGTTGTGTCCGACACTTTGCGACCCCATGAATCGCAGCACGCCAGACCTCCCTGTCCATCACCAACTCCCGCAGTTCACTCAGACTCACGTCCATCGAGTCAGTGATGCCATCCAGCCATCTCATCCTCTGTCGTCCCCTTCTCCTCTTGCCCCCAATCCCTCCCAGCATCAGAGTCTTTTCCACTGAGTCAACTCTTCGCCTCAGGTGGCCAAAGTACTAGAGTTTCAGCTTTAGCATCATTCCTTCCAAAGAAATCCCAGGGTTGATCTCCTTTAGAATGGACTGGTTGGATCTCCTTGCAGTCCAAGGGACTCTCAAGAGTCTTCTCCAACACCACAGTTCAAAAGCATCAATTCTTCGGCGCTCAGCCTTCTTCACAGTCCAATTCTCACATCCATATATGACCATAGGAAAAATCATAGCCTTGACTAGACGAACCTTTGCTGGCAAAGTAATGTCTCTGCTTTTGAATATGCTATCTAGGTTGGTCATAACTTTCCTTCCAAGGAGCAAGAGTCTTTTAATTTCATGGCTGCAGTCACCATCTGCAGTGATTTTGGAGCCAAGTCTCTACTAACTAAAATACCTTTCTATTTTTATTTATAAATTTCCTGCTATACTGCAAGTTCCACGAGTGTAGAAAATAGAGTTTATCAATACCATATGGGCCAAGTTTCTCAATTACTTAGGAATTTTCAATTACTTAAGAAGTTTTCCAAGAAACTTCTTGATTTGCTTTGTGGATTTTAGCAATGACCATATTCAAGCTTGGAGAAGGCAATGGTAGCCCACTCCAGTACTCTCACCTGGAAAATCCCAGGGATGGGGGATTTACCAGTTCCATCCTGGTAGGCTGCAGTCCATGGGGTTACGAAGAGTCGGACAGGACTGAGCGACTTCACTTTCACTTTTCCCTTTCATGCATTGGAGAAGGAAATGGCAACCCACTCCAGTGTTCCTGCCTGGAGAATCCCAGGGATGGGGGAGCCTGGTGGGCTGCCATCTATGGGGTCACACAGAGTCGGACACGACTGAAGTGACTTAGCATATTCAAGCTGGAAACTGGATTACAGTATTACAAGAAACTGTATTTATGGGTATGGAATCAAGAGTGGGTTATTTAGGAAGAAAAACAGAGATGAAAAAATAAGTTTAGTAATTATAAGCTGAACTCCTTCATACTATCATAGCTTTCCCCTTTCACATCTAAGATTTTCATTTGTGAGTTTTCTTTTGTTTCTGTTTCATTTCATTTATTTATCACACCTTGTCATCCTGGGAACTGAGGAGAGATACATCTTAAAACTGAGGAAGGGCAACTCTCCTGGCATTCCAATCAATGGTTAAGACTCCACCTTCCCAGTTCACAGGACATGGGTTTGACCCCTGGTTGGAAAAATAATCCCACGTGGTGTGGCCTAAAACAAATAAGTTTTTAAAAGAAGAAGAATATTAAAAAAAAAAAAAAGTTGAACAAGGTTGGTGTTGGTGCCCCCTAAGGTACGAGTGGAAACAAGGAAAGTCTAAGAAGTGCAGATGTGGGGATGCGACAGTACCATGAAACACAGTTTTATCAAAGAAGTTCCAGAAGTTATAATCTGTGGAAGATGCTGAGCTGGTGTGATAGCATCATTTCACCCTTCCAGTCTCTGCTTCGTGATGCTTATTCACACTTCCTTGCTGCAAATTACATTTCTGCTTTCCCAGTGGTTGCCCTTAAACACTTCCCAATTGGGGGTGCTAAATGGAGGCTGGAAAACTCCAGGAAGAAGACTAGACTTGTTCATTTCTGTTACTCCCTCTTCTTGTCAGCATCACTATAGCAATGCTGCTTCCTTCAGCAGCTGCTCTTCACTCCGTTGCAGCTGTTGATTCCCTATTCAGTTTTCTTAATACTCATGAAACCATGCCCTTAGGGTCATCAGCACTAGTTGGCTATTTACAATAGGCAGGCCATGGAAGCAATCTAAATGTCCATCAACAGAGGAATGGATAAAGAAGATGTGGCACCTGTACAAAATGGAATATTACCCAGCCATAAAAAGAAACAGAATTGTACCATTTGCAGAGACATGGATAGACCTGGAGACTCTCAAACAGAGTGAAGTAAGTCAGAAAGAGAGAAACAAATATATAATATCACTTATATGTGGAATCTAGAAAAACCATAGGGATGAACCTATTTGTAAAGCAGATATAGAGCCATATATGTAGAAAACAAATGTACCAAGGGGGGAAAGGGGGAAATGTATTGGGGAAGGGATTTGACATACACTACTATGTATAAAATAGATAACCAATGAGAACCTGCTGTATGGTGCAGGGAACTCCTGCTACTCAATACTCTGTGGTGCCCTACATGGGAAGGAAATCCAAAAAAGAGGGGATACTGAGCTGGCTCACTTTTCTCTACAGCAGAAACTAACATTGTAAAGCAACTACATTCCAATAAGTATATTTTTAAAAGGCAGAGGAAAAGTGCCATTACAAGGATATATAAGAATTTTTTTTTCTCCTTTGGGCCCTCTCAACTTGTCATGCTGTTTTGTTTTGTTTTTCCTATTAAGTGTCATTCTAGGTAAAAATACAATTCAAATTTTAAAATATTAATATGAATTTTACCATTATCTGTATAGTGTAAAATGCCGATTTCAACTATAAATATTAGACCATTTATTAAAATGTGGAATCCCCAACATTGTCCAATTTGTGTTTTATGGCTCATTCCTGGAGGGTGCCTTGAGCTGGCCAGAAGGAACCAATGCAAGTAACACTCAGGAAGACTGGCGGAGGAAGAGATATTTCCAGGTAGAGAGCCAGCTTAGGGAGAGCTTTCAGACATAGGGATGCTCACAGGGTGAATGCAGAAACTCTAGACCTGCCCTGCTACACGGAAGACTGGGCATGACGGCTCCTGGACATCCCTGCTTGCGAGCCCATGAACTGTGTCATACCCTGGAAGATGGGCAGCTTCAAGGAAGTTTAAACCTCCGTACTGGTAACACACTCAGTACCCAGGTGACAGTGGGTTAGAGGCTCGCTCCATCCAGACAGGGCTGGCCAGCCTAGGGTGGGGATGCCTGCTGCCATACCTGGCCCCCTAAGTTTGTGGGATACTTGTGTCCAACCCTGAAATTTTGGCTCCTATGCCAGGCCTGGGCTGGGGGTGAAGAGTGGGAGCAGTCACCAGGCAGTGGTAGGGAGAGGAGGGCCAGACATGGCCTGGGGCAGCAGAGTGGGGGAGGCGGAGTCAGGCTGGGGAGGTGGCAGGATGTGGGACCACGTGTAAGCTGATACTCTGAGCCCTTGGAACTTGCTCTGTTATCCACTGGATGTCATTTACAAAACACAAATTCAATTGTAAAGTTATTAAGCACTTCAATATAGTTACAACAGAGCACTGAACTCCAATGTGTGTGACCCTTTTGAGTGGAAGCTCTGTATGGGTTCATTGGTTACTTGTCCATGGAGCTGGCCCTGATTAAAGTAGCTTGAGTGGTTCCCTCTCTGGATTGGATCCTGACTGACCATGGATGGAAAACCAGACTTGAGGTTAATTCTAGGGGAGATGGAGACAGGGCAACAAATTCTGGCACATCTATGAGAACTTTCTCTGAGCCAGGTTTTGCCCCAAACAATTTGTTCTCCCTTTTGCTGCTGACATTTCTCTGTTGACTCCAACATTCATGGCTCGAATTCTTCAACTTCTACCTTTCCTTTATAAAATGTAGAGGGATAGTAAGTTGCTTTTCTATTGTTTTTTTTTTCCCCTACTCTTCCTACCATAGCTTCTATCTTCTTCAGATGCCTCTACTTTGCAATATTATTTCAAGAATAGATACTGCTTTTAAATATTATCCAGGCTTCTATTTATATCTTTGAATTATCTATATATATAGGTACCTCAGAAGTAAATATATATAAATATAATATATAATATATAAATATAATATATATGAATATAATATATATATATATATATAAATATAATATATATATAGTTGGCTGGGGCTTCCCTAATGGCTCAGATGGTAAAGAATCTGCCTGCAATGCAGGAGACCCAGGTTCCATCCCTGGAGAAGGAAATGGCAACCCACTCCAACATTCTTGCCTGGAGAATCCCATGGACAGAGGAGCCTGGTGGGCTACAGTCCATGGGATTGCAATGAGTCAGACAAGACTGACTAACTAATGCTACCTTATCTAAGGTTAAACAACCAGAAGTGGTGAACATGAGATTCAAACTACTTTGACTCCAAAGGCCTGTTTGCTTTTTTTTTTTTAAGTATTTCTTAAAATTTACCATAACACATGCAATTTTGCCTGTTTCGGATCTTAGTTGCAGCAAGCAGGATCTTAATCTCTTGTTGGGGCTTGTGGGGTCAAGGCTAGGCACCCCCGCATTGGGAGCATGGAGTCTTAACCACTGGACCATCAGGGAAGTCCCGATTTGAAGTATTTTTTCATTGAGAAGAATCATTTTTAAGACTACAATTTTCTCTATGTAGAGGTTTAATAGTCTGAGCTTTTACATAAAAATTCCCAAGAGTCTCACTCTCCATGAAACTTTCATAAGGGTTTACAAATTCCTTGAGTGGTAAATATGCATACCTGTGCTCTATTGCCTCCGTTATATTAACTTTGGTGTTATCCAGGAGCAAATCTTTAACTTAATGTTTCTGTATAGCCTGTGTGTTTGATGTACTCACAATTTTAGGAGGTTAAGAAAAGAACTGGCTGCTTTTCCTCCTGAATACCTAATCTGGGAATGGACTGAAGTTTCTTTCTAATCCTTGCACATAGGACAGGTACCTGTAGGCGTGCTGGGTAACTCATGCTAGTGCTTTCTAGTCTTTACCAGTCCTTTCACACTGAGTTCCTTGGGGACTGAACTATAGGCTCAGTAAAAGTTTTAGTTAGATTTAATTTAACTGATGAGCTTGTTGGTATACAAGAGAAAATAGAGAGAATGGAAGATTAGGCTTTCTGTTCATTCAAACCCTGGATCACCTCTTTGTTCCCAGACAACATTCAGAGTCAAGCACATGCAAATAGATTTTCACATTTGAGGAAGGAACTTCCTTCGTACAAATATCTCCTTGCTATTCTGCTTCAGTTAGTAAAATTTCTAAACAAAAAAAATACAAAAGAATTTTTATGAAAGTGTGTGGTTCTGTCATCTGAAGAAGGCTATCCTAGATATGGGGACCTTGTGGTAAGACCAAATAGCCAAGGGGAATGAGGAATCTAGTTCCCAGAAAATGCCTGAATGGGGTAAGACATTTCAGGCAAGAAAGATTGACAGCTTCCATAATTTTGCACTGAGTCATTTTCATAGCCAACAACATGCACACACATGCATAGACACACCAGCCATCTTTCCTTCCTCTCTCTTCCATTGATATCTTCCAAGTCCACAGTAAAAACTCAGCTAAAGAAAGTGAGAAAATCTATGTCATTTGATCAAATAAATGAAAATTTTTGGATATACCAGGAGGACCCAATTTATAAGTTGGAAAGAAGTGAATAGTAGGTATAGATGGCTGGGAAAATGACAGGAGAGTTTTGCATTTGAAGAGTTGAATAACTATAGGAGACTAAAAGAAACTAGGCAATTTTCACCTGAACATATGCCCAGACCAGGAAGGGAATCTGGGAAAAGGCAGACGTTCCTACCTGAGAAATGTTTCTTCCCAGAACAGAGAACCAACCATAATGGACAGGGCACTTCTGATTAAGATAAGTCAAGTAAATACTACATAGGTATCTGTAGTAAATGTTTCTTCTCAGTAGGGTAAATCTGCTTTACCAAGACAAAATTGATCAAATGCATATTCCTAGATAGACAGCAGGCTCTCAAACTTCCCCACAGGCTGTTGAAGTGTGAATATAGAAAAATGGTGTCTCTAATTGTTTTGCTTCTATGATGATCATAAGTAAATGCCAAGTTGCATCAAGCAGTTATTTCATGCCTGAATCTTACTTCTTAAATTCACTGAAAATGAATTATGATGAGTGACTTCTGAAATATAAAATTGCAGATTCAATTCCACATGTTTGTATGTATGTATGCATTTACAATAATAAAATTATACAGGCAAATCTACATGTGAATGAGTTCTGTTCCAAGAGCATGTTCATAAGTCCAATTTGTTTGTAAGTCCAACAAAATTAGCCTATATACACAACTAACACAATCAGCTATATAGTACTGTACTATAAAAAGGTTTATAATACTTTTCACACAAATAATATATAGAAAACAAAAATCAAACATTTTAGTACAGAACCATGAAAAGTGCAGTAGTGTACAACAGCTAACATGGAGGGGCTGGCACTGAGTAAATAGGTGAGAAGAGCTACTGACTGGAGGAGAAAGAGGAGTTGAGAGATGGTAGAGTGGAAGGACTGTCAGCAATAGGAAGCAGAGGACAAGCTGCAATTTCAGCCATGACTAACGTGATGGCACATTTTCTGGTTCCTTCCTTGCTGAAGTCTATTCTATCTACCGTCTTGAAAACAATGATCCGGCGATGTCTGGATAGAAGATCTTTTTTTAATTTTTCTCATCATAGATTACACAGTAGCACTAGACTGCATTCTGAAAGGCTGCTGCAAGTTTCATGTACCATTCTATGTTTGGGTCCCATGCCTCAAAATCTAACAGGGCCTCCTCAAATAAAGAAAATCCACTTGCCATGACCTGCATCAATAAATCTCTTGGATTCTTCAGTTACTTCTTCTTCCTCTTGTCTTTTTTCCTCCTTTCTCCAGGCCTCCAATTCCATCAGGTCTTCATTAGAAAGCTCCTCATGTGCTCGTCAAGGAGTTCAATGAAGTTGTCCTCTTGTAGATTTGGCTCTAGCTTCTAGCTGAGAGCCACTAAGTTGCTGAAGACCTCTTTGGACTCCTCGTCCATCTTCTCAAATCCATGAAAATTGCGAACAAACCGCAGTCAAGTTTCTTCCAAACCTCTTTCATGGTGATGGCTGTAACTTCATGCCAAGCAAAGTGATGTTTTTTATGGCCTTGTAGATGTTATAGTCCTTCCAAAATTGTCACAAGATTCTTTCTGATTCATCACTCACCTTTACTGTCTAACAAAAAGTGTTATATAAATAATATTTCTTAAAGATCACTTTAACTCCCTGGCCTGTAGATTGGAAAGTAGTTTTCAGTGGCAGACACACTACTTTGTCACTGGGATGGAAGTTGTCCACGAATGGGGGCTGCATGCATGCTAAGTTGCTTCAGTCATGTCTGACTCTTTGTGATCCTATGGACTCTAGCCTGCCAGGCTCCTCTCTGCATGGGATTCTCCAGGCAAGAATACTGGAATGGGTTGCCATGCCCTCCTTCAGGGGATCTTCCCAACTCAGGGATTGAACCCTGGTCTCCCACATTGCAGGTGAATTATTTATCAACTGAGCCACCAGGGAAGCCCAAGAATACTGAAGCGGGTAGCCTATCCCTTCTCCAGTGGATCTTTCTGACCCAGGAATCAAACCAGGGTCTCCTGCATTGCAGGAGGATTCTTTACCAGCTGAACTATCCAGGAAGCCCTGAAATAAAGATACTATACTACTATATCCTGTATAGGACTATACAGTAAAGTACACAAAAGCGCAACCACTTTTGGAGAATGTGTGCACATGCCAGTGTACCTCAGACATGTGAACCAACATGTGACTGGACTTGTAAATGCATATTTGCATCTTCTTCAGGCTCATAACTGGAAGGTTCATACGTAGGGGATTTACTGTAGGTGTATTATGACAATTTGCATAACTCAAAGCTTTAATGGGGAGTATTTTGTTTCTGTAACTATTACTTCATATTTATTGTTTCTTATTTGAGTTAGGCACATTTTCTAGTTATATTATCTCAAAGATTATTCAATGTAAAGTCTAGACAGATGGACTTAACAGTCTTTTTTTTTTTACTTAACAATCTTTTGATATGCTTTTCATTCCCATAAATGTGACTATTTCATATTATGGTTTAATTAGTTTTGGTAGAATATGCATTTTGTGAATATAACACAGATACATAATATGCATGTAAAATACACATAAAAATTCATGCATAAACTGCTTCTTATTCTAAAAGTAAAATGTTTCAACACTCTTACATCTTCCAGTCAGTAGACATCATAAATAAGCTGTATCATATGAAACATTTATTAGAACTGGATTATTCTTTAAAATGTGTATTTCTTTATCATGCTTAAATATCATCCAGCTTTGTACTTACCTTTCAGTCTTGGGTGGCAAGAGGTTAAACAATAGAGTGGATGGATTAGGACTCACCTTTAGATGCTATTTTAAATCAGTGCCTGTGTCTATGATATTACCCTTGCAAAATGCTTTTGGAAGAGTTGATGTTCAATTATATCATTAGAGAGAAAAGCTAAAAATATTTTCACTTGCTTTTCTTGTTTGTATTTTTTCAGCTTGTTAAACTAGGGTCTGTTTTGTCGAGGTTATTTGCAATCTCATCATCATCCAGAGAAATGTGGTTTGCAAATTAAAATAGTAACATCAGCAATTTCCCCTGAGAGAGACTTGCTTCTACCCTGCCAGAGGCAGTATCACTAAGGAACAAATATTGAGAAGATTTCTCTCAGCTGCTACTGTGCTTATGAGTGTATGAGCACTGGCAGGCAGGGACCTGTCATCTACAGATGCTAATACAAACTAATGTGAACCATAATCATGAATTTCTTTTGGAGACATGGCATTACTATTATTACTACAAGAATGTTTGCCAAAGGCAAAAAAAAAAAAAAAAGCCAACCAAATAACAACACAAAATCTTCCTGATTCCTCCACTGTCTGCTTCATTAAGTGATTCTCCAGACCTCAGCTAAATATATTCTCTCTCTGGACCTAATCTTGCAATCCTCACTCCTATCAAAGTAGAAATATTGGCCAAATAATGATTGCAAAACCACAGCCTAAGACTAGAAGCCAACTGTGTTTTTGTTTTATTTTGTATTTTTTATTATGTCCCTTAGCTTAAGTGAAGATGAAGACCTAAAAGCTAGTGTATCTTTCACAGTTACTGCATTTTTTTGAGAACTCATAATTAAGACAGAGGGAAGAGGAGTGCAAGAACACTTATGTATGTGTATGTTCATGAAATAACATAACAAACCTTCAACATCCTTGTGAAATCATTATTTATTGTGATTATTTCTTGTATTTATGGAATTATTTTTGCTACTGTCTTTCCTTATTTTTAAATTAACATTGGTAGAACTGTTTGCCTGATTGTGTGATGATGCTGGCATGGAAATATGAATTAACCTCTAACATAAAGGGTAAACACAGAAGGATGGGAACATGGAGTAAGAAGTAATCTTTTTGGTGAGGTGGGTTTAGAGGAGGTTAGATTTAAGACATATGTTTATGCTAATTATAGGATGGAAAAGTCTTCTTGGGAAAATGAGCAATATGAAAATATTCTGGCCACATGAGACTAGCTGCAAAATCTAAGCACATATTGAAATGCATGACATGGGCAGTGTGTGGGAAAGAGTGAAATCTGATTTTTCAAATGATTTGATGACATATCAGAAGGGAAGGGCAGGCTATTGGTGCTGTGGCTCTTCCCCTAACTTCAGGGACATAGGAGGGCTTGAACCTCCCTTAAAACATTAACTCAAGTAATTGTTAGGTGCTTATCTTTGTTGGATCTAAGATGAATGAGCATTTAATTGAGGGTGGGGTATCAGAAGAAATACCTGTACATTTGGTTCAGATGAGTATTTAGCACCAAGTACCCAGTATTGAGGGCTTCCCAGGTGGTGCTAATGGTAAAGAACCCACTTGTCAATGCTAGGAGACATAAGAGATGCGAGGTTTAATCCCTGGGTTGGGAAGATCCCTTGGACAATGGCATAGCAACCCACTCCAATATTATTGCCTGGAGAATCCCGTGGACAGAGGAGCCTGGTGGGCTACAGTCCGTATGGTCATAAGGAGTCGGACACGACTAAAGTAACTTAGCACACATGCATGCCCAGGACAGATAAACTGGAGCCACACTAGAGAGTGAGTGCAAATTATGCATCTTTGAGGGAGCTACATAGCTATGTAGGTATAAAATCCAGAGACTCCAGAGCCCACATGCTCTCTGACTTCTTATTATCCACATACAATGAACCTTGTCTACTGTGAACACAGACAACTTGAGTGCTGAATGACCAAGACATAAAAACTCTGCCTGGAAGTCACCACACCTCTTTGCTTGCTCTGCTTTGTATGCCATACTTTCTTCCTTTTCTGTTCTCTTTCCTAACACTGACTAAACAGAGCAAGTGAAATAAGTTCTATCTTGTGAGTTGGATGTCATTCTGAACTCAAGACTTCTGCTGTTAGTAGGCAGAAGTCTTCACATGCAGGCAATAAGATCTTCACATGTACTTAATCTTTTATCATATATATTTCATTTTCACAGTATGAACATGAAAAATTAAAACTAAAGCCATCTGTATCCACAACCTAGAGATAATGATTAACATAGTCTTGATACTGATAGATATTTAATAATAAATTCCATAAATGTATTCTTTTATGCATGACTTTTCTCACATGTGGGACTTCCCTGGTGGCTCAGACAGTAAAGAATCTGCCTGCAATGTGGGAGACTCAGGTTTGATCCCTGGGTTGGGACAATCCCCTGGAGAAGGGGATGGCAACCCACTCCAGTATTCCTGCCTGGAAAATTCCATGGTCGGAGGATCCTGGTAGACTACAGTCTATGAGGTCTCAAAGAGTCGGACACAACTGAATGACTAATACTTCACTTTCTCACATCTGCCATGGATATTCTACCATGTTTCAGGGTAAATATGCAGCATGATTTTTAACGGCGCCATAGAATTTCACTGTATGACTATTATATTATTTAACCAACCTATCAATACAACTTTTTGCTATAAGTTTCAATACTGTTTTCAATACATGTGGAAATTGCTTTTCTGAAAATTATCAACTTATAAGTCCACAAGTAGCATTTGCCACAGCATATCTATGCATTCTCTCACCAACATTGAATTCACATTTTAAAACCCTTTTGTCAGCATAGTAGGTGAAAAGTGTTTTTTTATATTTGTATTTTCTAATAATTTTTATATTAAATGAAAAATTATAAAGAAGAAAATATCACTAAAAATGCTGCCATATAGAGATAACTATGTTAAAATCTTGGTGCTTAGCCTTCTGAAAATTTATAATGCATAAATACGTATGATTTTAAAAAATAAATTGGACTATACAGTACATGCTATTTTTCACCAATAGTATATTTCACTAAGAATGTTTAATGAGAAAATGATATTCTATTGTGTGTATTTCACAATTTCCCTATTGTTGAATATTTATAGTCAACAATTTCCCAAATGTTGAATATTTCTTATCTTCTTGCTATTATACAATGGTGCTGTGATGAGCACCCTTATATAGAGTCTTGGTCACTTGTCAATTATTTCCTTAATATTATTCTCTTAAAATGGAATTATTTGGCAAAAAGTTCTGCATACAGTCAAATTGTCTCTTATAAATACAAGTCCCTGTCTTTGTTAGCAGTATATACAAATACCCATTTCTCTATACTCTAGGCAACACTAGATATAATCATATTTTAAATCTCTACCAACAAAATAAGTGAAAGGTATTATAAATCATGCATCTTAGATTCAGTGAGATTGATTATCCTTTAATATTTATTGACTATTATTTCTTCAATTGTAGACTGCCCTCTGATGTACTCTGTCCATTTTTTAGTAGTCTCTTCATCTTTCTTTTAATGAAGAATTCTTTATATGTTAGAGGATATTAACTCTTGTCTGCTACATGATGCTACTTGACTTTTAATTTTGACTATGGTGATTAGAGCTAAATTTTAAAATATATATGGAGAAAAATCTACAAATCTTTCTTGATGTCCTTTCTGTTATAGGATTTTTATTCACCCTAAAATTATTGAGCTGTTTTAAAATTTTTTTAGAGTGTTTTCTTTTAAACTGGAGGTCAGTCATTAACTTATTTAGAGTTTTTCTTTTTCTTGCATTTTCTCAAATCCATTATAACCTTTATAATTCCTCTATCAATTTGAAATATTTTTCTTGTACTATGTGTATATAATATATATTCTATATATATGTATATATATGCTCTCTCAATACTGTTTAAAAATAAATGTTAATAGCAGATAGGGTGTGTCTCTACAATATTTAGTCTACCATATACATTTTGGAATACTTTAGCCTCATTCCAATAAATCCATTAATATTTTCAGAGACTGTACATGAAATTTAGAAATTTAGTGAAAATCTTTAGCTCCATTATATTGAGCTTCCTCGTGTAAAAAAGAATTGTTCTTTTAATTCAAAGTTTCTTTCGTAATTCTCATGATATGTTCACATCATTTACAAAGATATTTTGCACACTTACTGTTGTTTATTCTTATGATTTTTGTGTATGTTGTTATTATAAATGAGGTTTTCTTTTCTATATTTCTACATAGAGATATACATACATATGCATGCATGCTCAGTTGCTCAGTTGTGTCTGACTCTTTGGGACTTCATGGGCTGTAGCCCAATGGGCTCCTCTGTCCATGGGATTTCCCAGGCAAGAATACTGAAGTGGGTTGCCATTTCCTTTTCCAGGGGATCTTCCTGACCCAAGGATTGAACCCATGTCTCCTGCATCTCCTGCAATGGCAAGTGAATTCTTTACTACTGAGCCACCAGGGAAGCCCATATATGTATATTTAATTTTGCATTGAAAAGTGAAACATTCATTTAAAAAGTCACAGAAAGCATAGCTACTATTTATAAAGTGTTCTCTCTTTTATTCACCACTGAGGTCAAGACATAAATTTCTAAGTGTTCCAGAAACCCATTATGTGCCCCTTCCCATCATGACACTTCCTCCTCAATGATGATCAGTAACTTGACTTTTGTGATGATTATTGCCTTGGCCTTACTTATAGCTCTTATATTAGAACTATATCTGTCCTTATTTATGTTAGAACTGTATATCTGTAAATATAATATATATAATTCACTTTTTCTTCTTGTTGCATTAAAATAATTATATTTTCTTGTGCAATTGATTTGTTACTTTTATACATTAGATTATACTCTGTTCAGTGTTATAGTTGATTATCCTTTTTAAAGAAGTAATCTTCTTATATCATCAGTAAATTATGTTATTTATCTTTTCCTTTCCACTGTCTAAATTCTTCATTTAAACCTATAGGGTCTTTCCCAACTCTTAGTCTAATAACACTGGTTAGAGCTAAGAGAACAATGATAAATAATGGCAATAGTCAGAATCCCAGTTTTTTTTTTTTCCCTGATACTAATGGCCATACTTTTATTGTTTGGCCATATAGTGGTTGTTTTGAGATATATGTTTATCATGTAAAGCAATATTATTTTATTTCTATTTTCTGAGAGATTTTTTCAGAAAGAATATAAAACATTACCATGTGGCATTGTAGTGTCACCCAAGGCAATTGTTTGTCTTTGTTATTTTGAGTGCTAAATAAAATTTGTAGAGCTATTTGGACAGAAAATTTATTTTATACTATTGGTTTTGTCAGCTGGAAATATGATATTCCCTAACTTAATATTTTTCAGGAAAATTTAATATTTTTCTTCATACTTTTTGCTCCATAATTCTTAACTCTACCCGTAGTGATTCTGTATTTTTGTAGGTACTGGGATGGAGTCTCCTAAAATTACAATTTAAAATTGAGTTTTATAAATTTATTGTATAATTGGCCTCTATAATGACCTCACTTGTTAGTTTTAAAAGCGTTTTCTATTTGTTTTCTCCTAAAGTTTTTCCAGCAAAGAATCATAGCATCTGTAATGATTATTTTTCCTTTTAAATATTTATAATTTGGGGGCTTGCATTTATGGCCAAGAGGCATTAACAGGGACGAATTTTACTCCCCATCCTTAACAATTACAGATCTGGACAAAATACATGAAGCAATGACATTTTTAAGTACTTACTTTTTCTTAATTTATTCCTAGCTTTACTAAAGTATGCTTGACAAATAAAAATTGTATATATTTGTGATGATTTGATGTTCATATAAACAATGAAATAGTTACTATCAATCTAATTCACTATCCATCACCTTATGTAGTTACCCCTTTGTGGAATGCATGCGTGTGTGTATGTGTGGTGAGAATACTTGAGATCTACCTTCTGAGCTAATTTCAAGTGTATAATACATCATTATTAACTATCATCACCATTAGACCTCCATCTTATAACTGAACGTTTGTACCCTTTGATCAACATCTCCCCATTTCCATCCCACCCACCACATCTCCCAGAACTTGGTAACTATCATTTTATTCTCTCTATTCTCTGTTTCTTTGTGTTCAATATTTTTAGATTCCTCATAAAAATGAGATCATGTGGTATTTGTCTTTCTGTGTTTTGCTTTATTTCACTTAGTATCATGTCTCTAATTTCACTTATGTTGTCACAAATGCCAGAGAAAATATTTTTATTTTTTTGAGAAACCTCATACTTTTTTTCATAATGGCTGTACCAATTTACATTCACACCAAAATGGGCAAGGGTTCCTTTTTCTCCACATCTTCACCACCACTCAATATCTTTTACACTGCAATTTTTGGACACTGTGTGCGCTCAATCATTTCAATAATCATGTCCAACTTTTTGTGACCCAGTGGACTGTAGATTGAGAGGCTCCTCTGTCCTTGAAGTTCTCCAGGCAAGAATACTAGAGTGGGTTGCCATTTCCTCCTCCAGGGGAATCTTTCTGACCCAGGGATCAAACCTAAGTCTCCAGTGTCTCCTGAGTTGCACATGTATTCTTTACTGTTTCAGCCATCAGGGAAGCCCCCTAAAGCCCTACATGCATTCAGAGGCTCAAAGTCCTCGATGTCAGACACTGAAGGAGACCATGTCAGCTTAGATATTGGGTGAAATATAAAACAGAAATGTGATCCTTAAAAGAAGAGAAAGAAAACAGTCTCTATGACTGGACCAGCTTGCTGTCTAAAGACAGTTTCCAGGCTGCACTGCAGACAAGGAGCATCCAAACTGAGCTTGATCAATGAATGAGAAATATATTGGAGTTGAGGGAAGTCAGGAGCGGCAGTCTGCAGAATATTGGAGAGGAAGAGTCCGCTCATAGAGAAAGAGAAAGCGCTAGTGATCTGCAGAAATCTTCTCAAGTTTTGGGCTCAGTTCTGATTTAAACATGTGAGAGAAGAAATTATTCAAGCTAGGGAAAAAAAAAACATTGAACAACAGTAGGCAGGAGAATTTCTGGAACTTTTAAAACTAGAGATGGTTTGCATTTCCAACAGTCAGAGCAGAAAGATGTCAAAATAAATGGGGCATTGTGTAGAGTTCCAGAAAAACATCACCTTAATACTGGCACTAAGTTAGGATTAGACTTAAGCTAACTCTGGATCCACTCTAAAATATCTTAAAAGCAGCCACTGAAAATATTCAACTAATTCCAAGAAATTTTGCTGCATGCTAAAATAAAACATAGCGCTACTTAAAGGAGGACACCAAAAAATCCAGCATTCTATAATATCATGCCAAGAATGCAAAGAAGCATAAATATTTGAGTCACATGTGGGAGAAAAATGAATCAATTACAAAAAACAAAAATAACAGAGATGATGAAAATAGCAGAAAAAGTCATTAAGACACTTATTATAAGCATGCATGTCCATGTGTTCAAATAGGTTGAGACAAACAGAATCATGAGAAGAAAAACAGACCATACATAAGAGTACAAGTGGACTAGAAATGAAGTATACAATATCTGAAATAAAAATTACATTGGTTGAGAACTACAGCAGGTTAAATATTGCAGAAAAAAAAATTTCTCAGTGAACATGAAAATAAAGCACAGAGAAAATAAAAGATTTGAAAAATGAAGAAAGGATATAGATAAGGTGTCAAACAGCCTAATATAATGTGTAGCTACTGCTGCTAAGTCACTTCAGTCCTGTCCGACTCTGTGCGACCCCCTAGACAGCAGCCCACCAGGCTCCCCAGTCCCTGGGATTCTCCAGGCAAGAACACTGGAGTGGGTTGCCATTTCCTTCTCCAGTGCATGAAAGTGAAAAGAGAAAGTGAAGCCACTCAGTCGTGTCCGACCCTTCCTGACCCTGTGGACTGCAGCCTACCAGGCTCCTCCATCTATGGGATTTTCCAGGAAAGAGTACTGGAGTGGGGAGCCATTGCCTTCTCCGATAATGTATAACTGCTGCTGCTGCTAAGTCGCTTCAGTCGTGTCCGACTCTGTGCGACCCGTAGATGGCAGCCCACCAGGCTACTCCGTCCTTGGGATTCTCCAGGCAAGAACTTTGGAGGGGGTTGCCATTACCTTCTCCAAACATGTAACTGGAGTCCCATTAAAAGAGGAGAACACAGACAGAACCATGATGGAGAAATTTTTTTCATTTGATGATAACTATCATGTATTGGAAAAGGCAATGGCACTGCACTCCAGTACTCTTGCCTGGAAAATTCCATGGACGGAGGATCCTGGTAGGCTGCAGCCCATGGGGTCGCGAAGAGTCGGACACGACTGAGCGACTTCACTTTCACTTTTCACTTTCATTCATTGGAGAAGGAAATGGCAACCCACTTCAGTGTTCTTGCCTGGAGAATCCCAGGGACGGGGGGAGCCTGGTGGGCTGCAGCCCATGGGGTTGCTAAGAGTCCGACACGACTGAAGCGACTTAGCCCAGCAGCAGCAGCATACATGTATAGATTCAGGACGCTCAAATAATTCCAAATAAAATAAACATGTTTTAAGAAAAAGTATAGCAAGGCATTTCATACAAAAAAAAAAAAAAAATTGATGAAAACCAGCGCTAAAGAAAAAGATCTTAAGACAGAGAAAAAGTACACGTTATGTACAAGCAACAAAAATAAAATGACAGTAGACCATTCATCAGAAACTATGCAAGCCAGAAAATAATAGAAAAGTGTCTTTGATGTGGTGAAAGGAAAACAGAAATGTAAGAATTGTTTAGGTTTCTTCACTCAGCAAAATTTTCTTTCAAAAAGGGAGACATTTTTGACAAACTGAAGCTGAGAGAATTCATTGTCATCAGATTTCTATCTACACAAATGTTAAAAGAAGTATTTCAGGCAGAAGAAAATTACATCAGATTGAACTTAGGATATAAACTTGGGAGTAAGATCACCAAAAATGATAACCATATGGGCAAATTTATAAAATAAATTGTTTCCACATTTTTAATTACTTATCCAGTCCCATCACTTCATGGGAAATAGATGGGGAAACAGTGGAAACAGTGTCAGACTTTATTTTTGGGGCTCCAAAATCACTACAGATGGTGACTGCAGCCATGAAATTAAAAGACGCTTACTCCTTGGAAGGAAAGTTATGACCAACCTAGATAGCATATTCAAAAGCAGAGACATTACTTTGCCAACAAAGGTCCGTCTAGTCAAGGCTATGGTCTTTCCTGTGGTCATGTATGGATGTGAGAGCTGGACTGTGAAGAAGGCTGAGCGCCGAAGAATTGATGCTTTTGAACTGTGGTGTTGGAGAAGACTCTTGAGAGTCCCTTGGACTGCAAGAAGATCCAACCAGTCCATTCTGAAGGAGATCAGCCCTGGAATTTCTTTGGAAGGAATGACACTAAGGCTGAAACTCCAGTAGTTTGGCCACCTCATGGGAAGAGTTGACTCATTGGAGAAGACTCTGATGCTGGGAGGGATTGAGGGCAAGAGGAGAAGGGGACGACAGAGGATGAGATGGCTGGATGGCATCACAGACTCGATGGACATGAGTTTGAGTGAACTCCGGGAGTTGGTGATGGACAGGGAGGCCTGGCGTGCTGCGATTCTTGGGGTCGCAAAGAGTCGGATACGACTGAGCGACTGATCTGATCTGAAGAATTAATTAACCGTATGAGCCAAAAATTAAGCAATGTATTGTGGTATTTAAAGCATATGTAGAAAGAAAATATAGGACAACAGTACAAGTAAGGGAAGTGGGGATATTATGTGAAGGCAAAATTTGTAAAATGAAACTAAGGCAGTGTTTGGAGAAAAACTTATAAGGCTACTTACACTAAAAAGGAAGAAAGGTCTTAAGTCAATAACCTAAGTTTCTACTTTAGTAAACTAGAAAGAGAAGAGATAATTCAACTCAAAGCAGAAGGAAATAATGTAAATAAGAGCCAAAATCAATGAAGTTGAAAACAAAAATGCAATAGAAAAAAATCAACTAGACCAAAAGCTAGTTATTTAAGATAAATAAAAATTATAAATATTATAAAAGTAGAAGAATAATAGTGTGTCCACTGACATTAAGTTGCTATGAATACAATACCAATAAATTTGACAACTCAGATGAAATGGACACACAACTCTGAAATACTCAAACAGCTCACTAAAGAAAAATAGATAAGCTGAATAGCTCAAGATCCGTAAAGAAATTGAATTTATTCTTAAAAACCTTTCCCCCCAAAAAAACTCCAGGCCCAAATGGCTTCATTGGTAAAAACATGCCAAAAATCTAAGGAAGATATAATAGCAATTCTGTACAAATTCTTCCAGAAATAAGAGGAGGAAACACTTACCAATTTACTTTATGACTCTAGTATTGTTTTGGAACCTTAAATAAGGACTTTATAAGAAAGAAAACTTCAATATCTCTTTAAAATAAATGAATTCAGCGATATATAAGAATAATCATACATAATATATAAAAGGAATAATGTATCATGACCAAGTAAGACTTATTCTAGAAATGCAAGGTTGTTTCTACATTAAAATAAATCAATGTAATTCCTCATATAAAGAGAATAAAAAAAGAAAATCATATGGATCATCTTGACAGGTACAGGAAAGCATTTAAATTCAATATCCATTAGTGATAAAACTCACAGCAGATTTTCTCAGGAAAAGGACACTTCCTCATGTTATGAAGTATATCTGTGAAAAAATCTACAACTAAAATATCATGTGTAATCATGAACAAATGAGCACTTCTGTATAAGATCATGAATAAGGCAAGAACATCCACCCTCACCATTCTGTTCAACATTGGGAAGGGGAAAAGTACATGTAGATTAGAAAGTGAAAGTGTCAGTCACTCAGCCATCTCTAACTCTTTGTGACCCCCATGGACTGTATCCCTCCTGGCTCTTCTGTCCATGGAATTCTCCAGGCACAAATACTAGAGTGGGTTGCCGTGTCTTTCTCCAGGGCATCTTTCCCACCAGGGATTGAACCTGGGTCTCCCACATTACAGGCAGATTCTTTACCAACTGAGCCACCAGGGAAGCCTCATAGATTTGAAAGGAATAAATAAAAATATCTTTATCCATAGTTATGTCAGTATAGAGAAATCCTAACTTTTCTAAAACAAGTCTGGTAGAAGAAATGAGTAAGTTCAGCAGTCTCAAGATATAAGGTTAATATAAAACATTAAAATGTGTCTTTTCTGCTGCTGCTGCTGCTAAGTCGCTTCAGTCGTGTCCAACTCTGTGCGACCCCATAGATGGCAGCCCACCAGGCTCCCCCATCCCTGGGATTCTTCAGGCAAGAACACTGGAGTGGGTTGCCATTTCCTTCTCCAATGCATGAAAATGAAAACTGAGAGTGAAGTCGCTCAGTTGTGTCTGACTCTTAGCGACCCCATAGACTGCAGCCTACCAGGCTCCTCTGTCCATGAGATTTTCCAGGCAAGAGTATTGGAGTGGGGTGCCATTGCCTTCTCCAACGTGTATCTTTAAATTGCTGTTATTAGTCACTAAGTTGTGTCTGACTCTTTGTCACCCCATGGACTGCAGTACGCCAGGCTTTCCTATCCGTCACCTTCTCCTTGAGTTTGCTCAAACTCATGTCCATTGAGTCAGAGTGCCAGCCAACTATTGCATCCTGTTGTCCCCTTCTCCTCCTGCCCTTAATCTTTCCTAGAATTAGGGTCTTTTCCAATGGATCAGCTAGAAAAGGCAGATGAATCAGAAATCAAATTGCCCGGACTATAGAAAAGAGAATTCCAGGAGATACATCTACTTCTGTTTCATAGGCTACACTAAAGCCTTTGACTGTGTGGCTCAAGACAAACTGTGGTAAATTCTTAAAGAGATAGGGATACTGGACCATCTTACCTGCCTCCTGAGAAACTTGTATGCAGGTCAAGAAGCAATAGTTAAAACTGAACATGGAACAACGTACTGGTTCAAAATTGGGAAAAAAGTATGACAAGGTTGTGTATTGTCACTCTTCTTATTTAACTTATATGCAGAGTACATAGTGTGAAATGCTGGGCTGGATGAATCTTAAGCTGGAATCAAGATTGCTGGGACAACATCTCAGATATGTAGATGAGACCTCTCTAATAGTGGAACATGAAGAGGAACTAAAGAGCCTCTTGATGAGTGTGAAAAAGAAGACTGAAAAAGCTGGCTTGAAACACAACATTCAAAAAACTAAGAGTATGGCATTCAGTCCCACCACTTCATGGCAAATAGATGGGGGAAAACTGGAAGCAGTGACAGATTTTCTTTTCTTGGGCTCCAAAATCACTGCAGATGGTGACTGCAGCCATGAATTAAAAGACACTTGCTCCTTGGAAGGAAAGTTATGACAAACCTGCTGCTGCTGCTGCTGCTGCTGCTGAGTCGCTTCAGTCGTGTCCGACTCTGTGTGACCCCATAGATGGCAGCCCACCAGGCTCCCCCATCCCTGGGATTCTCCAGGCAAGAACACTGGAGTGGGTTGCCATTTCCTTCTCCAATGCATGAAAGGGAAAAGTGAAAGTGAAGTCGCTCAGTCGTGTCTGACTCTAGCGACCCCATGGACTGCAGCCTTCCAGGCTCCTCCGTCCATGGGATTTTCCAGGCAAAAGTACTGGAGTCGGGTGCCATTGCCTTCTCCAGTGACAAACCTAGACAGCATATTAAAAAGCAGAGACATCACTTTGCCTACCGAGGTCTGTATAGTCAAAGCTATGGTTTTTTTTCAGCAGTCATGTATGGATGTGAGAATTGGACCAAAAAGAAGGCAGAGCGCTGAAGAACTGATGCTTTCATATTGTGGTGCTGGAGAAAACTGTTGAGAGTCCTTTGGATGGCAAGGAGATCAAACCAGTCAATTCTCAAGGAAATCTTCTAATTAGCTGTTAATAATTAGAAATACCTAGAAATAAATTGAACAAAATATGTATAAGACCTGTACAATGAAACCTACTAACCATTGCTGAGAGAAATTAAGAAACATATGAATGGAGAAATATGTTCATTTCATGGTTCAAATCTATAAATGTCAATTTTCCCCACAATTTGATCTATAATTTTAATGAAATAGCATTCAAAACTCCCCCAATTTTTTGGTGGAAATGAAAAGCACCTAGAATAGCCAAAATAAATTTAAAATATGAACCAAGATGAATTTAAACTACCTGATTTCGAAGCTTACACTGAAGATACAGGGATTAAAGCAGTGTGGTATTGGAATAAGGATAGATATACAAAACAGAACAGAACAGAACAGGTAGTATAGAAAAAAACCAACAAACATATGATTAATTGATTTTCAAGGTGCCAAGGCATTGCAATGGGGAAAAGAATCTTTTCAACAAATCCTACTGGAGCAATTGAATATCCACAAGCAAAAAACAATGAACCTATACTCTAATCTCACACTGCACATGAAAATTAACTCAGAATGGATCACAAACTTAAATGTAATATGTCAAATTTTTTAAATTTCTAGATGAAAATTGGGGAAAAAATACTTTGTGATTTGGTTAGGCAGAGATTTCTTTTTTTATCTTTTTAAAAATTTTTTATTTTATTTTTTAACTTTACAATATTGTATTGGTTTTGCCATATATCAAAATGAATCCGCCACAGGTATACATGTGTTCCCCATTCTGAACCCTCCTCCCTCGTCCCTTCCTATAGCATCCCTCTGGGTCATCCCAGTGCACCAGCCAAAGCAGTCCAGGTTCGATGTACAATACTGGATGCTTAGGCAGAGATTTCTTACACATGACTCACATAAGCATAAAAAAAAGAGAAAAATAATTAGTTAAATTTCAATATTAACCTCTTGTCCTTCAAAAAGTACTGTTAAAAAATGAAAAAGTAAATCACATAGTGGGAGAAACTCATTGCAAAACATGAAACTGATAAAGAGTTGTGTCCAGAATGTATACAGAACTCTTTCAATTTAACAAGATGAGCCAATGAAAAAATGACAGAAGACACAAAACAGAAACTTTAACATAGAAGATACAACAATGTCAACACACTCATCATTATTCACTAAGGAAGTATGAATAAGAACTACAATGTGTTGATGCCAGGAGCCGGCGAGAGGACCTCTGCCCATGGCAAAGGTCATGAGGAAGGAGGCTCGACATACGCAAATGCAGGGTTTAGCCTCAGGAGTCGCCCCGGAAATCCTCGAGCATCTACCCTCATAACCAGAGTCTGCCTACTTTACTACCTTGTGCTCTCATCTACACCTCTGACTTTATGGGGGGCTGTCCCCCACTACCTCTCTCTGAAAAAAGAGTTAACTTACAGCTCCAGCTAATAAAAATTCCTGGGTGTGACAGGAGTGTTTTAACCTACAAACTCCTTTGAAGCTTCTCTAGCCCACCTGACAGGCTTGTCCGGCCACATGTGCTTCTAAAAACAGGTTCTTTAGAGAAGTTAGAAAACTAATAGTGGGCTGATTAGAAATTGTATTGGTGAAGGGTTTTTCATTTGTTGAGCCAATGTTTGCTGCTAAGTCTCCACATCGCCTACCCTTACACACATTAATGAATATTTAGAAGAAATAGGTATTAATCTTTGATATTAATCACGTTAGACCTTAGGCTAAGTAAGTTCTTTCTTTAATTAAAACCCACTACACCCTCACCCTATAGGAATGTAAATTTATCTGATGGAGTCTGTTTTAAGAATAATCACCCCTGGAGAAATAAATGTCCTGCATTGACCGCTGTCACAAGGAGAGGGTCATAAATTGTCAGCAGGCCCCCTGGCCAGAAGATGATGTAACACCCCGAAGACCTCTGTATACATTTGTATGAAGCACCTGACTTTGATAAAAGTCAGGACTGCTGGCCCCACGTGACTTTTGTATACCATCTCAGTGTATAAAAGTAGACCATGGAAAATAAAGCATTGGGATTAGTTCCTCGAAAGACTGGTCTCCCCATGTCGCTCTCTCTCTCAAATTCTGGTTGAGTCTCCATCTGGAGTGCGGAAACCACCATGCTTACTAATTATGCCTGGGCTTCTAAGATCCAACCGGGGAGGCCTCAGTGTCTCCTTTCCTTCGGGAGAATGGAAGGACGCCTGTGGCCTACGTAAGTGGTGCAAACTTCTTGTCTTGAAGTTTTATTGGTCTCCCGCGCAAACCAAGCTACTCAGCCTCTTTTCTCCACTGAATTTTTCTACTGAGCTCTCCTCGTTCTATTATTCTTTATATCTCTAATTGTAACTATTGTGTCCTGACCCTCACCAACACCATCTACACCTCGAACTCCCTGGATCAGCTGGGGCTGGTCCCCAGCATGTTACTCGTACACACCTTCTTAATATGCTGAAATAAAAAAGTGACGTTATTCAAGGTTGCCAAGGATCTGCAACAATTGGGAAAGTAACAATTTTATAGCCACTATGAGAAATAGTTTGACAGTTTGTTATTAAATTAAACATACTATTTTAGTGGGGAAAGTGGACACCCTTGTCTTGCTCCTGATCTTAGAGGAAATGATTTCAGTTTTTCACCATTCAGAATAATGTTTGCCATAGGCTTATCATATATCACCTTTTCTATGTTGAGGTAGGTTCCTTCTATGACCATTTTTTGAAGAGTTTTCATCATAAATGGGTGCTGAATTTGGTCAAAGGCTTTTTCTGTATCTATTGAGATGATCATATGGTTTTTATCTTTCAATTTGTTAATATGGTGTATCACATTGATTGACTTGTGTATATTAAAGAATCCTTGCATTCCTGGAATAAACCCAACTTGATCATGGTGTATGATCTTCTTGTGTCGTTCAGTTCTGTTTGCTAAAATTTTGTTGAGATTTTTGTGTCTATGTTCCTCAGTGATATTGGCCTGTAGTTTTCTTTCTTTATGTTGTCTTTGGTTTTGGTGATGGTGGCCTCATAGAATGAGTTTGGAAGTGTTCCTTCCTCTGCAATTTTTTGAGAGCTTTTGAAGGATAGGCATTAGCTCTTCTCTAAATGTTTGATAGAATTCTCCTGTGAAGCCATCTGGTCCTGGGCTTTTGTGTTTTGGGAGACTTTTGATCACAGCTTCAATTTCAGTGCTTGTAATTGGGTTGTTCATAATTTCTATTTCTTCCTGATTCAGTCCTAGAGGATTGAACTTTTCTAGGAATCTGTCAATTTCTTTCAGGTTATCCATTTTATTGCCATATAATTGTTCATAATAGTCTCTTATAATGCTTTATATTTCTGCATTGTCTGTTGTAACATCCCCTTTTTTATTTCTAATTTTATCCATTTGATTCTTCTCTCTTTTTTTCTTGATGAGTCTGGCCAAAGGTTTGTCAACTTTATCTTCTCATAGAACCAGTTCTGGAACTCCTAGCTATAGCAATCAGAGAAGAAAAAGAAATAAAAGGATTCTAGATCAGAAAAGAAGAAGTAAAGCTCTCATAGTTTTCAGATGACATGATATTGTACATAGAAAACCCTAAAGATAATATCAAAAAATTACAAGAGCTAATCATTGAATTTAGCAAAGTTGCAGGAGATAAAATCAATACATAGAAATTACTTGCATTTCTATTTACTAACAATGAAAAATAAGAAAGAGAAATTAAGGAATCAATCCCATTCACTATTGCAACAAAAAGAATTAAATATCTAGGAATGAATTTACCTAAGGAGACAAAAGAGCTATACATAGATAATTTATAAGACACTAATGAAAGAAATCAAAGATGACATTTTAAAAAGATGAAGAGATATTCCATGTTCCTGGGTAGGAAGAATCAATATTGTGGAAATGACTATACTATCAAATGCAATCTACAAATTCAATGTGATCCCTACCAGATTACCAATGGCACATTTCACAAAACTAGAACAAAATATTTCACAATTCATATGGAAACACAGAAGACCCCGAATAGCCAAAGCAGTCTTGAGAAAGAAAAATCGAGTTGGAGGAATCAACTTTCCTGACTTCAGGTTATATTCAATTCAGTTCAGTTAAGTCACTCAGTCGTGTCCGACTCTTTGTGACCCCATGAATTGCAGCACACCAGGCCTCCCTGTCCATCACCAACTCCCAGAGTTCACTCAGACTCACGTCCATCAAGTCGGTGATGCCATCCAGCCATCTCATCCTCTGTCGTCCCCTTCTCCTCCTGCTCCTAATCCCTCCCAGCATCAGAGTCTTCTCCAATGAGTCAACTCTTTGCATGGGGTGGCAAAAGTACTGGAGTTTCAGCTTTAGCATCATTTCTTCCAAAGAAATCCCAGGATTGATCTCCTTCAGAATGGACTGGCTGGATCTCCTTGCAGTCCAAGGGACTCTCAAGAGTCTTCTCCAACACCACAGTTCAAAAGCATCAATTCTTCGGCGCTCAGCCTTCTTCACAGTCCAACTCTCACATCTATACATGACCACAGGAAAAACCATAGCCTTGACCAAACAGACCTTTGTTGGCAAAGTAATGTCTCTGCTTTTGAATATGCTATCTAGGTTGGTCATAACTTTCCTTCCAAGGAGTAAGCGTCTTTTAATTTCATGGCTGCAGTCACCATCTGCAGTGATTTTGGAGCCCCCAAAAATAAAGTCTGACACTGTTTCTCCATCTATTTCCCATGAAGTGTTGGGACCAGATGCCATGATCTTCATTTTCTGAATGTTGAGCTTTAAGCCAACTTTTTCACTCTCCACTTTCAGGTTATATCACTCTCCACTTTCAGGTTATATTACAAAGCTACAATCATCAAGACAGTATGGTACTGGTACAAAAACAGAAATATAAACCAATGGAACAATATAGAAAGCCCAAAAATAAACCTATGCACCTATGGGTACTTTATTTTTGAACAATGAGGCAAGAATATACAATGGGCAAAGACAACGTCTTTAATAAATGGTGCTGGGAAAACTGGACAGCTACATGTAAAAGAAACACTTCCTAACACCATCCACAAAGATAAACTCAAAATGGATTAAAGACCTAAATTTAAGACCAAAGCTATAAAACTCTTAAAGGAAAACATAGGCAGAACACCCAATGACGTAAATCAAAGCAAGATCCTTTATGATCCACTTCCTAGAGTAACAGAAATAAAAAGAAAAGTAAACAAGTGGGACCTGATTAAGCTTAAAAGCTTTTACACAGCAAAGGAAGCTATAAGTAAGGTGAAAAGACAACCCTCAGAATGGGAGAAAATAACAGCAAATTAAACAACTGACAAGGGATTAATTTCTAAAATATACAAGCAGCTCATAGAACTCAATACCTGAAAAACAAACAACCTAATCAAAAAGTGGGAAAAAGACCTAAACAGACATTTCTCCAAAGAAGCCACACAGATGGCTAATGGAACATGACAAGATGGTCAACATCGCTCATTATTAGAGAAATGCAAATCAAAACTACAATGAGATATCACCTCACACCAGTCAGAATGGTCATCATCAAAAGTCTACAAACAATAAATGTAGAGGGTGTGGAGAAAAGGGAATGCTCTTGCACTGTTGATGGGAATGTAATTTGACACAGCCACTATGGAAGATGATATGGAGATTCCTTAAAAAACTAGGAATAACACCACCATATGACCCAGCAATCCCACTCCTTGGCATATACCCTGAGGAAACCAAAATTGAAAGAAATGCATGAATTCCATTGTTCACTGCAGCGCTATTTACAATAGCTAGAACATGGAACGGAGAAGGCAACAGCACCCCACTCCAGTACTCTTGCCTGGAAAATCCCATGGGTAGAGGAGCCTGATAGGCTCTAGTCCATGGGGTTGCTAAGAGTCAGGCATGACTGAGCGATTTCACTTTCACTTTTTACTTTCATGTATTGGAGAAGGAAATGGCAACCCACTCCAGTATTCTTGCCTGGAGAATCCCAGGGACAGAGGAACCTAGTAGGCTGCCGTCTATGGGGTTGCACAGAGTCAGACATGACTGAAGAGACTTAGCAGCAGCAGCAGCAGCCGAACATGGAAACAATCTAGATGTTCATCAACAGATGAACTGATGAAGACATTGTGGTATATATACACATGGAATATTACTCAGCCATAGAAAGGAACACCTTTGAGTTAGTTCTAATGAGGTGGATGAGCCTAGAACTTATTATACAGAGTGAAGTAAGTCAGAAAGATAAGTATCATATTTTAATGCATATATACAGAATCTAGAAAAATTATACTGAAGAATTTACTTACAGGGCAGCAATGGAGAAACAGATATAGAGAACAGACTTACGGACATGGGGTGAAGGGAGGAGGGGGGGAGAAATAATGAAAAAAGTAAAACTATATTGACAGAATGTGGATCAGTGGTTGCCAGGTACAAGGAAGGGGTAGGATGAAGTGATTAATTTCAAAAGGCTACAGGGAACATTTTGTATTGGTAGCTTATATCATGATTATGGTCACAGTAACACAATTACTTAAGTTTGTCAAGGTTTGTTGAATTGTACCATTAAAATCAGCAAATTTTATTTTATGTAAATAATGTCAATATAGCTGGTAAATATAAATTTGCACCTTTTTAAAATTTTCTTTTGTTTTCTGGCCTGATAATATTGACTAGCACTTTTAAAATTATAGTAAATACTCTTTTTTTAATTTAAATTTATTTATTTTAATTGGAGGCTAATTACTTTACAATATTGTATTGGTTTTGCCATATATCAACATGAATCTACTATGGGTGTACACGTGTTCCTGAACCCCCCTCCCAACTTCCTCCCCGTAACATCCCTCTGGGTCATCCCAGTGCACCAGCCCCAAGAATCCTGTATCCTGCATCAAACCTGGACTGGCAATTAGTTTCTTATATGATATTACACATGTTTCAATCCCATTCTCCTAAATCATCCCACCCTCTCCCTCTCCCACAGAGTCCAAAAGACTGTTCTATACATCTGTGTTTCTTTTGCTGTCTCGCATACAGGGTTATCATTACCATCTTTCTAAATCCCATATATATGCGTTAGTATACTGTATTGGTGTTTTTCTTTCTGGCTTGCTTCAGATGTATAATTGATCCACTTTGCTGTACAGCAGAAACTAACACAACATTGTAAATCAACTATGTTCCAATAAAAATTAATTAAAAAATAAAAAATAATAAAATAAAATTATAGTAAATAATACTGGTAAGAGAATGACCTTTGACTTTTTCCTGATTTCATGACTTGTGCATCCACTGTTTCACTATTAGGTATGATGATGGACTGTTTGTTTGGAATAGAATATCCTTGCCATGTTTAGTGAGTAAACTATATTTTTGTTTTGCTAAGTGTTTTCACAAACAATGTCTGCTGGGTACCTAATTGTGATCACAGGGATTTTCAAATTTGGTTTTTGAATAGGATAAATTATATCAATAGATTTTCTGTATTAAATCATCTATGATGCAAAACTGCTTGTCTTTCTTTTTGGAAAAATGTGGGAGGTCAGCCTCTGTTTTATGAAATTAATCATTTGTTTGTTTTTTTTTTTTGTTCTATCTTTATTAAATTCTGTTATTAGAGTTATGGTTAGTTCATAAAATGAATTGGAATGGTTTTCTTCTTGTCATACGTTCTGAAACATCTTAAATAAAATTGCAGAAATTCATTGGGTATTTTCACATAATTGGCTGTGGAAACTACCGGGTCATGTACCTTTTTGAGGTATTTGACAAGTTTCCCTAGTTCTTCTGGGATTATTGAGTCAGTTCTGTTCATTTCTATTTTCTTATGAAATTTTTTTATTAAGAATGGTTTGCTTTTGCCAAGATTTCCTTCTTTGTAAAGACGAAGTTAAATTGATTTAAACCTGTCCTGCTATAATTTCAAATATACTATGCATAGCTTGTTATATTGCTAATGTTTTCTCTTTATTATTAAATTAAGCTTACCAGAGTGCATTCACTTTATTGGGATTCCGCCCCCCCCACCCCGCCCCCAAAGAAGCAGCTATTTCATTTACTTACTATTTTCTGTAATTTCTTCTTGTATTTTAGGGGTTTTGTTTTTCTTTTTCTATTTTCTAATGTCCATTATTTATATTCATTCTCTTAATTTCATAGTAAGACATTTAATTATGACAAAAAAGTTTGACCACGTTCTATATATTTTAATAGGTATATATAGTGCTTTTTCTGAAAGATGATCTCTTAAACAGCATGATTATTAAAAGTTTTATTTCATCAAGAACTGATTGTTTCTTGTTATTTAAACAGTGGGGAGCTAGAAAAGATTTTCACTAAGTAAGTGATATGATCAGATCTATAGAGAAATACTTGACAGCTTTATGGAGAAGGGATTGTAGTAAAGTGACACTTAAGATGAGGTTTAAGAGGCTACTGCAAAAGTTTACATAAGAGGTGATGACTGTGATATGAGCACAAGACACACTGTAGTGGGTTGATGAGTTAAAAGAAGGAAAGATGAGGAAGCAGTGATGATAAAAAGATGAGAGTCTGATCATAAAACTAACCAGACGAGCAGAGTCAGCTACATCCAAAGTGTAGAATCAGATATCATGATAATCAGGTCAACAAGAGCTGAGTGGGGGCTTAGGAAGAGAGCCTTGAGATTTTTCTGGCACCATGAGATCATAGCCACAGTTGCTGTTTTAAGACATTGGGCATGGCTGAAAGGTAATTCATGAGGATGTCAGTGCAGCCAAGATGGTGATTCTAGATTATACATAAAGAAGATATGCTCTATTTGGAAGGAAAGGAACTGCGCTTAGTTGGAATTGCTCTATGAATGCCTTAACATGGGCATGTTTGAATTCAGAGACAAAAGCGTTAGTGATGAGGGAAGTTCTCTTTGGAATCCAATAATGGCAGGGTGCCTTAAATCCTTAAATTCCTGATTCATCGTCTAAAACAAACCTCTTCTTCATCTGGACTCTTCTTTATTCTCAGTCATATTCTGCATTTTCTTCACTGAGCCCCCTTTTCTCCATTCTCCTCCTCTTGCCTCCTTTTTCACCAACGCATTAATTTATATCTACCTTTTGTATATTTTCTTTAATAGCAGCAACCTATTAAAAAATACATGTCTATAATAAAGAAAATTAAGCAAAATCCAGACATATAACAGCAAGAGTTCTCCCTACTCTCCCCACTATAACGACACCCATTTCAGGTCTCATAGGCAGACACTGTTAATGACTTACTGTATAACCTTCTAGCCCATTTACTATATATAAGCAACCCCCTCCAAATGTAATTATATTACTATATATATGTAAACCTATAACTTTTTTACTTAACTATATTTTAGAGTTCATACTTGTACTGTTTGTAAGATCTACCTCTTTGTTAGACAATGTTCAATGTTCAAGTATATGGCTGTATTGCGATTTTTAATGAACATTTCTGTGGTTTCTTTTTTTGTTGTTGTTATCTAAAAAAAAAAAAAAAAAAACAACAACCTTTCAGTCCTTTGAAACTTTAAAAATACTCCTTTAGGATAAATTCCTATAATGGAAGTGATGGATCAAAGGCTAGGCATATTTCACAATTTCAAAAGACAGTGTCAAAAGTTTATATCAATTAAGACATCAGCAACAGTTTAGATGGATACTAATTTCCTTAGATTATTTTTAGTTTTGTCGATACTTTTAATGTTTAACCTAAGTGTATTAATTCTGTCAGAAACCTCTACAAAGGAATAGTTTCAGAAAGACAAACAGTCTTGCAAAGTGTTTTCTTAATTAACAGTGTGGTTAGTGCTTTCATTTTGGCAAAGCTTTCATATATATTGGGCTTCTCTTGTAGCTCAACCAGTAAAGACTCTACCCACAGTGCGGGAGACCTGGATTCAATCCCTGGGTTGAGAAGAACCCTTGGAGATGGAAAAGGCTACCCAATCATTTTCTGGCCTAGATAATTCCATGGACTGTATAGTCCATGGAGTCGCAAAGAGTTGGACACAACTGAGCGACTTTCACTTTCACTTCATATATAGTATGGCACTAAATCTTCAAAAAATTTTTTTGAAATACATTTTTTTCATCTTCATTTCGTATAGGAGCATATTTAAGTGTGAGAAGATCAATTACTTGTTCAGAATCACATAGGTACTAAGTAAGTAAGTTGGAATTCAAACTCTGATCACTCCAAACAGTTTGATAAAAATGGGTATTTAAGTTCTTTTATGTTATATTAAAGTAATTGATAATATTTTCACGTAAGACTTT
Organism: Tragelaphus eurycerus; assembly: GCA_935064755.1. NCBI lineage: Eukaryota > Metazoa > Chordata > Mammalia > Artiodactyla > Bovidae > Tragelaphus > Tragelaphus eurycerus. The sequence continues at coordinate 15,887,927 of CAKXYN010000035.1, forward strand.
TAAACTAACATATACTAGCTAAAAATGAGTATATTTTATTTTATTGAACATCCTTATACATTTAAAAATTATCATCATCTTAACTATTCTTTTAGAAGGCTTAATAATAAAGCATAATATTAAGTTTTAGAGAAATTTAACTTTCAGAGTAGAAATACCTACTTTTTTAATAAAGCCAATTAAAAATAAGATATAAATTAATAAAATTTTCTCTGCAGAGAGGCTGCTAACAATTTTAAAAGAATTTGGGGTCAGAGCGATATGGACTAGAGAACTATTTCTGTTACTTTCTGTCTGGCTGACTTTAGGAAACTTATTTTAACCTCTCTAAACCTCAGTTTATGCATCTATATGATAAAGATATTAATGTACTTACCTCATGTTGTTATTAGGAAGATTTAAAAATATATCCCATGTGAAATGGCTAGTAAAGTGCCATAATATTGCCACCATTATTATTATAATTATTATTGCTGTGGTTGCTATTATTACAGGTAATTTTTCAAGGCAAATATATTTCAGAATATTAGGTATTCTCATAAATACTGACTTTCTTGTGTTATAGAAATTACCAATTATATATATGTTAATTGTTTTTCCCTTCTTTTAGAATATATGAAATGTTGTAACTCTGACATGTTAAAGCTTCAATGAACTTAGAAGATTGTTTAGTTATACAAATAAAGACATTTAAGATCAGATCTGTTAACAAATTTTACAGAGTCACACAGACTCTTGGTGCTAAAATAAGAATTTGATTCCTGGTTTCTGTTCTTTCTCCTTAAGTTAAATTAATTTATTTTTAAAATTACTGTGCATTTTTAAAATATTTTAAAGTAATTTTTAAAATTGTAAGCTAAATGTTGAAGAATTTCCTTGTCTTCATTGGTGATTGAATACATATCTCACCTGATTTCATTGAAGTGAATTTCCCCCAGTTCAGAAATGGGTGGAATTATGCCCACTGTTATGCATGTTCAGTTACTTTTAAGAAAAGATGCCCAGGCTGCAAATCTGGAAATGGTGTCAATTTCTTCAATAATGCAAAATTTAATTTATTTTGCATTTGTCATATATTTTGTCTCTGTGATATTCAGTTCAGTTCAGTTCAGTCGCTCAGTCATGTCCTACTCTTTGCGACCCCATGAATCATACCACGGCAGGCCTCTCTGTCCAAAAGCACCTCCCGGAATTCACTCAAACTCATGTCCATCGAGTCAGTTGATGCCATCCAGCCATCTCATCCTCTGTCGTCCCCCTCTCCTCCTGCCCCTAATCCCTCCCAGCATCAAAGTCTTTTCCAATGAGTCAACTCTTCGCATGAGGTGGCCAAAGTACTGGAGTTTCAGCTTCAGCATCATTCCTTCCAAAGAAATCTCAGGGCTGATCTCCTTTAGAATGAACTGGTTGGATGTCCTTGCAGTCCAAGGGACTCTCAAGAGTCTTCTCCAACACCACAGTTCAAAAGCATCAATTCTTCGGCGCTCAGCCTTCTTCACAGTACAGCTCTCACATCCATACATGACCACAGGAAAGACCATAACCTTGACTAGACGAACCTTTGTTGGCAAAGTGATGTCTCTGCTTTTGAATATGCTATCTAGGTTGGTCATAACCTTTCTTCCAAGGAGTAAGTGTCTTTCAATTTCATGGCTGCAGTCACCATCTGCAGTGGTTTTGGAGCCCCCAAAATAAAGTCTGACACTGTTTCCCCATCTATTTCCCATGAAATGATGGGACCAGATGCCATGATCTTCGTTTTCTGAATGTTGAGCTTTAAGCCAACCTTTTCACTCTCCTCTTTCACTTTCATCAAGAGGCTTTTGAGTTCCTCTTCACTTTCTGCCATAAGGGTTGTGTCATCTGCATATCTGAGGTTATTGATATTTTCCCGGCAATCTTGATTCCTGCTTGTGCTTCTTCTAGCCCAGTGTTTCTCATGATGTACTCTGCATAGAAGTTAAATAAGCAGGGTGACAATATACAGCCTTGACGTACTCCTTTTCCTATTTGGAACCAGTCTGTTGTTCCATGTCCAGTTCTAACTGTTGCTTCCTGACCTGCATACAAATTTCTCAAGAGGTAGGTCAGGTGGTCTGGTATTCCGATGTCTTTCAGAATTTTCTACAGTTTATTGTGATCCACACAGTCAAAGGCTTTGGCATAGTCAATAAAGCAGAAATACCTAAAGCCTTCATCCGGTAACTAGTTCAAATTAAAACATTTCCTGCATGCAAATTGTGCAGCAATTTTGCAACTAACTAAAATTAGAAACTTAGACAATAAAATAGGAAATTAATTGTTTTATGAGGGTAAGTACAACTGTATAGTTGTTCTACTTTCATATGAGCATTGGTTCTCTACCTGTGGACCATTAAGTATGAAATAGAATCACATACACAAAAGCACCTATTGATTTGTACGGGGGCTGCCTTTAAAAACAAGCTGGCCTCTAACTTTAATTCAACAGAAAGAAATTTAAGCTCAAGCTGGTTAGACGCTTCCCCCATGAGCAAATCAGAAGAAAATAATTTTAAATTTTTATTTTCAAGTTGGTTATTTGTAACTTGGGTTATTTTTCCATAGGAGTAATGTGAATGATTCTTGGTCTGACAAACTTTAGCAAAAAGCCTAGCCATCCATAAATACCTTTAATATTGTCCTTATATGAAGTGGTCACTGTGAATCATGCTTTTCCTATGGAAAATGCACTTACTTTTGAAGAGTTACTTTCTTTATGAAGGATGTAAGTAACGGGAGTCAGAATTTCCCAGTGTTTACCTGCTTGTTTTGGCCATCTACTCATCTCTTGCTGGCATGTTGAAACAATCAGTAGTTAAGACATTGCCTTAGATTTGAAGAGTTGAGCTGTTTGGCTTATATCTTTTAATTATAAGGATGGAATTATAAGGATTGTATTTTCAGAGTATGTTATTACTCTAAATTCTATTTCCACATATTTTATTCAAAAATAATAATGTGAGTTATAATGGAAGCAATGAAGGACACAGAGTGAACATTATTTCTTAAATGTTTATAGAATAGACAAAGAAAGAAATCAAAGGTAGGAAATGAAAGAAATGGAAGGATTATTATCATTTTTTATTATATTCTCTATTATGTTGTGAAATGGTCATCTGAATTAAATTCACCCATTCCAGTCCATTTTAGTTCACTGATTCTTAAAATGTCGATATTCACTCTTGCCATCTCCTGTTTGACTGCTAATTAAACTTTGATTCATGGACTTAACATTCCAGGTTCCTATGCAATGTTATTCTTTACAGCATCAGAGTTTACTTTCATCATCAGTTACATTCAAAACTGGGTGTTGTTTTTAGATGACCATTATATCTACTACTGTGGGCAAGAATCCTTTAGAAGAAACAGAGTAGCCCTCATAGACAACAAAAGAGTCTGAAAAGCAGTACTTGGATGCAATCTCAAAAATGACAGAATAATCTTTATTCATTTCCAAGGCAACCTAGACAGCATATTAAAAAACAGAGACATTACTTTGCCTACAAAGGTCCATCTAGTCAAGGCTACAGTTTTTCCAGTAGTCATGCATGGATGTGAGAGTTGGACTATAAAGAAAGCTAAGCGCCAAGGAATTGGTGCTTTTGAACTGTGGTGTTGAAGAAGACTCTCCCTTGGGATGCAAGGAGATCCTACCAGTCCATCCTAAAGGAAATTGGTCCTGAATATCCATTGGAAGGACTAATGTTGAAGCTTAACTGCAATACTTTGGCCATCTGATGCGAAGAACTGACTCATTTGAAAAGACTCTGAGGCTGGAAAAGATTGAAGGCGAGAGGGGAAGGAGATGACAGAGGATGACATGATTGGATGGCATCACCCATTCAATGGACATGAGTTTGAGTAAACTCTGGGAGTTGGTGATGGACAGGGAGGCCTGGTATGCTGTAGTCCATGGCATTGCGAAGAGTAGGATATGACTGAGTGACTGAACTGAACTGAAGGCACACCATGGACAGTATGCAGGCACGTGCAATGCTGGCAAAGCTGATGTTGAGGGGTTCTATGAAGACCTACAAGGCATTCTAGAACCAACACCCTCAAAAGATGTCCTTTTCCTCATAGAGGACTGGAATGCAAAAGTGGGAAGTCAAGAGATACCTGGAGATATGGGCAAATCTGGCCTTGGAGTACAAAATGAAGCAGGGCAAAGGCTAATAAAGTTTTGCCAAGAGAACGCCCTGGTCATAGCAAACATCCTCTTCCAACAACACAAGAGAAGACTCTGCATATGGACATGACCAGATGGTCAATACTGAAATCAGATTGATTATATTCTTTGCAGCCAAAGATGGAGAAGCTCTATATAGGCAGCAAAACAAGACCATGAGCTGACTGTGACTCAGACCATGAACTCCTTATTGTCAAATTCAGAGTGAAATTGAAGAAAGTAGGGAAAACCACTAGACTGTTCAGGTATGGCCTAAATTAAATCCCTTACGATTATACACTGGAAGTGACAAATAGATTCAAAGGATTAGATCTGATAGACAGAGTGCCTGAAGAACCATGGACGAAGGTTTGTGACTGTACAGGAGGCAAGGATCAAGACCATCTACAAGGAAAAGAAATGCAAAAAGGCAAAATGATTGTCTGAGGAGGCCTTACACATAGCTGAGGAAAGAAGAGACGCTAAAGGCAAAGGAGAAAAAGAAAGATATACCCATTTGAATGCAGAGTTCCAAAGAATAGCAAGGAGAGATAAGAAAGCCTTCCTCAGTGCAAAGAAATAGGGGAAAACAATAGAATGTGGAAGACTAGAGATCTCTTCAAGAAAATTAGAGATACCAAGGGAACATTTCATGCAAAGAAGGGCACTATAAAGGACAGAAATGGTATGGACCTAACAGAAGCAGAAAGTATTAAGAAAAGGTGGAAAGAATACACAGAAGAACTATACAAAAAAAGATCTTCATGACCCAGATAAACACGATGGTGTGATCATTCACCTAGAGCCAGACATCCTGGAATGTGAAGTCAAGTGGGTCTTAGGATACATCACTATGAAAAAGGCTAGTGGAAGTGATGGAATTGCAGCTGAGCTATTTCAAATCCTAAAAGATGATGCTATGAAAGTGCTGTACCTCAATATGCCAACCAGTTTGGAAAACTCAACAGTGGCCACAGGACTAGTAAAGGTCAGTTTCCATTCCAATCCCAAAGAAAGGCAATGCCAAAGAATGCTCAAACTAAAGCACAATTGGGCTTATCAATGGCACCCCACTCCAGTATTCTTGCCTGGAAAATCCCGTGGACAGAGGAGCCTGGTGGGCTGCAGTCCATGGGGTTGCTAAGAGTTGGACTCGACTGAGCGACTTCACTTTCACTTTTCACTTTCACACATTGGAGAAGGAAATGGCAACCCACTCCAGTGTTCTTGCCTGGAGAATCCCAGGGACAGCGGAGCCTGGTGGGCTGCCGTCTATGGGGTCGCACAGAGTCGGACACGACTGAAGTGACTTAGCAGCAGCAGCAGCACATGCTAGTAAGGTAATACTCAAAATTCTCCAAGCCAGGTTTCAATAGTATGTGAAATGTGAACTTCCAGATGTTCAAGCTGGATTTACAAAAGGCAGAGGAACCAGAGACCAAGTTTCCAACATTCATTGGGTCATTGAAAAAGCAAGAGAATACCAGAAAAACATCTCCTTCTGCTTTATTGATTATGCCAAAGCCATAAAGTGTGTAGATCACAACATCTGTGGAAAATTCTGAAAGAGATGGGAATACCAGACCACCTGACCTGCCTCTTGAGATATCTGTATGAAGGTCAAGAAGTAACAGTTGGAACTGGACATGGAACAACAGACTGGTTCCAAATCAGGAAAGGAGTATGTCAAGACTGCATATTGTCACCCTGCTTATTAAATTTATATGTAGAGTACAGCATGAGAAATGCTGAGCTGGAGGAAGCACAAGCTGGAATCGAGATTGCCAGGAGAAATATCAATAACCTCAGATATGCAGATGATACCACCCTTACGGCAGAAAGTGAAGAGGAACTAAAGAGCCTCTTGATGAAAGTGAAAGAGGAGAGTGAAAAAGTTGGCTTAGAGCTCAACATTCAGAAAAAGAAGATCATGGCATCCGGTCCCATCAATTCATGGCAAATAGATGGGGAAACAGTGGAAACAGTGGCTGATTTTATTTTGGGGGGACTCCAAAGTCACTGCATATGGTGATTGCAGCCATGAAATTAAAAGATGCTTACTCCTTGGAAGAAAAGCTGTGACCAACCTAGACAGCATATTCAAAAGCAGAGACATTACTTTGTCAACAAATGTCAGTCTAGTCAAAGCTGTGGTTCTTCAGTAGCCATGTATGGATGTGAGAGTTGGACTATAAAGAAAGCTGAGCACTGAAGAACTGATGCTTTTGAACTATGGTGCTGGAGAAGACTCTTGAGAGTTCCTTAGAATTCAAGGAGATTCAACGAGTCCATCCTAACAAAAATCAGTCCTGAATATTCATTGGAAGTATTGATGGTGAAGCTGAAACTCCAATACTTTGGGCACCTGATTCAAAGAGCTGACTCATTTGAAAAGATCCTGATGCTGGAAAAGATTGAATGTTGGACAAGAAGGGGACGACAGAGGATAAGATGGTTGGATGGCATCACCGACAGCAATGTTTTTTGTTGTTTGGTGTGGGTTTGGGCATGGACATGACTGAGCAACTGAACTGAGTGACCTGAACTATAGTGAATTGAAAAGACCACACTACTCACGCCCTGAAAGGAGATTGAAAATAGAAAAGATTCCGGGGGGGGGGAAGATGGGGGGGGGGGTAAAGGGGGGGAATTATTTTTTCCCCCCAAAACCATTAAAAAAAAATTTTAATTCTAAAAAAAACAAAAAAAAAAATTTTTGAGCCGGCAGAGGACATCGGGCACTTAGAAAGACAGCTCACTGTCTTCAAAACGAGAAAACGGGAGAGCCCTGCGGTAACTCCTTTTGCGGAGAACTGGCGCGGACACCAGCATTTGCTATTGGCAAGGTTGGCTGGGCTAGGAGGAGTGGCGAGGCCTGCATTGCTTTGAGAAAGGATTTGGCCTGGCTATCTCGGGCGCTATCTGAGCGAAATAACCAGACTGTCGGTTATCTACTACATCAAAAGCCAGCCCTAACTTAAGACACCACCAGGACTACCTACGGAACAAAGGGCTGCACAGAGTTGGCCGGCTGCAGGCCGTCCCACTCCCGTGACAGGCAGCCAGGGCCAGAGGCGGGCAATTATAGCCCTAGAGGGACACTGTCTAACGGAACTGTGAGTAGGTCTCTGTGCTGACTCACGCTTCTTGGGGCTCTGGATGGTCAACATCTGCCTGAGAAAGTGCGCTGTTTGTATACCCAGAAAACTGAGTGGCGGAGAGGCGATAAGTCGCAGCACCTGCGCTTGCTGAACATTTCATCACCTGTGCTACTCGGATCTGGGAAGGGCATAAAACGCAGACTCAACCAAGTCTGTGCTTCTGAGGATTATTTGAGTGCCTGAACCTGGCCGGTTTAGATTTGGGTGTTCATCTCCACCCCCTCTGTAACAAGGCAGAGATCAGATATTGAAAAGACCTGTAAACCGCCTCAATAAAGAGAATTCAACAAACTACCAGAATATAGTAAGGACACTCTAAATTTGGCAATTTTAACAAAATGAAGAGACAAAAGAATACCCAGCAGCTAAAGGAACAGGATAGATCTCCACCAAACCAAACCAAAGAGGAAGAGATAGGGAATCTACCTGATAAAGAATTCCGAATAATGATAGCGAAATTAATTCAAAATCTCGAAATCAAAATAGAATCACAGTTAAAGAGTCTGGAGACAAGGATTGAGAAGATGCAAGAAAGGTTTAACAAGGACCTAGAAGAAATAAAAAAGAGTCAACACATAATGAATAATGCAATAAATGAGATCCAAAACACCCTGGAGGCAACAAATAGTAGAATAACAGAGGCAGAAGATAGGATTAGTGAACTAGAAGATAGAATCCTAGAAATAAATGAATCAGACGAGAAAAAAGAAAAACGTATCAAAAGAAATGAGGACAATTTCAGAAACCTCCAGGATAACATCAAACGCTACAACATTCGAATCATAGGAGTTCCAGAAGAAGAAGATAAAAAGAAATATCATGAGGAAATACTTGAGGAGATAATAGTTGAAAACTTCCCTAAAATGGAGAAGGAAATAACCACTCAAGTTCAAGAAATCCAGAGAGTCCCTAACAGGATAAACCCAAGGCGAAACACCCCAAGACACATATTAGTCAAATTAACAAAGATTAAATATAAAGAACAAATATTAAAAGCAGCAAGGGAAAAACATCAAATAACTCACAAGGGAATTCCCATAAGGATAACAGCTGATCTTTCAATAGAAACTCTCCAAGCCAGGAGGGAATGGCAAGACGTAATTAAAGTGATGAAGGAAAATAACTTACAGCCTAGATTATTGTATCCAGCAAGGATCTCATTCAAATATGAAGGAGAAATCAAAAGCTTCACAGATAAGCAAAAGTTGAGAGAATTTTGCATCACTAAACCATTTCTCCAACAAAAACTAAAGGACATTCTCTAGAGCAATACAATAATAGTGGGAGACTTTAACACCCCACTCATATAATCTGGCTGTAATAGACAAAGTAAAGAGGAAAACATATTTACTTATGAGCCTCAAAAAATTCAGTTCACTCAGGAGAGTTTAAAAAAAAAAAAAAAAAAGACTTATTTGCTCACTCTGTAGAGGTTTATTGACTATTTTGTGGGTTTGGTACCACTTTGGGTAGTAGGGAGGAAGAGGTGACAAATGTGATCCTGTCCTAAATAATATATTGTGGTAAAGATAGATTTACCAATACAAAATACCAAGATGTGCCTAAAGATGAGGACACCCAAACTGGACTTTTTGTTTTCTGGACTTTTCATTTCGAGAACAAACCTCCTAATATAAGATGAACTCACCATGATTTTTTTAAGTGTTCTTTGTGATTAAAAACAGAAAGCCATTGGTTAAGAAATTATATATTCTCCCCCCCCCCCTCCCCCCCCTTTTTTCCTCCCCCCCCCCCCCCCTTCTTTTTTTTTTTTTTTTTTCTTCTTCCCCACAAAAAAAAAAAAAAAAAAAAAAAAAAAAAAAAAACCATCCCTTCTCTCTTTTTTTTTTTTCCGAAGGGTGTGTGTTCTCCTCTCCTCTCTCAAAAAAAAATAATTAATTTAAAAAAAAAAAACCACCACAAAAAAAAAAAAAAAAAAATTTTTTTTTTTTTTTTTTTTTTTTTTTTTTTTTTTTTTTTTATTTTTTTTAAAATAATATTTTTTTTATTTTTTTTTTTTTTTTTTTTTTTTTTTTTTTTTTTTTTCTTTACTATTAGACAGAGATGTCTAGTTCTTGAATGGGAATATAATGCAGTAAGCATGTCAACTTGCTCCAAATTAATTTATTAATTTGGAAAAAAATAAAATTATCTCTACCCTATAATTTATGATGAAATGCATTTGAAATATGTTCAGTTCAGTCACTCAGTCATGTCCGACTCTTTGCAACCCCATGAATCACAGCATGCCAGGCCTCCCTGTCCATCACCATCTCCCGGAGTTCACTCAGACTCATGTCCATCGAGTCAGTTGATGCCATCCAGCCATCTCATCCTCTGTCGTCCCCTTCTCCTCCTGCCCCCAATCTCTCCCACCATCAGAGTCTTCTCCAATGAGTCAACTCTTTGCATGAGGTGGCCAAAATACTGGAGTTTCAGCTTTAGCATCATTCCTTCCAAAGAACATCCAGGACCAATCTCTTTTAGAGTGGACTGGTTGGACTTCCTTGCAGTTCAAGGGACTCTCAAGAGTCTTTTCCAGCACCACAGTTCAAAAGCATCAGTTCTTCGTTGCTCAGCTTTCTTTATAGTCCAACTCTCACATCCATACATGGCTACTGAAGAACCACAGCTTTGACTAGACTGACATTTATTGACAAAGTAATGTCTCTGCTTTTGAATATGCTGTCTAGGTTGGTCATAGCTTTTCTTCCAAGGAGTAAGCATCTTTTAATTTCATGGCTGCAATCACCATCTGCAGTGACTTTGGAGTCCCCCCAAAATAAAATCAGCCACTGTTTGCACTGTTTTCCCATCTATTTTCCATGAATTGATGGGACCGGATGCCATGATCTTCATTTTTTGAATGTTGAGCTCTAAGCCAACTTTTTCACTCTCCTCTTTCACTTTCATCAAGAGGCTCTTTAGTTCCTCTTCACTTTCTGCCATAAGGGTGGTGTCATCTGCTTATCTGAGGTTATTGATATTTCTCCTGGCAATCTTGATTCCCGCTTGTGCTTCTTCCGGCCCAGCGTTTCTCATGATGTACTCTGCATAGAAGTTAAATAAGCAGGGTGACAATATACAGCCTTGACATACTCCTTTCCTGATTTGGAACCAGTCTGTTGTTCCATGTCCAGTTCTAACTGTTGCTTCCTGACCTGCATATAGGTTTCTAAAGAGGCAGGTCAGGTGGTCTGGTATTCCCATCTCTTTCAGAATTTTCCACAGTTTATTGTGATCCATACAGTCAAAGGCTTTGGCATAGTCAATAAAGCAGATAGATGTTTTTCTGGAACTCTCCTGCTTTTTCCATGATCCAGCGGATGTTGGCAATTTGGTCTCTGGTTCCTCTGGACTGGAAGAAACACAAGCTGGAATCAAGATTGCCGGGAGAAAAATCAATAACCTCAAATATGCAGATGACACCACCCTTATGGCAGAAAGTGAAGAGGAACTCAAAAGCCTCTTAATGAAAGTGAAAGTGGAGAGTGAAAAAGTTGGCTTAAAGCACAACATTCAGAAAACGAAGATCATGGCATCTGGTCCCATCACTTCATGGGAAATAGATGGGGAAACAGTGGAAACAGTGTCAGACTTTATTTTTCTGGGCTCCAAAATCAGTGCAAATGGTGACTACAGCCATGAAATTAAAAGACGCTTACTCCTTGGAAGGAAAGTTATGACCAACCTAGATAGCATATTCAAAAGCAGAGACATTACTTTGCCAACAAAGGTTCATCTAGTCAAGGCTATGGTTTTTCCTGTGGTCATGTATGGATGTGAGAGTTGGACTGTGAAGAAGGTTGAGCGCTGAAGAATTGATGCTTTTGAACTGTGGTGTTGGAGAAGACTCTTGAGAGTCCCTTGGACTGCAAGGAGATCCAACCAGTCCATTCTGAAGGAGATCAGCCCTGGGATTTCTTTGGAAGGAATGATGCTGAAGCTGAAACTCCAGTACTTTGGCCACCTCATGCGAAGAGTTGACTCACTGGAAAAGACTCTGATGCTGGGAGGGATTGGGGGCAAGAGGAGAAGGGGATGCCAGAGGATGAGATGGCATCACTGACTTGATGGACGTGAGTTTGAGTGAACTCCGTGAGTGGGTGATGGATAGGGAGGCCTGGTGTGCTGTGATTCATGGGGTCGCAAAGAGTCGGACATGACTGAGCAACTGTTCTGATCCTCTGCCTTTTCTAAAACCAGCTTGAACATCTAGCAGTTCATGGTTCATGTATTGCTGAAGCCTGGCTTGGAGAATTTTGAGCATTACTTTACTAGCGTGTGATATGAGTGCCATTGTGTGGTAGTTTGAGCATTCCTTGGCATTGCTTTTTTTTGGGATTGGAATGAAAACTGTTAGAGAGTTAAAAAGATAACACTATACAATTATTAGAAAATGTGAGACACATTTATCTGATTTTGAGTATGCTTTTCAAAGCATAAAAGAAGCAAACAGAAAGGAAAATGATTGATAGGCATTTGACTAAGAAATCTAAAGATTTCTAATATAAAAGCAAAATCTAAATCTAAAATATTACTGATAAAAAATAACATTCACCATATGTAAAACTAAAACAAAAGAACCACCTAAAAATAAATATTTACATCTAATAAGAAAATGAGAAAACTCATTTTAACAAAAATGCAAATTTAATGTCAGTCTTTTCAATGCCAAATTGGAAAAGGAAAGGAATATATTAACATCATATATTAAGTAAAGTTTCAAAACATGCAATCTAATATAGTAGTGATAGTAGATGATGAAAATGTCTGATGGTTTGGAAATAGGTATCAAGTGCTTTTATAATATTTACTTCATTGATTAATTCTTTATTCTAGGAATATAAATTAAGAAAATAGAAGTACACATAAGACTGTAGTATTACATGATAGTAAAAGCAGCAGCAACCTAAGTACCCAACAATAAGGGGTTAGTTGAATATTTCATGGTCTACAGCAACAGATTCTATTCTGCTATGTAAAATATCACATTTTATGTACTTGTGATGTGATAAAATTCTCCCCAAATATGTGAATGATAAAAAAGAATGCACTAATGCTGATATACAATAGAACAAATCATTCTAATTTGTAATATTAAATGTAGAGAAGCTCTTTTACTTGACTTCTACTTAACAGTAGCATCAGATTCCCTCTTCCCTTTGTAAATTATCTTTACTGATGTCAATATTAATGGAGAGCCGGCAACTCTCAAGGATAGCTACATTTTTGTTCTACCTATTGATTTATATGTGGGTTTAAAGTCAGATGTTTGTTTTTGTATCTTAACGTCATGCTCCTTGGTCCTATATTTATAAAGCCTAGTTATAGATTAAAATGTCAGTAAACTATGAGTGCTAGAAAAACAGAGTACTTATTCATGTTAAATTAATAGGATTCTTTTTGGAAAAAGTTAATAAATTTGAGTAGTGAAAAGGATTTGCTCAAGTTTATGAGTGGACAAGGAGACCATGCAACATTGGGGGAAATGATTAAATTCTTGTATTCTACACTGAGATTTCTCTATGTCTTTACATTATTGTTCCATTTTAGGAAAATTGATCTAGAAATTACTTATGGTTCATTAAGATAATGATTTATGTTAAAAAGAGGACATGGAGCTCCGATCAGAAGATGCATGATCAGAAAAAATTTGGTTCTACATTAAAGGCCTAGTGAAGAATGCTTATTTATTAAGTTAAATTTACTGTGTATGCATAATTTTTAAAGGTTCTGCACTTTATAAAACCCTTTTCTGATTAACCAAAGACTGCTCTTTATCAAATAGGATGGTTGCTATTGCACATGTTTGTATAGAGAAAATATTTGGCGTCTTAACACCAAAATGCTTCAGGGATTGTTTATTGAAAGAATCATGATTTGATTTTCCTTCAAACACTTATTTTTAAGTTTCCCTACAGCAAAAATGAATTACTTTTATTACAATTTTAAGTTATTTAAAGCAAAAAAGACCTTTCTATCCTGTCCTCTCCCCCACAAATGTGCAGTCGTTGCCACTGTGGTCCACACTTGGTGTGAGCTTGAAGTGCTTGTTTCCACACCACTGGAATTTGTGAAGGTTTAATGGACCCAGTGCAAGGCCACCTATGCTGTGTTCTGAACTCAGTGCTCAATCAATGTTCAGAACCAGGGTGTGAACGATCATCCTTTTGAAGGATAGACATCTTGCAAGGTGGGTCTTTCCAGACCCTGCCCCAACCCTCCAGGTATTCTTAGTTGGCAGCTTATTACAAGCAGGTCATATATTAATACTAACTTAAGTATACATTCTGTAGGTTTGTTACTCCGCATATGAACAGAATATCAGGCCTTTGCCTAACACATAGCGATTCTGTAAACAGTAAGTTTTCCTTTAGAAGATTATGGGCGGGGTACATGTGAAAATAATAATTTTGACAGTGATTTCTAGGTCTGTTTTTTATATAACTTCTCTGGACTAAACACTGATTGAATCATGCTGGTACTCAATGCTATTTAATGTGCTAGTGAAGTGTCTTCCATTTTGCATGAGTGCTTTATGTCCATGGTATAACATTAAGTGATGGCATATTCTTTCATATTATATTTATATTCCCAAGCCCAATTGCCAAATTTGTTTTTCTTTCCTAATGTCTTCTTCCCTCTGAAGTCCATAGTATTAAAAAAAAAAAAATACATATTCCTCGAGAAGATATTGAGCTTTTGCTTAGGGTCGTCGTACATAGAGGAGTTTGATTTAAATAATCACAGGAGTTAAATTGCATCTGTCAGGGAGTTCTATATCTTTGGCAGTTACAGGCTGCCTTTATTCAGTTTAATGATGAAGATTTGACTTTGTTGGATTTTTTTTTTCTCCTTAGTAAAATGAATGGTGCATCTTTCTTTAATTGTGATCCTCCTCAACCATTTGGCCCAGTAATGGTATGCAAATTAAACTCTTTAAAAATTAATGCTAACATTTATTAAATAATGCATCATACAAAAAGTTAATTTGAATTTTCAAGTTGGACTCCCTATCTGCTCATGAGAAAGTATTTTTTGTGCCATCTTCATAAAACATCTTTATAGTCTTTCTAAATACCTTGAATGTTTTTCCAGTGTTTTGCAAAATTATCACTATGGAGACTGTTCATGTAGACAGACTCTTTATGGTTTTCAATTTTGATTTGTATAAACTCTCAGATTTTGAATTTATATCACTGCTCTGACTTTCTAAACTTAAAAGTGCTTATAGATGTTTGTTTACCAAAATTTAAAGACAAGTCAGAGGTGTGTAGTCTTAAATTGTACAAGCTTACCTTCACTTTTGATTCTCAAATCAGAATGTATAGCACATGCTAGTTGGACAATTGTAAACTTTATGTAATATCCCCACCCTGACAGCAGTGAGCACTAGCATTCAACCTTGTACATTAGTGATTTTGTAAATTTGATTTGGGAATATTAAATGAGATTGTGACTATAATGAGCATGTGCGTGCCTCTGTGTGTGTCCTAAGTTGCTTCAGTTGTGTCCGACTCTTTGTGACTGCATGGACTGTAGCCTGCCAGACTCCCCTGTCCATGGAATTCTCCTGGCAAGAATAGTGGAGCAGGTTGCCATGACCTCCTCCAGGGGATCTTCCCGACCCAGGGAGGGAATCTGCTTCTCTCATGTCTCCTGCATTGGCAGGTGAGTTCTTTACCACTAGCTTTACTTGGGAAGCCCATAATCAGAATAATCTAAGAAGAATGAAACTTCTCATAAGTAGGTTTAGTAGAGTGTTAAGAAAAGAGTGGTAGAGAGTGACTCCTGGGTTTGAATGAATGCTCAGGTATAAGCTTGCAGTCTCAGAAAAATTCATTAACTTTCCTGGGTCTCAGTTTCTTCATCTGTGAAAATGACACCAATAGTAGTACCTATCTCATAAAATTGTTATGAGAACTATAAAAAACTAATAAAGTACTGATCCATAGTATGCATACAACTATTAATGCATTATTATGATTTGAAGATTTCCCTTCACTGAGAAAACTAGTGATACTAGGACGTAAGTGAATCTTCAGACTATTTGACAGTAACTTGGATTTGATTTATACATAATCTATATAATCTAAGATCAAGAGTCAAATATCTCTTTACTTTGCATTATATAAAGAAATGGAACTTGGGAAAGAATGTAAAAATCCCTCATTAAAGACAGCTGTTTCTTCTACTTGATGTGAATGACTAAAAAAGATAACTTTCCCATGCATATTTCTATTTCAGCAAACATGCATTTAACACCTATTATATGCAAGGCTTTGAGGTCACACTAGGCAGGGAAACAGTAAGAAGAAATATGATCTTTATTTTAACAATTATCCCAATAGTTAACCATAGTGACCCTAATATATCAAAAATTAATTATAAGATTAAAAAACAAAAAATGATATTTTAAGAAGTTGCAATAGTGAAAAAATTCATCATAACACAGCATATAATTAAACATCTAAATGGTGATATAAACAAGTGTATTTGCATATTTATATTTGTTTAATAATAAACTTTTTATTTCATAGAGAGTTTTTTAAAGAGTTTAAGCATGTGAAGCTTCCATGCTAAGCACTTAGAGAGCTTGGGTTGGTCTACAAGAGCTTTGTGAAGGAGGTGGACCTTGGGAACATTTTGAAGATTGAATTCCAGACAGGCTGTATCTCTTCGACTGTCTCATAATAAGTGATCTAGATGTTAAATTGAAGACGGGTATAGGTTAAGGGCTGGAGAAGGAAATGGGAACCCACTCCAATATTCTTGCCTGGAGAATCCCAAGGACGGAGGAACCTGGTGGGCTGCTGTCTATGGGGTCGCACAGAGTTGGACACAACTGCAGCGACTTAGCAGCAGCAGTGTAGGTTAAGGGCTCAACAGTTGACATCATGCTTAATTACTGTTCTGATCCACCCTGCAGTAAGTTTACTGAGATTTCATCAAGAAGCAGGTGGAATTAGTAGAAGACTGATCACAAGCTTGATTGTTTCAATAGTTCTATGTTTATTGAGGACCCAGTCAATATTCTCCCATCTCCAAACTCAAAATGTATAGCTCAGATACCAGGGAAAATGAAATGGATTCATTGTTGGTTTCTGGCTTCCAGTTGCTCACAGAACATGTAACAAGTATTTGTACTGCTTTATAATACATGCAAAGATAAGAGTAAGTCAAGGTGTGATGAATGGAGGAGTGGGTGGGAGCGTATGTGTCAGGGAAAGCTTCAGCAAGGAGCCAGGGTTTTTCATTCTCTGCATTCCTGAATGTAAGCCAAGTAAATGTTTTAATTTGGGGTCAATACAGAGAGCTTCACAACTTTTTCTTTTCCATGGAATCTAAAGCTGTGATCAGTGAGTAAAAATTGCAAAGATAAGTATCAATCAGCCAGGAGTCTGTGGGACAATCAGCCTTTTTGATTGACACTTCGGTGTTCTTAATTTCAAAAATGGATTTGGAAGATACTCTAAAAAACAAATAATTAATAATGGATTGAAGCAAAAACTGCTTCCCCTGAACTTAGAATTTTTTTAATTGCTCATTTTTTCTTTTATTTATTCAATCATTCATGCATGTACCATACAGGCTCTGTACAAAATTTTTTGGCTGATTTTGGAACAAAAAAGTACAATTTATTCTTTCATGGATTCTTAAAGTTTTATACTTTTTACTTAGTTATCTTACAGAGTTGCCAAAGTCCATTAATTGGTAGGAATAATTATTCCATAAGTAGGAAGCTAGTCCATTGTTGTATGCGGTCTTAGATTCAGAGCCAGCCTAAAATAAGGGAAACTTTCAAGTACCATGTGATTCATTAAATATGAAATCAATTCAATTAAAAAAAACATAACAAAATATACAACATATGAGTCCTTAAACTTAAGAACAGCACAGTCTAAATTCAAATAATGAATAGAACATTTATTAGACCACTTCATTGAGATAAAGTTTCTAGTGATGATTAAGAAATTGGGGTTCATTTCACATGCTAGTAAGGTTATGCCCCAAATCCTTCAAGCTAAACTTCAGCAGTACATGAACCGAGAGCTTCCAGACATACAAGCTAGGTTTAGAAAAGGCAGAGGAACCAGAGATCAAATTGTCAACATTCACTGGACCACAGAGAAAGCAAGGAAGTTCCAGAGAAACATCTGTCTCACTGACTACAGTAAAGTCTTTGGTTTTGTGGATCACAACAAACTGGAAAATTCTTAAAGACATGGGAATACAAGACCATCTTATCTGACTCCCGGGAAACCTGTATTCTGGACAAGTCGCAACAGTTAGTACCAGGTATGAACAATGGACTGATTCAAAATTGGGAAAGGAGTATGAAAAGGCTGTATATTGTCACCCTACTTATTTAACTTATATGTGGAGTACCTCATGCAAAATGCTGGGCTGGATTGACTCACAAGCTGGAATCAAGATTGCCAGGAGAAATATCAACAGCCTCAGATATGCAGATAATATCACTCTAATGGCAGAAAATGAAGAGGAACTAAAGAGCCTTTTGATGAAGGTGAAAAAGGAGAGTGAAAAAACTGGCTTAAAACTCAACATTCAAAAAACTAAGATCATAGCAACTGGTCCCATCACTTCATGGCAAATAGAAGGGGAAAAAGTGGAAGGAGTGACAGATTTTCTCTTCTTGGGCTCCAAAATTATTGCAGATGGTGACTGCAGCCATGAAATTAAAAGATGCTTGCTCGCTGCTTGGAAGAAAAGCTGGCAAAGCTGGACAGCATATTAAAAAGCAGAGATAACACTGTCAACAAAGTTCCATATAGTCAAAGCTATAGTTTTTCCAGTAGTAATGTATGGATGTGAGAGTTGGATCATACAGAAGGCTGAGTACTGAAGAATTGATGCTTTTGAACTGTGGTGCTGGAGAAGACTCTTGAAAGTCCCTTGGACTGCAAGGAGATCAAACCAGTCAATTCTAAAAGAAATCAACCCTGAATATTCATTGAAAGGACTGATGCTCAAACTCCAATACTTGGTCACCTGATGCAAATGGCCAACATTGGAAAAGATACTCATGTTGGGAAAGATTGAAGGCAAAGTAGAAAGGGGTAGCAGAGGATGAGATGGTTAGATAGCATCACCAACTCAATGGACATGAATCTGAGCAATCTCAGGAAGACAGTGAAGGACAGTGAGGGACTTGTCTACTGTAGTCCATGGGGTCTCAAAGAATTGGATATGACTTAGCAAGTGAACAACAACCCCAAGGAAACTGGGGACTTTTGATAATGCTACTATTAATATTACCACTAATAATGACTACCAAGTGCTTTACGTTTAATGTGTTATTTTCCTCACAGCAGGTGCATATATATATATAAATGGTTATCCCTATTTGCAAAGGAGGAACTGAGGCTAAGAAATGTTGAGTGATGAGCCCTCTGTCAGGAAGGGGTTGATAAATGGTAGGGCCTGCAGTCTATCTGATCCCTATTCAATCTGTCAGTCTGTCTAATAGAAAATAGGTAGTTTAAGATGGTCATCAATAGAAGAGTTGTGATTGTTTAGCTGTTATGCACTGAATTGTAATCACAGTATCTGGAGTCTTTTGAGAAAATTGCTTTTCTCCTATATTATCATGGTCTTGGTAGCTCTGGTGCTGGTGATCATAGAAGGTGAGTATCTAAGTATAACTCTTACAGAAACTATAAGAATGTCCTGGATTTTACTGGAATCAAGACATAAAACGCTGGCATAGGGACATATGTGATATGTATACTATATAAAGGAAAAGTATAAATTAGTGCTAGGGGCAGCCTGACTAGTGATTACATAATCCCTATCATTCCTTACATTGGGCAGGACAGGCCTTTTGGAATAGGTCTTATCTTAGAGTCTGACTGAATGATGGGAGAGAGATAGCTGGCAGAGATGGGCGGGAGTGTTATTTTTGGCAGAGGCTACAACTTGAAGGAGGGAGTTAGTAAAGGGTTTTGAAAAATATGTTTTAAAGGGCTTAGTATAGGTAGTTAATCACAGTATCTGGAAAAGACAAGAAAAGTGTGAATTTTGTGTCATTTAAATGAAACATTTTGAAACAAAAAGAAGCTTTTGTTTTTCTTTGATATGTAGGTTTTGTTTTTCTTTAATATGTAGGTAGGATTCGGGGAAGGCAATGGCACCCCACCCCAGTACTTTTGCCTGGAAAATCCCATGGACGGAGGAGCCTGGTAGGCTCCAGTCCATGGGGTCGCTAAGAGTCGGACACGACTGAGCGACTTCACTTTGACTTTTCACTTTCATGCATTGGAGAAGGAAATGGCAACCCACTCCAGTGTTCTTGCCTGGAGAATCCCAGGGACAGGGGAGCCTGGTGAGCTTCTGTCTATGGGGTCGCACAGAGTCGGACACGACTGAAGCGACTTAGCAGCAGCAGCAGCAGCAGGATTCTAGCATAATGTCCCAAGAAGCACTATATTCATGACCTAGCAGACTTCCCTGGTGGCTCAGAGGTTAGTGTCTGCCTCCAATGCGGGAGACCCGGGTTCGATCCCTGGGTTGGGAAGATCCCCTGGAGAAGGAAATGGCAACCCACTCCAGTATTCTTGCCTGGAGAATCCCATGGACAGAGGAGCCTGGTGGGCTACAGTTCATGGGTTCGCCAAGAGTCGGACACGACTGAGCGATTTCACTTGAGCAGATATTTTATAGAACTTTAACTGGTTTAAGTACAGTTTAAAAAAAATATGACCAATTATCAAAGGCTGGGCATGGGAGTATAGATGGGTTGAACTATTTTATTAATAAAAATATAATATTCAAGAGTCCGTAAAAAGCAGAGCCTGGGTCAAGAAATGAGAGGTGATGCTTTATTTGTGTATGATTTCAAGATAGTGAAACTGAGAAAAGAGTGGGGAGTGAAGGAGCTCAGACGGAAAGCAGTACTAGGTGAAGTGCTACCTCGCTGGCCTCTGCTTTACGGTAAACTTAAAAGAGACCAAGACAGCGGCTTGGGAGGTACCTCCACTAGGCCGCTTGGTGTCCCTGATCAGACTAACTGGTGGAAGTGCCTTAGAACAGTAGGTGGGAGGGCAGAAGGAGATGAGCTTCACCTGACTGGATGTCTGGATTTCCTCTCTTCTCTCTTATTGGTCAGATTTCTTACATTGAAACCCCCACCTCCAATCAGCACACTTCCCCCCTGCTCAGAACTCAGATCTTGTACTGCTCGGTGTGGGGTTAT
The DNA here is from genome assembly GCA_935064755.1 of Tragelaphus eurycerus. Classification (NCBI taxonomy): domain Eukaryota; kingdom Metazoa; phylum Chordata; class Mammalia; order Artiodactyla; family Bovidae; genus Tragelaphus; species Tragelaphus eurycerus. Next base: position 15,908,496 of record CAKXYN010000035.1, read on the forward strand.
AGACATGTCTGGAAGTGGTGAGAAAGCCATGGATTCTGGGTTTGTGTCTGGTCAGATTGGTTGGCTCTAGACAAGGGACCACCAAGGCATAAGCAGAGTTGGAGTGTTGTGACTGTGTGGCTGAGCCTCTGAAGAATCTAGGAGACGCAAAGGGACAGCACCGTTATTTTCACTTATTATATGATATGCCAAGTGCTGCACTAGAACTCCGTGTGCCTTCAATCTATTACTATTCCTATGGTTCAGTGAGGTATTCAGACCTTACAGAAGTAGTTATTTGTCCTCAGATTTGAAACCAAGCAGTTCTTATTAACCTACTGGAGGGCGATTTCTTTTTTTCTCCTTTCTCTCTCCCTTCCTCTTCCCTCCTTCCCTCCCCTCTCGTCCTTCCCCCCTTCCTTTCTTCCTTCTTTCCATTTTCCTTCCTTTCTTCCGTCCATCTCTCTATCCTTCCTCCACCCCATTTGAATCACAGATCAGATCAGTCGCTCAGTCGTGTCCGACTCTTTGCGACCCCATGAACCGCAGCACGCCAGGCCTCCCTGTCCATCACCAGCTCCCAGAGGTCACTCAGACTCCCATCCATCGAGTCAGTGATGCCATCCAGCCATCTCATCCTCTGTCGTCCCCTTCTCCTCCTGCCCTCAATCCCTCCCAGCATCAGAGTCTTCTCCAATGAGTCAACTCTTCGCATGAGGTGGCCAAAATACTGGAGTTTCAGCTTTAGCATCATTCCTTCTAAAGAAATTCCAGGGCTGATCTCCTTCAGAATGGACTGGTTGGATCTTCTTGCAGTCCAAGGGACTCTCAAGAGTCTTCTCCAACACCACAGTTCAAAAGCATCAATTCTTCGGCGCTCAGCCTTCTTCACAGTCCAGCTCTCACATCCATACATGACCACAGGAAAGACCATAGCCTTGACTAGGCGAACCTTTGTTGGTAAAGTAATGTCTCTGCTTTTGAATATGCTATCTAGGTTGGTCATAACTTTCCTTCCAAGGAGCAAGCGTCTTTTAATTTCATGGCTGCAGTCACCATCTTCAGTGATTTTGGAGCCCAGAAAAACAAAGTCTGACACTGTTTCCACTGTTTCCCCATCTATTTCCCATGCAGTGATGGGACCAGATGCCATGATCTTCGTTTTCTGAATGTTGAGCTTTAAGCCAACCTTTTCACTCTCCACTTTCACTTTCATCAAGAGGCTTTTTAGCCCCTCTTCACTTTCTGCCATAAGAGTGGTGTCATCTGCATATCTGAGGTTATTGATATTTCTCCCGGCAATCTTGATTCCAACTTGTGTTTCTTCCAGTCCAGCATTTCTCATGATGTACTCTGCATATAAGTTAAATAAACATGGTGACAATATGCAGCCTTGATGTACTCCTTTTCCTATTTGGAACCAGTCTGTTGTTCCATGACCAGTTCTAACTGTTGCTTCCTGACCTGCATACAGATTTCTTAAGAGGCAGATCAGGTGGTCTGGTATTCCCATCTCTTTCAGAATTTTCCACAGTTTATTGTGATCCACACAGTCAAAGGCTTTGGCATAGTCAATAAAGCAGAAATAGATGTTTTTCTGGAACTCTCTTGCTTTTTCCATGATCCAGCGGATGTTGGCAATTTGAATCACAGAGGGTGAAGACAATAGAGAAGAATGAACTTATTAGCATGTTCCCAAAATGACTTTGTTGAGCGAAAGCAAATGTCTTTGTGGAGTACTTTCGGAAGGAACGTGACATGCTACAGTGCATCGTGGAATCCACTTCTGGGTACCTGGTTTATCAGTACAACAAGGCTAAAGAAATGCTGCAGAAATCAATATTGTCTTTATGCCACTAAATATTTCCCTATTCTCAAAGCAAGTATTCACAATGACTTCACTACCTCGTTTCCCAAATGCTCACGTGGATGTGAAAGCCCTGACGATTTAAGGAAACATTGTGCTGTGTATCTGCACGATGCTGGGCTCTATGTGAACAGAGACTCTTGACTTACAAAACACATTCAAAGCAGTGCGTTTAGTATACAAGTGGTAAAGCCTATGTTATACTATGCTGTATTTCATGGATAGTATATAACAGGTCTAGGATCAGATCAGATCAGATCAGATCAGTCGCTCAGTCATGTCCGACTCTTTGCGACCCCATGAATCGCAGCATGCCAGGCCTCCCTGTCCATCACCAACTCCTGGAGTTCACTGAGACTCACATCCATCGAGTCAGTGATGCCATCCAGCCATCTCATCCTCTGTCGTCCCCTTCTCCTCCTGCCCTCAATCCCTCCCAGCATCAGAGTCTTCTCCAATGAGTCAACTCTTCGCATGAGGTGGCCAAAGTACTGGAGTTTCAGCTTTAGCATCATTCCTTCCAAAAAAATCCCAGGGCTGATTAGGAATCAATGAGGAAGGAAGAGCACATTCCCTCTTGTTATAGGAGATGATGAGTCTAGGGTCTTTTTCATTAATTAATTAATTTTGGTTGCACTGGGTCTTCATTGCTGTGCTTGGGCTTTCTCCAGTTTCAGTAAGTGGGCGCCACTATTCAATGCAGTGTACAGACTTGTCATTATAGTGACTTCTCTTGTTGCAGAGCACAGGCTGTAGGCACATGGGCTTCAGTAGTTGTGGCTTAGTGGCTCAGTAGTTGTGGCTCACAGGCTTAGTTGTCTGTGGTACATGGAATCTTCTTTGACCAGGCATTGAACCCATGTCCCCTGCATTGGAAGGTGGATTCATATCCATGTGACACCAGGGAAGTCTGAGTTTAGGATTCTTGTTAGAAAGGTACATTTTAAACATTTCCAGTGACAGGAGGAAAGAAATTGATCAGCTGTAAGCTGGCACTTATTCCCAGCATTCAATCAGGAGGCATCAAGGAAGTAGCCTGAACTCACATATTAGAACCTATGCTAACTCATGACTTGACTCTACTCCTTTGTACAGAGAGCAGTCACCTATTTTTACCATTACTATGGAAAATCTGGGAGATGATGACTTAGAAAAATCTGTAAAAATATTGGGAAGATGGTAGAAATGGATTGCTAGAAAACTTTAAAAACAATTGTCAGTGATTAGAAATTAACCAGAAAAAAGAATAATTGAATAAAATGTGATTAGTTAAATATGTGGAGAAATAATCACACCATTCACTGATAAGTTTCTGAACATTAAATTATTAGAAATATGCAAGGTGGTGTTATCCTTATCTATGATTACTGAAACTATGAACTAAGGGGGAAATGTAGATCTGATTACTTCTCTATTTTTAAGTGTAGGCTGAACACATGTCAACTAAATACATCTGATCAAAATTCTTTCTGATTATAGGCATCAATATAGGATCCCTACCTGTTCCTCTTCATGATTTTTTAAAACAATCTCTCAGGCTAGGTCTTGAAATTTAATTTTTTCCACAGTAAGAGAGACTAATCAAAATCTTTGAGTTGTTTAAAGCAATTAAAATAGATGTGATTCAAGTTATTCTTCTGCATCTCATCATGCTTCTTAAAGTCCCTTAATTTTATTTTCCAATTTATAATTTTTCTAATGTATCCTATTTACCATTATTGGATTAATGTTTTTGAAAATTTATATTAATTTTTCTGCTTAAATACCAGTAACTGTCTCTCCAGAGCATTCCATATACACTCTTCTCAGGTAATGCAAATAAGGCACCAGTGTTCAAATGCTTTCGGGAATTGTTCTACACTGCCTCTCATTCTCAAGGATTCCCAATGAACATTAACACTGAGAAATCCTGGAGAAAAAAATCGCTATTTAATTTTGCTTAATCCAAATGGTTCAAAAATTATTTGAACTTGAATACTTCTTCCTCCATTGAGAACACATTTTGAAAACTGCAAATCTAAAGGTGTCTGATTACATTTAAGAAATCTTCAAAGATCTGTTAGAACTGTAAAGTAGTTAAGAGATCAAATGGTCAAGTAATTTCACTTTACAAACAGTATAACTGGACTAAGATAGGGCTAGAAACCTATCAAAGTTCACACTAGGAAGAACTTTTTCAATTCAGTAAACAGACAGAATTTTAATCTCCATCTCAAAATCTGTAGTTCTTTTCATTATGTTTTGCTTTCTTTCAAAATATGTTCTAGAAGCTAAAGATTCCTTTCTCTGTATCTTTTGTCTATCACTTACGCCTTGTGATAATGGCCTAGCATATGGTTAAGAATTATTTCTTCAGAATTTGTTACTAACACTGAATGCAGTGCTGGGTGAACAGTGGCAAGCATAACAGCCATTGTTCTTGCTCTCATGGAGCTCATTACCTAGTGGGGTGGTCAGACACAAAACAGTCAAACTAATAAGCAGATAATTACAAATCTGAACAGATAAAAGGAAACGTATATGCTGGGTTCTGTGATTAGGAAAGAGAGGGAAAACTACTTAGATAGAGCTCCTAGAAAGGTTCATCCAAGGAAAGGAAATATTTAAACCAAGAAAGAAGCCAGCTGTGCAAAGAATCAAAGACATTGCTTTCTAGAAGAGATATTCACACAACGTGAGGGCTCTAAAGGAAAGAAACAGCTTTTCAGGAGTGAAACAATGGCCCAGGTGGCTTGAGCAGGGTGAGTTAAGGAACATGGCTGATGGTGAGTTTGGAGAGGCCAACTGAGGATACATGATTTAGCTCATTGCAGACTATAGTAAATTGCTGGATTTTTAAGGAGGCTAGAAAGCTGCAAGCTCAAACAGTGAACTGGCGGTCCTCTTCTTCACAGGTGGTTTAGTAGATCTCAAGCAATTGCTTCAGTGGAATTTAGAAAGGGCAGTTCCCACCAGCTCAGGATACCAAGGGATTACTAGCCTTGTAGAAGAACGTGGAAGTACTTGTTTCTGGAGCACATAATTGTTGTTGTCCAGTTGCTCAGTTGTGTCTGACTCTTTGCAACCCCATGGACTGCAGCATGCCAGGCTTCCCTGTCCTTCACCAGCTCCCGGAGCTTGCTCAAACTCATGTCCATTGAGTTGGTGATGCCATCCAACCATTTTGTCCTCTGTTGTCCCCTTCTTGTATGTCACCGACAAGAAGTACAGTAGATGGGAGCATCACATTAGGGATAGTGCTACAGTATGATGGTGTGGGAGTGATGGCAGGCCTGGGCACTGATGGAGAAGAAATGGCAAAAAGATCCTCCTGTGGTTGCTGATGATGATGTTGGTGATGGGCCTTCAACTTTCATACAGTCCAGGGTGGTCAGAGGTGGTAGCGGGCAGAGAATAAGAAGGACAGAATATAGGCCTTGTAGTTGTTAGGGCAGAACCAAGAAGCTTCTGTCCCTGGACGTGGATGGCATATGAGACGGTTTTGAGGGATACATGATGAGAAGGTTCTTTGCATTGGGGCTGGCAGTGCAGGTAAATGTGCTATGGCTTTAGTTAGAAACATAGGTAGGTTGGAGAAAAAAAGCTTAAGGTAGACCTGACCCTTTTTGGCACACACTTTCATCCTTCAAATAAGGATTTTCCTGAAATATTCTGGGTATGTCCTTTTCTGACATGAGAGTCGGATTTTCTTTTCATTATAGCAACTGAGTAAATTCCTCTGCAATGTAAGTTCTATTTTATGAGTCACTATTTCAAACTATTTTTCCCATTAAGATGTCCTTCCTTTCTTTCTTCTTCCTTCCCTTTCTTACTTCCTTCTCTCCTTTAGGGTTTCTCGTGTGTGCATGTTCAGTTGTGTCCAACTCTTTGCAATCCTATGGATTGCAGCTCACCAGGCTCCTCTGTCCATAGAATTTTCCAGGTAAGAATACAGGAGTGGGTTGCCATCTCCTACTCCAGGAGAATCTTCCGACCTAGGGATTGAACCCAAGTCTCCTGCATCTCCTGCATTAGCAGCTGGATTCTTTACCAACTGCGCCACCTAGGAAGCGTCTTTACTATTTATTGATTGTTAACTCCGTGCATACATGATCCTAGACAACAGGACTCATGATGAACAAGATAGAAAAGATCCCTTCTCTCGTGGAGCTGAGATCCTCTAGGCATATCTCATAATATTCTGAGTTAGAATTTTCACTGCAGTAAAATGACTAGCAGAGACTTGTAATGTTCAAAACCTGGAGTAGAACCAAAACTTGATTTTAAATCTGCAACTGATTTCTGCTTACCAAAATATTATTTCTATTGCTACAACTGGATATTAAGCAGAACTAATCAGTCACATAATAAATCACTTGAAGCAAAGGAACATTTATTTATTTCCAAACCAGAAATTTAAACAAAGATTCGTGTATAAGGATGTTTAATCTTAAAATTTCAGAATAACTGAATTTGAAAAAAAAAAGTAGGGAAAAGGTTAAATAATTAGTGATATATAGTAATACGACGCAATATCATCGATTTATTAAAATATCATACTTTTAAAAAAGCAATATTATATAGCAATTAAGACTTTGGGCACTGGAGAGAGCTATTCTGTGTTCTTAGGATGGTTGCTTAGCTTATCTTTTCACATAACAGGTTATGGCTTTCTCTCCAGGCTTGTCCATATTAATCAACCTGATTGTTTTCCACAATTGTAGAGTGTGAGTTGTATTGATATACAGCCATCCCTCATATCCGCAGTGGGGATCTGCTCCAGAACCCCATCCCCGACTCCCACAACCCCCCTCCCCAACCCCCTGCCCTGGATGCTGATATCCGCGGATGCTCAAATTCTTTACCTGGTGATCTGCCATATGTGTGCATGCGGAAGCCCTGCAAAGAGCCAGCGAACTACTTAAACTGCTCCCTATTCGTGGATATTTGAGAATTTACCATAACTTGCTTACAATCTGCTGTCTATGCGGTCGCACAGAGTCAGACACGACTGAAGCGACTTAGCAGCAGCAGCAGTTTACAATCAGTGCTGAGATAGACATCATAGCGCACATGCTTAGGTGGTGTACGTAGGCTGGACTGAGTATGAAAATCAGGCTTGCTGACTAATGGTTCCGAGCATTCTTGAGGTTGAGAGAGAGTTCCAAACCTCAAAAAGTTTGAAGCACTTTTTTCACTTCTCACAATGACAGAGTGCATTTCCCCAAACCCTACAACTTAGTATTGTACTTTACAAATGGTAATGTTATGTAACATGGCTGTGTTTGACACGCATCACACTTTCTTTGAAACTCTTGTCACTTTTAGCTCTGTAATCTTCCCTGAGTTATGCTCTTTGCCTTGGGTTTCTGATGAGGCTCCTAATGGCGAGACCAACAGAATGGGTTTTTTTTTTGTTTGTTTTTTTTGCTTTGTATTAAATAATGCAGTGTAAAATGTTAGCATTGCATCTGGCGTAATAAAAACTCAGCAAATGCTCTGATAGCGCAGCAGTGGAAAGTGCCAACTGTGGAGTCACTCTGCTTATGTTCACATGTCTGCTCAGCAATTCACCAGCTACTTGACCTCTCTGTGTCTCAGTATCCTCATTTGGAAAGTGGTGCTAATAGTTGTAGCCACCTCTGGGGGCTGTGTGTGTGTGTGTGTGTATGTGTCTGTGTGTGTGTGAAACTAATCAAGATACACAGTTAAGAGTTTCTGGCCCTTGCAGTGGTAAAGAATCCACCTGCCAATGCAGGAGATACAGGAGACCTGGTTTTGATCCCTGGGTGGGGAAGATACCCTGGAGGAGGAAATGGCAACCCACTCCGGTATTCTTGCCTGGAAAACTCTATGGACAGAGGAGCTTGGCTAGTCCATGGAGTCACAAGGAGTCGGACAGACTGATCTACTGAGCATGTACATACCATCCATTTTATTATTGCTAGAAAGCATAGTTACTTAACATTCTCTCTTTTCACAATTTTTCACTACAACAAAAGGTGATGCAGAAATATTTTTTTCCATATAAATATTGGCATATGTTTCACTAGTAATGACTCATAAAATTGACTTTTGTGGATCTAGGAATATGCAATAATTTTCACTGTTTTAAGACTCTTAATAGATTATATCCACATCTCTTTCAGAAAATATATTTATTGGTTTATTTTTACCAATTTATACTCCCACTAGCAATGGACAAGCCAGGATCTAGCTCAGCAGAAGCCTGTCAAGTGTTCAGAGGTAAAATGTTGGTTTTTATCTTTTCTAGTCTGATAGCAAAATTAGTAGCTCATTAGTATTTTTAATCTGCATTTCTATGAGTATGAGAGAAGTCTAAACATTTTCCCCTAGATGACTATTATTTGTATTTCCTCTGTGAAATATTGTAGTATTTTTTTCTAGTGTTTAATGGACTCTGGGTTTTTGTTTATTAATTCATAATATTTTTAGATATTAACAAGGCCCCAACAATACTGCATGACATAAATATTCAATCATACCTTTCTAGGAATGTCTCATACTCATTCTGCTGGCTGCCAAAATTGTTCAGTTTCTCAGCTTTGTATTCCTGAGAGGGTGTTCAGATAGTCAAGCTCATATTTTTGAACCTAATGATGCAGTCCAGACTATAGAAGAACATATATCTTATAAATCATATTTCCTGATTTGAAAACTATGGCCTGGGGAGAGCAAGCACACGGTGGGGAGGATAACTGTAGTGATTCAGCTGTCTGTTCAAAAGGTAGCTTCCCTAAATTGGGGGATGTACAGACACCGTAAAACACGTCTAGATTTATATTAAACAGAATTTCTTTTTCTAAATAGTCAGTTTCCTCAACGTCTTAATAGAATAACTTCTTTCTTTCCTCCACTGTATATGTATCTGTATCAAGTATTAAATTCTTCCTTACACTAAGGTCTATTTTGAGGTTATCTATTCTATTCCACTGGTCTGTCAACTCTTATGTAAGTCACATAATTTTTTTTTTAGAGTTAATAAAGTCTTTTTATGTATCTTTTTTTTCCATGCAGTATGTAGAACTTCCTCAACCAGGGATCTGACCCATGTCCCCTGCATTGGAAGGACAGGGTGTTAACCACTGGATCCCCAGAATGTTCCCATAATGTTTTAATTAATTTTATTACACAATTGTTGCAGGTAACTCTCCTTTTCTCTCGTTTTTTCACAGTTGCATCTGTTACTATTTTCAAGTTTTAATTCAAGATGAAATATAGAGGAATTTTCTAAAGGCTTCTCTCAATAAAAATCTCATTGAAATGGTCAAATCTGTTAATTAATTTGGGAAAAATTGACGTTTTCCTCAATGATATTAATTTCTTATAACATTGTTTTATTGTCAATGAATAATTCTAGTGAAATAGTTTCTTTTTTTGAATTAATTAAAATCTTCTTTGTACTTTGAAGGTGATTAATTTTTGTAAATGTACCAAAAGTATTTGAAAGGGAAATATTTACATTGGTACAATCATGTCAATTATTATTATTCAGATTTTCTATATTTATATTTTTAAGATGTAGTATTATCAAAAATGTCTAAGCATTTTGAGAAGCACATAGAATAGTATCATAAATATCCTAGTTTTTCTTAACACTCAGCTTAAATAACTACCAACTTACAGCTGGTTTTATTTCATCCTTACCTCAATATGTACCCCACTTCTGGGTTCTTTTAAAGTAAATCCTAGACATTATATAACATTGTTTATAATGGTTTCAGTGTATCTCTCTAAAATATAAGAACTGAAAATATTAGCATTTCAACCAAATAAAACTAGCAAATATGTACTCAATATCAAATAACCTCCAGTTAATGTTCAGATTTCCAACTGTCTCATAATTTTCTCTTTTTCTTTTTAAGTTTGCTGGATCCAACCATCGTGACTGGATTTTGTGCTTTCTCTGCTTCTCCTAAGCTATAGATTCCTCCTTCATATCTTGGTATTTTTTTCCTTTCAATTTGTTTGTTGAAGAAATCAAGTTGTTTGTTTATAGTTTTCCACAGCCTGGACTTTGCTGATTGCATCCCTATGGTCTGGTTGAAAATGTTACCCTGTCCTCTATTTCCTGTAATTTGGTAATTAGATAGAACAGTTTGGTCAGATCCAGGTTCAGTTTCTCTTTTCAAGCAGAACTGTTTCACTGGTGGTGGTAAGTTCTTCCCACCAGGAGGCATGTAATGCCTCCTTGCTGCTCTTGGTGATGTTAGCAGTTGTTTTATTAAGAGTTGCAAAACAGTAATATTTTTACTTTATTTTACTTATTTATTTATATATTTAGGTTTCTTATCTATTTATTTAATAATTCATATGTAAAGAAAGTTTCTCTCATCATCCTTTTGGTTACTTTGAGGTAAAACTTACTTGGAAAAAAAACTGTAAATACTTAAGTCTTTTCATTTCTTTACTCTTTCATTATTTTTGATCAGTTTGAAAGGTGAAAGGTTTAGTGAGATTTTAATGTCTCTAAAGATGGTATTTCTATCTCCCTTTTCTCAGTAATATATAATGAATACTTTCTTGCTATATGTCTATTGAACTTATTTTTTCAATGAGTGCATTGTATTTCATAGTATAGATTTACTGTGATATGTTTCACCAATCTGATATTGATGAACAAGTTGTTATTCTTGTAAATTGCTCACATGCACGGTCACTTAGTCAACTCTTCATCAAAGCATAAGTGTATGCCTTTATAGAAAATATGTCTGACTCTTTGTGACCCTAAAGACTGTAGCCCGCCAGGCTCCTCTGTCAGTGGGATTTTCCAGGCAAGAACACTGGAGTGGGTTGCCATTTCTTCCTCCAGGGGATCTTCCTGACCCAGGGATCAAACCAGTGTCTCTTTCATCTCCTGCACTGGCAGGCGGATTCTTTACCACCGAGCCACCTGGGCAACCCGTTATTCTTGTAAATTATTAATAAATGATAATAAATATACTTGCATAGATATACTTGTGTAAGGGCTTCCTAAAAATGGAAATGCTTTCTAAGAGTATACACACCTTAAATGTTTTTAAGTATTGCTTGTATTGCCAGTACCAGTATTGCTGGTATTGCTATATTCTAAATGTGAGTGTGTTTGCCTTGCACTCTTGCTAATAATTTATCAATTATTTAAAAATGTTTGCTTATTCGATATGGAAAAATGGTGACTCATTATTGTTTACTGTTCATTATCCTGGTTACTAGTGTGGTCAAATATTTTAAAAATTTGCTTCATTGTGTTTCTATTTCTCCTTTGAATTGTCAATTGAATATCCTTTATATTTATGTATAGGTATTTTTGTATAGGTATTTCATTATCAAATTGGCTGAAATTTGGTTGTGGCTATCCACCAAATGTAAGATTAACATGAATGTATGATCAAAGATTTGGTTACTATAAGATAGTAGAGGGTTTGAAATTGGCATAACTTGGTAAGACTGTGAAGGATGAATACTTTCTATAAGGGCTTAGACTTATGTCTTGATGAACAACCAACAGGAAGAAAAGATTCTTTTTGTAAAACTCAGGAGCCTACTTTGGGTACATAGAATGTAAGTAGAATGTAAGAGGAGGTTTTCTCTTATTTCCATTGAAAAAAAAAACAGCCTAAAAGAAGGTCACACTAGTGCATGTGGTTAGCACCAATATTTTCCATGCGTGAAAGTTCTGAATTTGAGGCTTGTAGCCCATGGTCATTTCCTAAAAAGCAGGAGTGGCAAAGGCATGGCATGCACACCAATACTTCTCTATTCTGGTCTCACAACAGACATCACCAGTCAATTCTGGCAGTCTTTCTTACATATATTATCAAATTCTTACATATTATCTTAGTTCTTTTTAACATAGTTCCCTAGGCTCACCTTTAATCAACGTGCATAGACAATCAAAGTGAAATTGATTTATGCCCTTGTCATATACTCAGGCTCATTAGAATTTAAGATCCAGTGGAGTAGGAATTATTTGATTTGCTTCCCAGTGTTCAGAACAATACTTGGGACACACTGGACTTTCAATAAACATTTGCTGAATCAATGTACAAATAATCCATTTAGACAGAAAATTTTCAAGGAAGATTCAAATATCCTTCACATTGACAACAGAGTCTTAATTTAATGGATTACCTATTTGCCTATTACCTTAATTCATGGATTACCTATTTCTGAGCATTTAACTTTCTAGTCATTAGTTTTGAGGCTGAGGGAAAGCTTTGCTTTTGGTGTTGGATATTGGAAGTTTATTGTAATAGGATTTTAAAAAAAAACTTGGATATAGAATTCTGTTGAATTATTGTGAACAATAGCAATTACAAGAGAAGCCTTAATGAAAAATCACTATATTTTCAAATCTCTTCTGGATCATCAGTATGATTAGCATCCTTCAGTTCCACTCCTTCTGAATTTACAACTTGACTTTGGATCAAATTTGACAGTAGGTATGACTGAGAATAAACTGGAGCTGGATGGGGTAAGACTTACAGCCCATTTTTCTAAGGTCAGCATCTTTTCTGATCCATATGTGAATGTGACATGGGGAAATGTGCTTTCAAGCTGGCATGAACGAGGGGCAAGCATGATTTCTTTCTTTCTTTTTCTTGCCTGTCTCTGAAGCTTTGGTGATGATACAAGATGGGGTAAACCAAGAATTAGGGGAGCTCAATCTGAATTTGAATTACTTGAAAACTGTAGCTCAATTCAAAATTCAGGAAGCTGGGAATAGGAATGGGGAAGAAAAGAAAATCACTTCTTCTAGAGATCAGGAGGCAGTTCAGGTATGTGACAGTGTCAGAGTTTCCGCCTACAAAGCCCCGTTACACATGGCCACTTAGTCTATATCCTCAGCTTGATTAATTTTCCAGACTCCTTGGTTACTTTCCTCATCAATCTTATTTGAAAACCAACGATGTCTCAAACATTTTCAAATCATCCTCTCACAATGTGTATGAAATTTTCTAGTTTACAAAGTGGAAAGTGTACTCATTTAATTCTATTAGGTTCAGTATTTATATTGTTATTTGGATGCCAACAATAACAAAAAAACCAGACCCAGGAAGTTGGTGCCCTTTGACATGTTCTCACATGGCTGTTAAGTGGCAAAGCTGTGTTCTTTCCTCTCCACATCGAATACACTTTCTGATAAACCTCTTCTACCTGAAATCACATAACTGTGACTATTTTTTAAAATGGGGGCACACTGTGAATATAGTAAAGAAAAAATTTTATAGCCACTTAAAAATGAATGCAAAAACTACTTCAGAAAATAGTTAGGCATTTCCCATCTGGGGGCTTTATTTTAAAATATCCATTGAATAAATGAATGCTTCTTGGGTTTTTTTTTTTTTTTCGTTGCTGTTGTTACTAACTTGGCTGCTTCTCTCTTTGTGGAACGTTTGGGGGCTAAGATAGAAACATCTCTTCTTTATAGCTGAGCTCAATTTGCAGTTCAAATCATTTCCTTGTGAGAAGTGGAAAAAGCACTCCAATAACTTGGGGACAGGAACTATTTGACCAGGCATGCATAGTAATCATTAGATTATTTATGCCTTCCATAACAGAATTTAATCCAAAGATTTTTACAATCCTCTGTCTTCCTAGTAATTAGTCTATAAAATCAGGCAAGTGTAAGTGCTTGGGATCTCTGAGAATGTATAATGGTTCTGCATTCCTTAGCCGGGACATGATTATTTTAGCATGGATGAACTTCAGTGGTGTAGAGACTGAGGCTGTCAAATATCCAGAAATTTGGATTTCCAAATGATGATCATTTCACTTTTCAGAAACCTCTCCTGGCTATGGAATGCTTGGAAGTCTTAAAGACTGGTTTTCATTACAAGAGGGGAAATATCTTTATAAATATATTAAAGAACTGTTACAACCTTCAATCTGAAATTGGTGCTCAATAGGCAAAGCCTGAGGATTGGGAAAACGTTTACTTTGGGCGTGAATAACCTGCCTGTCTATGGCAAGCTGTAGTAGCATTTGTGGTTTTGAAAATCCAACTAATTCACATTCTTTCTGAGAATTGGGTGAAGACTGTTGGGACACAGCACTCTGGCCTGGAGAGTTTTCAAACCTATGTGTGAAGACTTAGGCATCCCCTTATGCTGAGGAGATTCAGATGATTTAAAACAGGATAGCTATAGTATATGCTGGTGACAGTATCAAAACTAAGACTAGCTAACCCTAACGGAAACTAAAAGGACCAGGGTACTTTTATTAACTGAATATCAATCCTTTTGTGTGATTCAATTAAAAACATCAATAAAAATCTTATTTCAAAAGTCACAAGGAGCGTCTCTACCCATACAGCACATACCATAGATAGAAAACTGCTCAGCCCCCTCTGAATCGTTGCCTGTTTTAATAAGTATTCAGAAATTATACTCAGACTTCAAAAGAAATTGTAAGGAATTGTTAGCAGGTTTATTAATGTTTTATGTTTTATTAAAAGTTTGGGTGTACATTTCACAATGAGCAACATCAAAAATCAGACTTTCTGCCTGTAATTTTGCTTCCTCCTGTCTTTCTGCCTTTGGGATTCACTCTTTTCCTTTCATCAGCTGCCATTTTCAGCAGCATGCAGTAATTTCATGGCTCATTGCAAGCGCTGAAAACCTTTGAAACCACAAATGCTAACCTACCTGGCCTGCAGCCATTTAGGAAGAGATTAATTTAGCAAACAGAAGCAAAACACTTTCTACTTCTAGCCTGTGCATAATTTCACTTCTATCTATATTTATTTTACAGTGAGCAGCGTAATGACAATTTCAGTAATTGCAACTCTATAAAAATTTGCCTACCTAGCTTATCTCACTATCACAAGACTGTGAGTCAGTCAGATTAGAAAAAGTACAGCATGTGAAACAGCATTGGTTGCCTTCCAAAAATATGGGCCTTCTATAAAAACTCAAGTGATGCTTTGCACTTGTTTGTGTTCTTATCTATTGGGCAACGGTTTCTTCCTGATGTTTTGATTGGGACGGGTGCGTTCCTCTTTAATTCATGGTGATTTATGGGGGCACTCTCCTTACAAACAGACCGATGTATTTGGAAGACTAGAAGCACCAGTCCATTTCTGCAGACTTTGTTATAAATGGCTGTTATGTTGCTGTCGAGCAATTTGAACAGAAGAGAAAGTCCATCTGGGGCAAATTTTAAGCTATCATGCTTGGAAGGATTTCAAGGACTAAATTAGCCCACAAACTGTTAGCTAAAAATAAAAGTTTTATTGTTTCTTGTCTAACTTAAAAATCCCACCATCAAAATTAACACCAATTATACATACTATATACGTGCTTGTGTAGTTTCCCCTAAGGGATCATTTGTTGCTTCTTTTTATTCATTTATATAGTTATTACACACACACAATTGTTTAGCGAATAATAAACCCATGGAGAAAAAATGACTCAAGCCAAGTAATGTTTAAGAATTAAGAGGAAACATAATGAAAGTTGGAGTCAGCTAATACACTAGAAAAATCATTTACACTATTTAACCAGTAAGCGGCATCATGAAGGAATTAAATTCAAGGGGTGAAAAGAGAATTCAGTGTGAAGCTGTTGACATTAAGCCCTGTAGCTGGGGCTTATCATTGGGGGATTTTCATATGTATGTAAAGGATAGGACAAGAATGTCTCATTGCTAAGTGAGTCTTTTCTTAGATCAGCTACTGGTGTGTGTATGAGGTGGGGCGGGGGGTGGGGGGTGCTCTCTTGATAAGTGACCACAGTATTTGTTGTATGAAGAGTAATTCAGAGATGGGAATCTAAGCGTTGAGGGTTACATATCATGGTTTGGTTTTTCCTCAAGAAGAAAGGGCTTTGATAGTCATTGAATGACCTTGAGGTGTGGAATAGTCTCTCTAGTCCTTTGATAAAAGATCATTGCTCACAATCCTAGGTTGCAAAAACAGTGCTGCCAGTAGAACAGGACAATACAATTAAAGGGAGAAAGAGGAGAACAGCCAAGCAGTATTCATAACCCATTTCTGTTTGGGTGCTGTAGCTTTTCCTTTTTATATTTGCCTTATTCCCAAGTCATAGCAATTGAAAATTATTTTCTATTCCTTTACTCGGATTTGAATATTCTGCATCCTATAGAGGAAATCCTATGACATTAAACTTGTTTATGCACTGTTTTTATATTAGCTAATTCATTTAAGCATACAGATACACAGACGGCAGTGGGATGACTGGCCAGCCCCCACAGCTGTACACCTCCAATCTGCCATCCCATAACATTCATAAAAAATGTCAACACAGCCTGGAATTTTTCCACGGTTTATGTTATACTATTGGTGTTCATAGCATACTGGCAAAATATTTCATGTTGAAATTTGTGGTAGTCAAAAAGGAAAAAGGAATTCTCTGTTTTGAGGCCATTTGCAAAATTATTCTATCAATATCCTTCACCTATAATAAGCACTTAAATCAACACAAATTGAACACGAAAACACATTCATGTGCCTGGGTGTTGTGTAATAAATAGCTGTTCATTTCTTTAAACAATTGATGGTAATTATGCTGTCTTAATGATAATTTTTAAAGTGCAGTGCATCTTTTCAGTACTGTCCAAAGAATCATAACACTGTGTGATAGAATCAAAGGAATAATAGAAACATAGTCATAACTAATTTTAGTTCTTCTGCAGAAATATATTTCTAAAGCAAATAATAACTTTTGGTGAAGATCGTTACTAGTATCATCTGATTACTAACAGTGGACATTTCGCAGTCAGCAGTGGAGAATAATAGCTTTTTACTGGGGGAGATAGATTGGTGAGTCAACATTTTCTCTTTCATGGGTGGCTTTTGTCTCTTCGTATAGTTTGAGGTTGCATGCCACTGAGCCCCAAGTAGTATCCAGAGGCCATTCTTCGCCAGTCCCTCAGGATAGGCAGTAAAAGAACTGATGTCAGGTTCTTCTTCCAGAGCTTCTTGGGAAGCTCTACTTTATCTCATTTTAATTTTTTTTTAAATCCCAAACATTTGGAGGTGACGACGTTTCACGGGTCATTTTTGTTCATATTCAGGTGTCTGATGGTAGAAAAACAAAGAAGGAGTGTGGAGTCGTAGACCGTCGCAGGAGGCAAAGCTTGCGCTAATAATCCCTACAGCACCTTGCCTCTCACATGTGAGACTTCTCTTTGAAGATCATTGTAAAGATTAACCACATCTTCTGCTCCATTCTCTGCTTTGAGTTTTCAGTGCGTTACTCATTTGTTATTGTTTTTTAACCTCATTTTTAATTCCCAAATTTGAAAGCATTTCGGGATGTCTCTGAGCCTCTTTCTTATACCGAATAAGTTATTCGTGAGATTTCAGATGTGCTTTTGCATGTCCTGGTGTTCATGAAGGCAGGCAAAGCACCCTTGGTGGTTTTTCTCTACTGCTGATTACGATGGATTTGAGTAGTTGCAAATGACAAGTAAATGAGACTTTGTGATTTTAAAAACAGATTATTTTACATATGTATTATTTATTCTGCAATACTAATCATAATTCACCTTCATATTTTAGTACCCTATAGTTTTGAAATTTGTGATTTCAAGTATTTCCCTTGCATGTTTCCAATGCAGCCATTGTAGAAGCTGCCTATTTTCTCTCCAGTGTCTTGGATTTTTCCAGAACATGCTTTGAACAGAATCTCTAGTAGATGCTGATTTTCTTTATTTAGATCTTTTGGTATGTTTCTATCTAAATTACAAGTATTACCTGTATTTATAGTTCTTATAATCTAGTTGTCGGAAGTGGTGAATTTATATTCTAAGCAATAGTTAAAAGATGATGCTATGAAAGTGCTGCACTCAATATGCCAGCAAATTTGGAAAACTCAGCAGTGGCCACAGGACTAGAAAAGGTCAGTTTTCATTCCAATCCCAAAGAAAGGCAATGCCAAAGAATGCTCAAACTACCGCACAATTGCACTCATCTCACACGCTAGTAAAGTAATGCTCAAAATTCTCCAAGCCAGGCTTCAGCAATATGTGAACCGTGAACTTCCTGATGTTCAAGCTGGTTTTAGAAAAGGAAGAGGAACCAGAGATCAAATTGCCAACATCCGCTGGATCATGGAAAAAGCAAGAGAGTTCCAGAAAAACATCTATTTCTGCTTTATTGACTATGCCAAAGCCTTTGACTGTGTGGATCACAATCAACTGTGGAAAATTCTGAAAGAGATGGGAATACCAGACCACCTGATCTGCCTCTTGAGAAATTTGTATGCAGGTCAGGAAGCAACAGTTAGAACTGGACATGGAACAACAGACTGGTTCCAAATAGGAAAAGGTGTACGTCAAAGCTGTATATTGTCACCCTGCTTATTTAACTTCTATGCAGAGAACATCATGAGAAACGCTGGACTGGAAGAAACACAAGTTGGAATCAAGATTGCCGGGAGAAATATCAATAACCTCAGATATGCAAATGACACCACCCTTATGCCTCTTGATGAAAGTGAAAGTGGAGAGTGAAAAAGTTGGCTTAAAGCACAACATTCAGAAAACGAAGATCATGGCATCCAGTCCCATCACTTCATGGGAAATAGATGGGGAAACAGTGGAAACAGTGTCAGACTTTATTTTTCTGGGCTCCAAAATCACTACAGATGGTGACTGCAGCCATGAAATTAAAAGACCCTTACTCCTTGTAAGGAAAGTTATGACCAACCTAGATAGCACATTCAAAAGCAGAGACATTACTTTGCCAACAAAGGTTCATCTAGTCAAGGCCATGGTTTTTCCAGTAGTCATGTATGGATGTGAGAGTTGGACTGTGAAGAAGGCTGAGCGCCGAAGAATTGATGCTTTTGAACTGTGGTGTTGGAGAAGACTCTTGAGAGTCCCTTGGACTGCAAGGAGATCCAACCAGTCCATTCTGAAGGAGATCAGCCCTGGGATTTCTTTGGAAGGAATGATGCTAAAGCTGAAACTCCAGTATTTTGGCCACCTCATGTGAAGAGTTGACTCATTGGAAAAGACTCTGATGTTGGGAGGGATTGGGGGCAGGAGGAGAAGGGGACAACAGAGGATGAGATGGCTGGATGGCATCACTGACTCGATGGACGTCAGTTTGAGTGAACTCAGAGTTGGTGATGGACAGGGAGGCCTGGCGTGCTGCGATTCATGGGGTCACAAAGAGTAGGACACAACTGAGCGACTGAACTTAACTGAAAAGAATTTTGTCATTTTAATAGGTTTATTTCATTCTTTTCGAGCTAACTATTTCTCTTCCTTTTTAGAGACCTCTTGTATTTGGAATTGAAATAAATTTTTTTTTTTCAACTTACCATATTTCAAAGAATTGCTCAAACTGAGAAATTGTCCCTTCTTTTCCTGTTTTACTTAGAAAACTGAGGTAGAGTTATTGTTTGCAAATTAAGTCTTGGGAAATCTGCTATAAAAGTCAAGTTTCCATTTTTCATTCATCTCATAAGACTAAATTGTATTTCCTAGGCATGAGGAAAAAAAGGAATGAACAAGACAGAATTTTTGAGGTAGATGTTACTCTAAAGAGAATCTCTCTGAACTATGTGAATTTAGGCATTTGCTCTCGTAGGTCCAAACAAGAGCTACAGAGTGAGAATTTTTCCTCCTAATTATTCTTTCACAGGCCTTTTTTCTTTCACCTGAAGTGTTTTCTGTTTTTTCCTAAGTCAGCAGAATTAACATCAGTGCCAGATTATTATAAGTTTCAGACTTTTGGGACATAGGTTATGCATTATTAACAATTTTCTACACAGTTCCTAATTCTCCTTCTGCTTCTACAAGTAACATTAGTTTTTTTACTGAAAAATTTGTCTTCAATTGAGTAAATTATATAGACAGTACAAACGAAGGCAAAATATCCTTAGAGTCTAAATCTTCTCTCTTCGTGTTAAAGGAATAAAATGAATACAATGAAAAAACTGCCCATTTTTACTTGGCTTACCAAAATATTAATTTCCTCTTTATTTCTTGAATTAGATTGCCCACCACCTTTAGTAGAATTGTGTTTCCCTCTTCAAATGTGACTATGTACCTTAATCAAAGGTTCTCATTATTTACAGAATCATATATAAAAACATTTTAATATATGCCATTTTAGGCATTTTGTAGTAAGTTATTTTAGTGGTCATCCCAATTAAAGAACACTGAATGCACTGAATATCCTTCATTTTTCTAAATACAAATGTTGAATGTATAGGCAAACCAGTAGGGTGTGTGTGTATACATGTGTGTTATAGAAGAGATTTTCAATATGTGTATGTGCAAAGTATAGCCAAAGATAGCCAGAAAACATAGGGAAAATGTTATTTAATTTCCAATTTAGTTATTCGATAATGGCATGACAATGAAGGTAAACCAGCCCTTGACTAAAAATATTTTTAAAAATGGCTAGTTTCAGGCTAGAGTATATTGTCAAGACCAAGTTATAAACTTCTGAAAAACAGGAATTATAATGGAATCGCTGCTACAACCTTAAGTATAACAGTGTGAGCGTACTGCTATTATTTACTATGGTAACATAATAAAAGACAGCACTGTTTGGGCCATTATCCTCACTGCTTTCTTTTCAGTATAAATCATTATATTTATTATCTGTCTTCTTGTATAGGGGGTCATGAGAAAGGCCAATCGAAAGCTGAAGAAACCTACTTTTCTAAAAGAAATTGGGCCTATTTCTAATTTTTTTTTTCTTTATCAAATACAAGGGAACAGAGACTTTTTTTTGAAAAATTGTTTCATGTAAGATTAAAGTGCAGATTATTGGTGAGAAAATGACATTCACTTCTAAGCATCTTGTAGATCCCTGGGAGATATTGCCAGTTTCCCTCTGATATTTTTACCTTTCTTCCTTGGGGGATGTGTTTACTGGCAGGTTTTGAGCACTGGGTTCTGGAGCTTTTATTCTGTTCTGGGGACTTGTGTTATTATTTATTGATTGATGACTAAAGCTATAATCTTAGTAAAGCAAATCTTTTTGAGTAAATTTTACTTAAATATCAGAAATATGTCTTACACAGCTTTTGGTCCTTTCTTTGCAGGATTATTACAAAATATACATGTTTCTCTTGCTTAAATAATTAGCTAGGTATATTAGCTAAAATACTTAGACATATTTTGTTTATAAAAATTCAATAAAAAGATCTGATTTCATCAATAATTTGATTGCATATTGCTTTTGAATTTGTCCCCAGTCACATCAAGCCCCAGGTCTCCGCTGTGAACAAATGACTTTACAGAATGACAAGGTCCCTATATTCAACTCTCTGAAGGGCAGTCAAGAGCTGGCAGCCTCTGGATAAAAGGTTTAGAGCACTGAGGTGTGTGGGGGATTGAAGGCCAAGAATGAATGGCAGAAATATCATACAAGACAGCTCAAGGGCCCGTTTCTCTACTTCCAAGTAAAAGAAATGTGAATATAAAATATAGCTGATATAATTTTGTCTGGATGGAAGCTGAATCTTACACACCAAACTGCTTCTAATTCAAACAGGACATAGAGATGGGAGTGTGGTGATAACTTGTATAAGAAAAGGATGTTACTATTCACATAAGCAATTATTCACCACTGAGAACTCCAGCATAGTTGGCCCCCAGGAGAAACAAATTTGGAGCTCCCTTCCTTCCAAAGCCAAGCTCCCATCATACAAATGCAACATACTACAATCTATGGCCAATTCATGAGTGCTGGCTAAGAATATATTATGCCTGTGCCTTACTCATGACCATGTATCCTGGAGTATGGAAAAACAAGGAAAGAATAAACAGGCCACATTACAAAAAATAATAGAGCAAATTTCAAACCCTGCATATATTTTTTGTTAGTTTTTCTGAATGACTATTAAAGCTAATGATAGGATTATCATTATCTCACAAAGTTCTTTTCCAATCTTTCTATTTTTCATCCTAGAGATGCACCTAGGGATATAAATGAAAATGGGTACCTGGATCACACAATGTCTGGCTCTGAAAGTAGGGATGTAATCCTAGATGGGTTTGTGAGTATTTGCTGTGTGGCCGTGAGGATTCATCCATGGCACTCTTTACTAGGAGGCTGGGAATGTCCCTGTGAGCAGCTGCTAATGTTCTAACCACAATGTTGTGAAAGTGCTACCTGACATCACAACCCAATTATCCTTCCATCATAATTAAGGTCCCTTACCAGATGCCCCTGTTCTTCCTTTTTGATCAGTTGACCCAGATTTAAATTTAAGTAGTTCCTAATTTCTGCTTCTACGTACAAGTTGCCTAGAATGCCTTTCAACAAGACTAGCAATTAAGCA
Organism: Tragelaphus eurycerus; assembly: GCA_935064755.1. NCBI lineage: Eukaryota > Metazoa > Chordata > Mammalia > Artiodactyla > Bovidae > Tragelaphus > Tragelaphus eurycerus. Next base: position 15,930,594 of record CAKXYN010000035.1, read on the forward strand.
ATATCCACAACCAACGAAATCCAAGCCTTGAAACTTCCCCTCCCCACAAAGGAATGTGGCTCCAGAGGCTGTGCCAGGGCCACACTGCTATTTAGTCAGCCACCAACAAACATAAGATCATAATTCTGCTACTGTGCTTAACCCCATAACCCTCACCCACCACACATGTTTGCAAGAGTCTTTTCTCTCCAGGTCTTTGCATATATTATTCTTGTTGTCTCTAATGGTGGCTTTCTGTCATAAATACCCTCTTTCATCACCTTTATCCTTCATCCACCACCTTTCTCCCCAACACTGTATGTGTGTCTAAATCCTATTCATTCCCAGGTCTCTTTTGCCTTCATGTCACTTCCTCAATAAGCCTTCCAGAACACTTCACATACTGACACCCAAGCCTAGGTTACAAGTGTTCATAGGGTAAAGAGCTTATCATCATTACATTGGCTTGAAATTGACTTTTACTTCTGTTCCCCCCAACAGGACTAGAAGCTCTAATTGTGTTTGAATGTCTTGCTCACCACTGTAATTGTAACCTCTGCTCAGTATGCTTGGTAATTCCCTCTTCTGTGATTTTCAATATCCTGTCTTGAGTCTTACCACACAATGAGATAAAAATAGACACATTATGAACATTCTTTGGGTTTAGATAGAATCTTTAAATTGAGGCATCAGTATTATCATCACAGTTAACTTGGGTATTTCCTAAGTTCTAACAAGTGATTTGCGTGCAGTATCTCATTTAATATCACAATGATCCTATGAAGTAGGTTCTGGTTTTATCCTCACCTTACAGATGTGGTAAACTAAATCTCAGAGATTAGGTAAATTGCTCAAAGCCACCGAGCTAGTAGATAGTATGGTGGTAGTTTAGTTGCTAACTCATGTCTGACTCTTGCGACCCCATAGACTGTAGCACGTCAGACTCCTCTGTCCATGGGATTTCCCAGGCAAGAATACTAGAGTGGATTGCCATTTACTTCTTCAGAGGATCTTCTTGACCCAGGGATCCTACATTGCAGGCAGATTCTTTACTTATTGAGCCACCAGGGAAGCCCTGTGAAAGTGAAAGTGAAGTCGCTCAGTCGTGTCCGACTCTTAGCGACCCCATGGACTGGAGCCCACCAGGATCCTCCGTCCATGGGATTCTCCAGGCAAAAGTACTGGGGTGGGGTGCCATTGCCTTCCCCAATAGGGAAGCCCTAGTAGGTGGCAAAAATAGTTCTTACATCCAGGTCGATGTGATACCCAGATGATGCATACTTTTAACCCTCACTAGGCTTTTATTATCTTGAGGAACAGGTAAAAGTAGACTGTCTCCACTTTTCAACTTGCCAGAAGGTGTGCAAAGCAAGAAATGTGGGCATTAGTGACATCATGTCTGACCAAACAAGGTAAAGGATTCCAGTAAATCCACAGGTAAATGAATAGATGTATATCCTCTAGAAGGCACTTGGCCTCTCAGCTATGCGTGTTCCCTTAAGAGTTTTCATTCTCCTTGGGCCAATTACCGATAGTCCTATGTAAGCCAGTCATGGGATTTCACACTAAGGACTTGTATATGTGTCACCTGTGTTTGTATAAGTACAGTCGACGCACACAACATGGGGTGGTAATCCGCCTAGAAGTTAGGTGTCTCTCTTAGCCATTCAGTGCTGGACAGTAAACGTACAATCAGTTGGCAGCAGCCTTCTATAGAAGAGGATAAAGCATACATGTCATTCTCCCTCTACCCTAGAGACTAGCTCCACCAATGCTTTTCCACAGTAAACATACCATGATTTTCTTCATTTTTTGTTAAATTAAAACTTGTAGTATGTTCTGTTTTCCTCAAGGAAAAAGCAATTTATTAAAATACGTTTTGGAAGTAAAATGAGTCAATATTAATCCTGATGATACCAGGTTATTATCGCTTTGACAACTTTGCTTAATTCAGTAAATATTCCTCAGCATTGTAAACATTGGCTACAAAGTCTGTGGTTAATACAAAGTAGGTAAATCGATTGACAAATAGAGTCTGTAGATTCAGGGCTCTGTGAGTCTATAGATGGGTAGTTTGTTGATAACTGTGGTAAGATGAGAGGTGAGAACACTGATGTGATTTTTAATAGTTAAGTCAATTTTTTAAAAATGTTACTTGATGAAACACTGTTTCTGAACAGACTTTCAGACAGACTTGGTAATTTGTTCAGCAGCTTTTCATTGCAGAAGAAAAAAATATGATGGTTAGTTTGCAAGCATTTGAAAAGACTGAATTTGCTTATTAGAAGCTTGTGGCTAAAATAAAATTTCAGTAATATGATTCTACACGAATTTTAAAAGTATATTTTATTATGAAGGAAGACCTTGAAGAAGAAGGTTAAGAAAATGTTATTTTAGTCTATCTATTATCATCTGGAAGCATGTCAATAGTATGTTCTTCAAAAGAATTGATGGGAAATGTTTATCAGTAGATAATGAAGCCAAATAGATTGTTTATGACAACATGGGGAATATACTCCTTGACAAGGTTTTGAAGTATAGACATGAGGGTCATTCTCATGGCTGCTTTTGATAACATTCATCATTGTTGAATATCTAGATTTTAAAATACAGTGTGTTTTTGTATGGAGAGAATTTCTAGGTGGAGTATATTGTGTTTATATTAGCCTTGATGGCACCATCATGCACAAATAAAGAATTCATGTTATTAGCTTAATATGTGGTCATTTTCCTGCAATTTACTCTTGCTTGTGCTTTATTTTACTTCTTTATAAGGATTTTTTTTTAGTGCCACAAGCAGATAGGCTTATTTGGATATGTTAACTCCATTTCCACGTGTTTATTTACAAATCTATGATTTAAAAGATTAGTGTTCATTGACTAGCGATTTTCAAACATCAAAACTGCTGTTAATTAGTCACATTACATGGCATGCAAGTATAAAGAAATTATATATTTGAGATATCATCTGTTTGAATATTTTTAGTCCATCACTAAGTTTTCACTATGACTTAATTTGGAAAAAAGCATAAACAAGATTTCAAAAAAGACAAACAGGATAACAAATCTGATTAGGAATTACTAGATTGGGAAGCATAATTATCATATATATGTACACACATATATATGACAGTACTTTAAGAACAGTATATTTCTTTAAGAACACTATTCTCTTTAATGGAGCTTCCCCTGTAGCACTAGTGATAAAAAAAAAAAAATCTTACCTGCCAGTGCAGGAGACATAAGAGATGAAGGTTTGATGCCTGAGTCAGGAAGATCCCTTGGAAGAGGGCATGGCAACCCACTCCAGTATTCTTACCTGGAGAATCCCATGGACAGAGGAGCTGGTGGTCTATAATCTATAGGTTGCAAAGAGTTAAACATGACTGAAGTGACTGAGCGTGCAAGCATGCTCTTTAATACCTATTTTCTATATTATTAGCAAATGTATGAAGGAATCACTTTGTATAGTCTGAAGGAGTTGGAAGGGTCACTGAAAAGTGGGTCACCTTAGAAAGTAGCCTTGAATTTATTCATTTATGGATCAAAGCCTCTTTTAGAAGTACTTTTTAAAAACATGGATGGTGATTGTTAATAATAAGCTATAAACCATTCAAGTAGGGGGGCAGCTGAGGTATTATTTAAAAAAAAATACACAACTCTACAGACAGCAGGTGATGTATTGATCGTTACAGTCTGAGACTGGCAACAGGGCTGTAGAATGAGTCCACTGTTTGGCTATGAGCCATGGAAATTTCCCACTTCTTGTGCTCTATTCATTACAATGAGATTCTTTAAGAAATCTCGGCACCTGCCCAACAGAGCAGAAATATATGAGTTTGAAGTCCTTAGATTTGCACATCTTAGAAACCTTTAGAAATGCTGAGCTTCATTCTCTTTTTTTTTCTGCTCTGAACAGTAAAAGAGACCAAGAATCTTCTATGCTTAAATAAGACAGAATGAAGGATCCCAAGATGAAAAAGGAGGCTCTGGTTTCATGGTTCTTATATCTTAGGGCTATCAGATGGGAACAACATTAAGCTGAGCATACTGTGGGCTATATCCTAGACATACAGAAAAGGGCAAGAGGAACACATTTCTCCTGAAGACATCAGGAAAGCTTTTCTAGCAAAGGTGTGAATAAGCTGAGGATAAAACAATTGGGATGAACAATGGGGAAGGAGGTTCCATAGAGAAAGAAGATTCTAAGTAGGTATGTAGAGTATAGAGCTTGTTCAGGGAGGAATTGGAAGTTAGTTCAGCTAAAAGCATATATAGACTGTGGAAGGAAGATGCAATGGATTAAGCATATTCATCTCATACTTACTGCTTGGATATAAAGGTGCCATTTGTAAAGCTGTGCTTGTTCTAAAGCTTAGACTGAGTGGGTTCTTGTCTATGAAGCTGTCTCCTCACAAGACTCCTAGAAAATGTAAAAGACACTGAGTCTATACTGGAAATGGGAAGAATTCAGGAAACCTACCTAGGGCTTATGTTCATGAGGCAGAATAATTATTACTGGCATTGATAATCCTTTATAAGATATTCTTTAATTCTTAGAAATTGCCTAAATGGCTTTACACAAAAATAGTAGTTGGTTCTTAGAAAGTCTTTCTTTTTTAATGAATTTTTAAGTCTTTTTTTTTTTTTTTTTTTTTTGCCAAAGCAGTGTAGTTAATTTAAGCACAAGTTATATTTCTTCTCTTCAGTTCAGTTCAGTTCAGTCACTCAGTCGTGTCCAACTTTTTGCGACCCCATGAATTGCAGCACGCCAGGCCTCCCTGTCCATCACCAACTCCTGGAGTTCACTCAAACTCACGTCCATCAAGTCAGTGATGCCATCCAGCCATCTCATCCTCTGTTGTCCCCTTCTCCTCCTGCCCCCAATCCCTCCCAGCATCAGAGTCTTTCCAGTGAGTCAACTCTTTGCATGAGGTGGCCAAAGTACTGGAGTTTCAACTTTAGCATCATTCCTTCCAAAGAAATCCCAGGGCTGATCTCCTTCAGAATGGATTGGTTGGATCTCCTTTCAGTCCAAGGGACTCTCATGAGTCTTCTCCAACACCACAGTTCAAAAGCATCAATTCTTCGGCACTCAAATTTCTTCACCGTCCAACTCTCACATTCCATACATGACTACTGGAAAAACCATAGCCTCGACTAGACAGACCTTTGTTGGAAAAGTAATGTCTCTGCTTTTGAATATGCTATCTAGGTTGGTCATAACTTTTCTTCCAAGGAGTATCCGTCTTTTAACTGCATGGCTGCAGTCACCATCTGCAGTGATTTTGCAGCCCCAAAAAATAAAGTCTGACATTGTTTCCACTGTTTCCCCATCTATTTCCCATGAAGTGATAGGACCAGATGCATGATCTTCGTTTTCTGAATGTTGAGTTTTCAGCCAACTTTTTCACTCTCTTTCACCTTCATCAAGAGGCTCTTTAGTTCCTCTTCACTTTCTGCCATAAGGGTGGTGTCATCTATATATCTGAGGTTATTGATATTTCTGCTGGCAATCTCAATTCCAGTTTGTGCTTCTTCCAGTCCAGCGTTTCTCATGATGTACTCTGCATATAAGTTAAATAAGCAGGGTGACAATATACAGCCTTGACGTACTCCTTTTCCTATTTGGATCCAATCTGTGTTCCATGTCCAGTCCTAACTGTTGCTTCCTGACCTGCATACAGATTTCTCAAGAGGCAGGTCACATGGTCTGATATTCCCATCTCTTTCAGAATTTTCCATAGTTTATTGTGATCCACACAGCCAAAGACTTTGGCATAGTCAATAAAACAAAAATAGATGTATTTCTGGAACTCTCTTGCTTTTTCCATGATCCAGCGGATGTAGGCAATTTGGTCTCTGGTTCCTCTGCCTTTTCTAAAACCAGCTTGAACAACTGGAAGTTCACGGTTCACATATTGCTGAAGCCTGGCTTGGAGAATTTTGAGCATTACTTTACTAGCGTGTGAGATGAGTGCAATTGTGCAGTAGTTTGAGCATTCTTTGGCATTGCCTTTCTTTGGGATTGGAATGAAAACTGATCTTTTCCAGTCCTGTGGCCACTGCTGAGTTTTCCTCCTCTTAGTCTCACTTAAAATCATTACTTTTCTGTTGCTTAGCTGAGTATGATAGTTCTTTACTATTTCTAACATTTGGCAACTGTTCTCCCGCTGCTCCAAACTTAAGGTATTAGGAACTTTCAACTTTTGAGTATTCATTTTGGCTGAGTGCTAATTAGAACTTAGCATCTTCCTCCAGAGTCTTAGCAAACATGTTAATCGGGATACATGATAACAGCAGCAATTGAATCTGCCTTTTTGTCTACATCTTGCCCAGCATGTTGGATGGTTTTGGGATGAAAACCCCTAACTATAAAAAATAAAAGATGTTGGTATCATATAATCATTGTCTTTTTGTCTTTATGTACAACCTGTTTTCAATACCATGTTTGGGTGTCTCTGTGCGTATATGTACTGTGTCCTGTTTATCTATAGCAGTATTTTCAAACCTGATTTTGTTTCTATTCTCACCCAGAATACTCTCAGAACTGGCTTCTCTCAGCTTTAATTGGGGAGTGTGGAATGCATTTATTATTTTTTGTTCTGTACAAAGTTAGTGAGTATTACTGTGTGTGCTGCTGCTGCTGCTGCTGCTAAGTCGCTTCAGTCATGTCCGACTCTGTGCGACCCCATAGACAGCAGCCCACCAGGCTCCCCCGTCCCTGGGATTCTCCAGGCAAGAACACTGGAGTGGGTTGCCATTTCCTTCTCCAATGCATGAAAGTGAAAAATGAAAGTGAAGACGCTCAGTCGTGTCTGACTCTTAACGACCCCATGGACTGCAGCCTACCAGGCTCCTCCATCCATGCAATTTTCCAGGCAAGAGTATCGACAGAGACGGCAGCCCACATTGGCTAAGGCACTGAGGCCACAAAGCTGATTTTCAGCCAGGGTGGGCATTATGTCCATGCTAGTTGTTCAGATCTTGCTCTTTGCACCCCACCTACCCCAGCTGTTGTTTTAGTCATCTGGCACCTCCCTCTGGGATTCAGACTTCTCTATGGTCTACCAACTGAAAGATTAACACCAAGGCACGCGGCAGGAGTGCTCCAAGCCCCAGTTCTAGTGTCTACATCAGCTATCAGCTCTGTTGGGTTAGTTCCCGTGACATATGTCTGTTAATAATTTTGTATATGTTTTTGTTTTTTGGCTGCACTGAGAAGCATGTGAGATATTAGTTCCCTGTCCAGGACTGAACTCCTGCCCCCTGCAGTGGGCGTGCAGGGTCTTAACCACTGGACCACCAGGGAAGTCCTGTTAACAATTTTGAATATCTCCCTAGACATACAAGCAAATAGACTATGGTCTCTGACCTTAAACTTCTCATATTCTTAGAGAGGACACAGATATGCACAATTATTGTACCAAAAAATGTGCTCTAAATATTTGTATACAAATCTAGCTAGGTAGCTAACTATCATACATCTAGACACAAGAAAAAAAGTTTTTAAAAAGAAAGTGCCATTTAGAATAAATAAACACCTTAGCAAGTTAATGATAAAATAGACTGTCTTGTTCTAGCTATAGGCATAATTAAAAACACATGCTCTTGTCAACATACTGTGAATGTTTTAAAAATAAAAACAAAATGCCACTCAGCTCCTTTTCAATACAGTAAAATACAATTTTAACATATCTACTTATATTCTAGGAACATATATCCCACATTTAAATTATGTCACCTCAAATGGACAACTGCTTCTGCTAAGAGCTGAATATCACAAAGACTGTGGTCTCCTCGAACTCAGACAAAAGTCCATTCATTTTAGTTTTCTTAGTAGAACCCATTATTTGCCTTCAGAAAATGCTACTTGAATTGCTGAATCCAATTAGCCTACGAATTTGGTAAATTCTTGCACAGGAATGATATGTAGAGGTTCACTCTTTCAATGTTTTTGAACTTAAACTAAATTCAAAATGGCCCCAGATGTCTTGATATTTTCTAAAACTTTGACAATAAATCAAATACATTTACAAATTTCATTCAACATAAAACACTTGTGTTTACCAAAGATATAGTAACAATTAACAATTTTTTCATTACATTATACTTTTATTGAAAAAGAAATAAGTTCTAAAAAGCTGGCTGATTTTAGGCATTAAGTACAAAATAACAAGTAAAAGTCCTAAGGATCCTAGGTCAGTGTAGATTCAATTTCTATAGAATGAACTACAACAATATTACAGTTATAATACTATTCAACAGGTTGTTATATCACATTTAATTTTAATTTTTTATAATATAACAAGAAAGCAAATTGATTTATTTCAGAAATATGTATAAAAATAATGTTTGAAAAATAGTTTTCCTCTCTACTGTTAACTAGTAAATTAATGGAACCCCAAACTTCCATTCACTGATGTTCTGAATGTTCAAGTTTTAACACATTATCATCAAAGTGTTCCCTTGCATTTATGTAAAACTTTAGGTATCTAACTATTCTTAGTATTTCTCATTCTATTTAAACATAGTATTTCTCATTCTATTTAAACCTCATGATTACCCTATGATATAGATTTTATTAGGACTGTTTCACAGATGAAAATATGCAAAAGTCCAGGGATGTAAATAGACTTGCTCAAGATCTCAAGATCCAGGACTGGAATCCAAGTCTCTTGATTTTTGAGGCTTTTGATGGGTAGGAGGTGGACGATGGGAGAGAAGAGTATTTGTTTCAGTTACTACACAAGGGCAAAAGTCATTTTAAATACTGAGGTTTGACTAAATTTCTTCAAAGTTAATCATTGTATAGAGCAACTGCTAGGAATTTATATAAAAAATGTGACAGTTAACCAAAAAGCACGTGATGGCTGAAACAGTGATTACTATGCTATTACCTGATACAAAAGAAGCAAAGAGTTGCCTTGTCTTTACATTCATGAACTTTTGGATCATTTTGTGGGTTCCCTCCAATTGCTACTTCTACAGCAAGCTTAAACACAAACCAGTCCCAAGTCAGCCCCGATACAGAAGATGCGTTTACATCTTCTGCTAACCATGCACTAGAAAAGCAGTATGATTTAGCATCATTAGAGGAGTCGTGAAAGAGAACAACGAGGTCCCTGAAATATCTTTATGAGCCTCTGATGAATGCTTATAAGACTCAAAAATTCAGAAACATTACAATCCCAAATACAGTGGGCCGGACCAATGTTATGAGGAAGCTACTCCATTGGTCCAACCAGCATTTACTGAAGAACTAAGGAGCAGCAGGCACTGGGTTTGAGAGATACAAAGACGAAGTAGAAAGCAAATATAGTCCCTTCAGCAATCTAGATATTTGCCTGGAACCTGAAAGTCTTATGCTTGAAAAGCTAAGATTATTATCTCTTTAATGACTCAAACTTTCCATTATAGTGTGATTTCTCAATATTTGTGAGTGGAAAAATGCCACACATAATTGTGATAAAAATTTAAATCAATAATTTAAATTCTTGTTACAGTTTATATAAAAGAATTATTTTTGCCTGTAATGTTTTGATATTTTCAGAACTAGTGAAATGAACAAAAATGTTTGAATCATTTTAAATGAAACTCAATACATTAGTTATTTCACAATTTCCAAAAATAGTTTAGACAGATCTTCTTAAAAAGTCTCATTCATTTTTCGTTCAAATTCCCCATCCTTTGGAAGCAATAATGAATATCATTAGCTATATCTATGAGTGTATGCCTGTGTGTGTATGTGTGTATATATATGTGTGTGTGTAACATGGCAACCCACTCCAGTACTCTTGCCTGGAGAACCCCATGGGCAGAGGAGCCTAGTGGATTACAGTCCTTAGGGTCACACAGAGTCAGACATGACTGAAGTGACTTAGCACACAGCATGTGTGTGTGTGTGTGTGTATGTGTGCATGTGTGTGTATGCGTGCATGTGTGTGTATCTAGCATGTAATTCAGTGGTTTTAACTCTGAAGCTGGCGAGATCATGTCCTGTTTTCCTTCTGGCCTAAAGGTGCCTTTCATAGTCTTTCATTTTCATATTGACTTTACCCAGAACCTAGTTGAAGGTTCAATCAGTGAAATAAAATTACATTACAATTATTTCTACTTAGAGAAATATGACAGCTAGAATTTTTATGTTAATTAATCTTTGGCTTTTTATTATTGTGTGACTACCTATCATAAATTTCCTTGCAATTCAGCTTTAGTACATTCTATAAATTATTTTAGTTTATTCCAGCATTAACCTGACTTGCAAATGGTTAAATCTGCACGGAGTCTTTCATGCTCTAAAATCCAGCATGCTCTATATTAACATCAGAAGAAACTGTTTTGATATTCAGAAATAATTGTAATAGCAAGAATAAACCACAATTCACTGAATTCATGGTCAGATTATATTCTTGTTATCATGTTAGATTCTATGTAAGTAAATTAGTACATCTTAAACATGATGAACCATAATTCACAAACATACTCATATTTTCCTCAGACTCGGACTAAAGAACAAACAGGTCGCTGCTGTTCTTGTCGAGCATCCCACAGCCAAATGAGGAAACTCCTGCTTCCTCACCTGCATACCCAGTTAAGCACCATCTGTTTCCTGTTTTAATGTGATATCTCACATAGTTTTTCCAAACCTTTCACATCAGTAAGCACAATCCTAATAGACAGTTAATATGAATTAAGAAGCATGTTTTCACCAAAACTGTGTTCATTTTTTTTCTCTCTCTCTCTCATTTTCTGAAATGTGTAACACTACACTGGCTGAGCCAAACCCACTTCAGTAGCATGAAATTCCCTAGATTAATATAGGTTATTTACAGCATATTGACTAGACTCTGGTATCCAGGAGCAGGGGGCTGGGCAGTGCAGAGCACATGTGCCTAACAAGGAAGCTGGGGTTTTAATTTTGCCTGGAAGGAAGTAGCTCCTACTTCATCTTGACCCCTTTTCTAATAGTTAAAGCCTTCCAGCTCCCCACCACCTTCATCCCTTACCATGCGAAATTATCAAAATCATGAGGATCTGAGCAACCCAGTCCATTGTGAATCTACTTTCTGCCCCATCTTTTCTGGCTGTTACTGTTTTCATCTCTGACACACGGACTGGCTGGGGCCAGATCTATCAGGTAATGACGTATGCTTTAGTTTCCCATAAGTTCTGGATATTGGGAAACAAACAATGACTAATTTGGTTCCTCTTGGGAAAGTGGTTTGAGTCCCAATGAATAAAATGATGTGCTACAGACACTGACCTTCAGCTGGATTCCCAAACAGCTTCTCGCTTTCCGTTCTTATGAGGATGTGTGCTGCTGATGCTGTTTATCGAGCTTCTTTAGTGAAGGAGTCCACCAGTTAAATTGTTATGGAGCCTTTTGTATATGAATTCTTTATGAATGCCAAACATGTTGCTTTCACGGAGGACATATAGTGCAATTAAGTGTTTCTCAAACTTTAGCATCAAAATAATCCAATATGTTTGTGGAAACACACAACATTGGGTCCAACCTACCCCCTCCCATCCAAATTTCTGATTCAGTATTTCCATCATGGAGTCCAATAATCTGTAATAGGTTTCCAGAAGATGCTGCTGCCGCTGGTCTTAGGACCACACTTTGAGAACCACTGGTGTATTATGTAGAGCTCCAAGGATGGATTTGGATTTGCCTGTATTTTAGACCTGGCTCTGCCCCTTAACAGCTGTGTGACCTTGAAAAAGTTATTAACCTCTTGAAACCTCAGTTTGCTCAGCTGTAAAGTGACGGTAATACCCACTTCATGAAGTTGTAGTGAGATTAAATAAAGGATGCATGTGGAATGCTTAGGCCAGTGGCTGGGAAAAAAAAAAAGAAAAAAACAAATCAGATATTTGGTAATGTCACTCTCATTCTCCTGATCTGTTTAGGGGAAAGAATGCTATGTGGACCATTTCGGTATTTCTATATTTCACCATACTAAGGTCTGAAGGAGGGAGAGGAAACAGACAAGCAATGTGAAAATATATAAAAATAGGTGGAGATTTGCCAAGAGTTATATATAATTTGGTTTAAACACAAAGTAAATTATTTCTTTGATAGTGTGTAGCTCAGAAACAAGCTGCTCTTTATCTTAGCCACTAGAATCCCATCCAAGAATTAATCCCATCCAAAAATAACTCAATGATAAGTGTTAAGTTGATTTCCTTCTCTGCTTAATTCTGTGAATCTCCAGCCATGAAATAATATGTTTATTAAATACAATCTATCTTCAGATTCACCTAGTAAAGTGTGTTAGTTGCAAATCTAAAATATAAAAAATAATGCATATGTACTCATGTATACACACTTGTTTAGTAGTTTTGATACTTATATTTGTATCAATAGTTGTGTATTTTCTCAATAATATCAAATTCTTCATAAGTATGGCTAATCAAGATTTTATATCTACTTCCAAAATAGATTTATGGGGTTAGAAGGAATTTTAGTGAATGACTTTCTAATATAAACCTTGAATAGGTCACATGCTTTATAAAAATAAAAAATGTTATCAAAATGCTTCTAACTAAATCATCTGTTTATTACCTAATCTATTTTAGTGAGTTTAGGCATCATCACCATTTTACAGGTGAAGCCAGTGAGGTATAAATGCAAATGCTGTCTCAGGTAATACAGATAATTAGAGCTAAAGTCAGAAGTGAAACAAGTGTTACTGAATTGAAGCAACTTACCACTAGCATAATTATTTATTGTGTGAATATCTATTCTATAAGATTGTCAAGCAATAGCTTTTTGTTTCATTCAGTTACTTAGCAACAATTTACTGAGTACTTACTATATGCTGATATGGGCACCAGACAGAGAACAACCATCCCACCAGTATGATGTCAATAGTAAATTTTTTCCAGCAAATCTTTTAGGTTTTTCATTATTTGCATCACACACATTTGTAGCTATAACTGAAACTGGGATCATCTTCAAAAATAAAACCTATGGAAAAACCTTTAAAAGCTGTCTTGTGATCCTTCCTGAATAAAAACTGAGCATCTATTCTATTCAAATCTATAATTTAAGTAAGAATATTTGCAAATACATGGCTGTAAGTAAATCTGTAGATATTTACATAGAGTTACTTCTAGAACTTTAAAATATGAGCACTGGACAAGCTGATTTTTAAGATCACTTCCATTTCTAATAAGCTGTTATTCAGGATTCAAAAGCATTTGGAGAGCTTCTCTGGTAGCTCAATGGTAAAGAATCCACCTGTAATTGTGGGAGACACAGATTCAATCCCTGATCCTGTAAGATCCCATATGCTGCGGAGCAACTAAGCCTGTGAGTTGCAAATATTGAAACTGGGCTCTAGAGCCTGGGAGCCCACGTGCACGACTACTGAGGCCCATATGACCTAGAGTCTGTGCTCTGCAGCAAGAGGCCACCGCAATGAGAAGCTATTGCACCGCTACTGGAGAATAGCCTTCACTCGCAACTGGAAAAAAGCCCATGCAGCAGCAATGACCCAGCAGAGCCAAAAACAAATAAATAAATGAATAAAATTATTCTTTTTAAGTATTTGGAATGTAGATGTGTATTTTGTTAGTTTACCACATATTTTGACCTTAATAAATGTTCAAATTTATAATAAGCTTTACTTTCCATACTTTTTTTCAAAGGAATTGATAACAGAAGCTCTGTGGCACTAAAATCTATAGGTAAAGCTACTGTTTGAGACTGTCATATAAATGATCATATGGTATAAAACCTTTCATGTTTGACTTTTACTTAGCAAAATAATTTTGCTATTCATCCATGTTGTTGCCTGTGTTACTAATTTGTTGCTTTCTGCTGCTGCTGCTAAGTCACTTTAGTCGTGTCCGACTTCGTGCGATCCCGTAGACAGCAGCCCACCAGGCTCCCCGGTCCATGGGATTCTCCAGGCAAGAACACCGGAGTGGGTTGCCATTTCCTTCTCCAATGCATGAAAGTGAAACATGAAAGTGAAGTCGCTCAGTCGTGTCCGACTCTTAGCAACCCCACAGACTGCAGCCTACTAGGCTCCTCCGTCCATGGGATTTTCCAGGCAAGAGTACTGGAGTGGGGTGCCATTGCCTTCTCCTTCTATTGCTTAGTAGTATTCTATTTGTATGGATGTAGCATAGTACTTTTATTCATTCATCCATTGATGGACTTCTGGATTATTCTGGAAAGTTTGGAATTTTTTGAAAAAACTTTTTTTAAAATTTAATTTAATTTTATTTAACTTTAAAATATTGTATTGTTTTTGCCATATATCAAAATGAATCTGCCACAGGTATACATGTGTTCCGCATCCTGAACCCTCCTCCCTCCTCCCTCCCCATACCATCCCTCTGGGTCATATGAATATTAATGTAGATGTCTTTGTGTGGACACATATTTCCATTTTCAGGGGTAAATACCTATAAGTGGCACTATTGGTTCATAAATACCTATAAGTGTTTAATTTTATAAGAAAATTTTCTAAAGCACTACAGCATTTATTTTCCCACCAGCATTGTAGGAGAAATGAGCATAAATAACAAAACTTGACATTATCAAATTATACTTATAGCTATACAATCATATGTATTTATATCATTTCTAATCACACTAAAAGTATATAGGATAGTATTCTTCATATTATCATACCATAAGAATATACTCTGTTCCTTACTTTCTGCAAAAAGTTGTGATTATTTTCTGTTCTCCTTTTCCATTGCCTACCTTTAGAGACTTTTCCTAATTATTTCTGTGCCCCGTATTTTAGCAAGGCAATATCTCGTTACCATGATTAGTTAAACTATTAATTGAGATATTTTGCATGTCAATGATGACAGGTAGAGGGTGGACCCAGAGAAGGCAATGGCAACCCACTCCAGTACTCTTGCCTGGAGAATCCCATGGACGGAGGAGCCTGGTAGGCTGCAGTCCATGGGGTCGCTAAGAGTCAGACACGACTGAGTGACTTCACTTACACTTTTCACTTTCATGCATTGGAGAAGGCAATGGCAACCCACTCCAGTGTTCTTGCCTGGAGAATCCCAGGGATGGGGGAGCCTGGTGGGCTGCCGTCTATGGGATCGCACAGAGTCGGACATGACTGAAGTGACTTAGCAGCAGCAGCAGCAGAGGGTTGACCAAGGAACCTCCAATCAGACAGCCAAGGCTAAGAAGACTAGGAATGTGTCTTTCTCAAAGTCACAATATGTGGACATAAGAAAGCCAGGAATTTCAGCCAAGGTTGTACCAGTGTTGTGCATGAAATGATCATCAGAGCTAGAGACTTGAGTTGAAAATTGTAAACAAAGATTTGTGTGTGTGTGTGAAAGTATATCCCTTAAAATTTATTTATTTATTTATTTTTTAAAGCCAAAGAGGAGTCAAAGAGCCCAGGGGAAATAATGGCTAGAAGTGTTGTGAGTGGTACGTACTGTAGGTGATAGCTAGGGAACTTTTGGTAATAAAAGAGGCTGACACCCTCAGTTCAGTTTCTTTCCATTCCTTGCATACTCGTATTTGATTGTTCAAAGTAATTCAAGGAGGGCAAGGAGAAAACCGATTTCTCCAACATTTAAAGGCTTGAAGCGTTTTCCACTTCAAGATGTATTGAAGTGTATTCAAGGTGTATTACGTAAGTTAGCTTACAATTGAGTTTCATAAACTACCCAAAGTCCCTGTGTCCACACAAATCAGTAGTTTATTCAGCATTGTCAACCTGCAAATCTCATAAAGATAAAACCTGATGCTTTATGAAAGTGATTCTTATACAACCCTTAGGTCACAGTGGTGTTACAAATTTGGCAATTCAAAGTTTCAGGACATACTCCTTACCCTTGTTAAGAATCTTTGGTAAGCAGCTCCTCTTCCTTGTGAGATATTAATTTCAAGTTCCAACCTCAGATGGCCACTACAGAAGCAAAGACTGGCATGCCCTGGGAATAGAAAGCATCAAGGATGCAACTGGAAATGAGAGGTGTGCTTGTGGCCACCTCCTCTAATAAAGCACCTTTCTTATCTCTGTGCTGTGACCAGTTAATTTTCATGACTCAGATTCTGACCCTGTTCAGGCTTAAAGGTAGCAAAAAGCCAAAAAGTTGGCAACCATGCATACTTGGTTGCTAGATCCACCACCCAGCTGGCTCTAACAGTACCTTCAATTTATGTACACAGTTCTCGCTCATCTATTTCTATGCTCAAGTTGGTTTCTGCACAAGGACCTGATTTTTGAAAAATTGAGCATCCTTTAATAACACTTTCTCTGCTGATAGCAAGGAGAATAACACACTTACTGTAGTATGGACGGGAGAAGGAAATGGCAACCCACTCCAGTATTCTTGCTGGGAGAATCCCAGGGAGAAAGGAGCCTAGTGGGCTGCCGTCTACGGGGTCACACAGAGTTGGACAGGACTGAAACAGCTTAGCAGCAGCAGCAGCATTCAGTTCAGTTCAGTCGTTCAGTCGTGTCCAACTCTTTGCAACTCCATTAACTGCAGGACGCCAGGCCTCCCTGTCCATCACCAACTCCCGGAGTCCACCTAAACCCATGTCCATTGAGTTGGTGATGCCATCCAACTATCTCAT
The DNA here is from genome assembly GCA_935064755.1 of Tragelaphus eurycerus. Taxonomy (NCBI): domain Eukaryota; kingdom Metazoa; phylum Chordata; class Mammalia; order Artiodactyla; family Bovidae; genus Tragelaphus; species Tragelaphus eurycerus. The sequence goes on from CAKXYN010000035.1 coordinate 15,947,158, forward strand.
CCTCTGTTGTCCCCTTCTCTTCCTGCCTTCAATCTTTACCAGCATCAGGGTCTTTTCCAATGAGTCAGCTCTTCACATCAGGTGGCCAAAGTATTAGAGTTTCAGCTTCAGCAGCAGTCCTTCCAGTCTACACCCAGGACTGATCTCCTTTAGGATGGACTGGTTGGATCTCCTTGCAGTCCAAGGGACTCTCAAGCAACAGCATAGTCGGGACTATAGTCAGGTCCATCACATGTTTCCAAGTGTTGAGTTCTCATTGGCTGCCACTTTCTAGAGCCTCCCTGACTCTCCTAAATCCATGGTCCTCTGAAATTTGAAGACACCTAATTATGTGATTACTGTCTGTTTTGTGGTTTCTCAAATATTCTTCTAGGACAAACAGTGGGAGCCTGGAAAAAAGAGAAAACCAAATACATGATGTAAATGATAAGCATTGATCTACAGAGATGGGCTTCCTAAAACAGTGTGTATGTATGCTGGTCACTCAGTTGTGTCCAACTCTTTGAGATTCCATGGACTGTAGCCCACCGGGCTCTTCTGTCCATGGAATTCGCCAGTCTAGAACATTGGAGTGGGTTGCCATTTCATGCTCAAGGGGATTTTCCTGGCCCAGGAATTGAACTCAGGTTTCCTGCATTGCAGGCAGATTTCTTACTGTCTGAGCCACCAGGGAAGCCCCTAAGACAATCAAAATTACTAAAGTAATATTTGAAATCAATTTATAATTTTACTATCACTAATTTATATAATTCTTTTATTCTTAACCAGAACATAAGCTGCTGCTGCTGCTAAATCGCTTCAGTCGTGTCCGACTCTGTGCGACCCCATAGACTGAAGCTCACCAGGCTCCCCTGTCTCTGGGATTCTCCAGGCAAGAACACTGGAGTGGGTTGCCATTTCCTTCTCCAATGAACATAAGCTGACTTCTACTAAAGACGTGAACACTCTACAGTTAAGTGTAAATACTTCTTAAGTAAAGTTAAAGGTAAGAAATTATTTCTTTCTGATGTATAACTTATCTACTTGTTAATATTTCTGCCTGATTTGGGGAGAGGAAGCAAAAACACTTGAGACAAAATGGCTCATCTTTTGTTTTATAGAAAAGATGTTAATGTGATTTTCAACTTAGTTTGAAAGCTGGAGAAATTTCCATTTAATTTCTTCTTTGGGATGACTTTGTCATTAAGAAGAAAGAAAACAACTAAGGTAGCAAGGGATTGTTGTGCAATGCGCCTAGCCTTAGCACCAGTTCCCTTAAGTTCAACTCACTGTGGCAAAACTCCCTCTTCCTTCAGAACACGTGAGTGATACCTGAAAGAATAAAGGTGTCGATGTTATTAGAATATTTCCCAGGTCTTTTCCATCTTTGACTTCTACCTCACATACATTCCATACAGAAAACACATCAATTCTGGTTTGAACTTCCCCAACTGACAAGCTCAACCCAGTGTGCATAAGTCATATTGTGTCTCCCTATTTCACACATCATCTGATAATAAAGATCCTGGAATCATAATTAGCTGGTGGTTTTCTTGATAAGATGCCAGGCAGGCAAGAAGAGAGATCTTCTTAGCTGAGCTATACTGGCAGCATCAAGATGCCTGTTAACGTGATGTTGTCAGTCAGCTAAAGCATGAGAGCAGGAGTGTGCCACAGGAGGCTGTCAACTTGCCTGTTCTGTAGTCATGCTTCCCTGTGTATGGCTTAAAGGGGCAGCGGAGATGATGGGAGCCCATCTGGAGTCACTTTCTTAGCTATCATGAAGCTGCAGCAGGTTGGAAGTAATGAGCTACAACTTAAGACCTCGATCCATAAATAACAGTAATCCTCATTGAGGTAGCACATTTCACCCATAGATTTTCTCCTTATGCACAGTTCTCACCTCACCCCTCTGGAAAATGTGATGCAAAAGAAGAATGATGTCTATGAAAATCTGAAAGTGATTCAAGAGTTCCTATTCCCTGTTTTCTGAATCCATGTGTGCATGCACGCTTAGTCGTGAGTTGTGTCTGACTCTTTGTGACCCCATGGACTGTAGCCCTCCAAGTTCCTCCTTCATGAGATTTTCCAGGCAAGAATACTGGAGTGGGTTTCCATTTCCTTCTCCAAGGGATCTTCCCCATTCAGAGGTCGAACTTGAGTCTCCTGCACTGGCAGGCAGATTCTTTACCATCTGAGCCACCAGGGAAGCAATAGCAGCTAATTTCCCAGGCCTTTTTGCTGGTCCTGAAGGGAAAATATGAAAGATATGGGTTTGAAACTGAAGTGAAGGAGGCAGAAGTATTTTCACTTGGCATTAATAACAATGAGGATGAATAAAGAGAATCGATGTATACTATAGAGGAGTTATGCTTTCTACTTTCCCTTTTTCCTTTCTATTAAATGAAATGCACAGGTAATGGCAGGAACTGAAGCAACTATTTTAAAGCATGAGATGAAAGCCATGTGCTGGGTATGGCTGAGTGTTGCTCAGATAGAAAGGACCTGGATCTGCACAATGAGATGACCGTATAAGCCCTCAACTGTTTAAACTCAGGTTGTTACATGAAATAATAAACGTTTATTTTGTTCAAGCCATTGAATTTTGGGGTTCCTTTTTAACAGAAATAAACATCCTAATTAATGCCAATTTCTTCTACTGGGACATCAGTCTTTCAAGATCCCAATGCTAATTCTCTGAAAGCTTACTGTTTTTTGGTTTCAGGGAATGTTGTTATTCCAAGCACCCTGCCCATTTTGGGCTTCCCTGGTGGCTCAGCTGGTAAAGAATCCATCTGCAATGCAGGAGACCTGGGTTCCATCCCTTAGTTGGGAAGATCCCTGGAAAAGGAAACAGCTACCCACTCCAGTATTCTGGGCTGGAGAATTCCATGAACTGTGTAGTCCATGGTGTTGCAAAGAGTTGGACATGACTGAGTGACTTGCACTGCCCATATTGGCCTATTCCTCTTTCTAGTCCACTAGACGCCCCCCTCAGATGTTACCTTCTCTGCAAGGCCTCTTCTGATTCCCTAAGAGTTTGTTGTAACCATTATCATTTCACCACTACAGTAGGGGCAGGATTGTAATTGTAGCCTTGCATGTGAGTCACTTGGAGAAGGGAATGGCAACCCACTCCAGTAATCTTGCCTGGAGAATTCCATGGATAGAGGAGCCTGGTGAGCTCCAGTTCATGGGGTCACAAAGAGTCGGACATGACTGAGTGACTAACACACACATATGTGAGTCACTACCTATGTATTCACTGCATGCACAGAGTCTGGCCCCTGGAAGATATTGAGCAAAGATGAAGTCTTATTAACTAGAGGAGTTCTCCAAGCTCCAAAGAACTTAACATTTCTCTGAATTCTTATTTCCTCCAATTTTCTTTACCACAAAATTTAGTATATTTGACTATTAACATGTTGCAAACCTTTCCAAAAAATTTGGCTATATGTATATATCTTGGGATATATTAATAAAGCAGGCAACTGACAGTCATGAGCCAGCCTGTTCCCAAGGGATCATAGGTCAAATTAAGGACTGGCCTCCACAATCACTATTCCAGTCACCTTAAATTGGCAAGTCATTATCATTTCAAGGGCCTGCTTTATAGGGAGTGCTGGTTGTCTTTATCATAATTCATTCATTCATTGAGAATATTTTTTTGAGTACCTAATATATGCCAGTACTTTTGCCTGGAAAATTCCATGGACGGAGGATCCTGGTAGGCTCCAGCCCATGGGGTCGCTAAGAGTCGGACACGACTGAGTGACTTCACTTTCACTTTTCACTTTCATGCACTGGAGAAGGAAATGGCAACCCACTCCAGTATTCTTGCCTGGAGAATCCCAGGGACCGGGGAGCCTGGTGAGCTTCCGTCTATGGGGTTGCACAGAGTTGGACACGACTGAGGCGACTTAGCAGCAATATATGCCAGACACTATTCTAGGTGCTAAGAATATATTTGAGAGCAAAACAAAGATCTTTGCCCTCATGGAGTTTTATATCCTAGACAGAAATTGTTTTATAAATTCAGCTACTTTTAATAAAAGTAGCTATATTTTTATTTGAAACATTTAAAATAATAAGAAATATGATTTATTATCTTTGTACATCAGGAGATTTCATAAGCAATGCATTTGGTCACATAGATAATTTCAAAGCATAATGTAAAATATAAAGCTTTGTGTAGGCCTGAGGACTCATAACTATTAAATATATGATTTTGATAAAGCATATCATTTAAAGGTAGATAAGAGACTGGCAAAGTCAATCTTAAAGGAAATCAATCCTGAATATTCATTGGAAGGACTGATGCTGAAGCTCCAATACTTTGATATGAAGAGCCGATTCATTAGAAAAGACCCTGATGCTGGGAAAGATTGAAGGCAAAAAGACAAGCGGGCAGAAGAGGATGAGATGGTCAGATAGCATCACCGACTCAATGGACATGAATTTGAGCAAACTCCTGGAGATAATAGAGGACAGAGATACTAGAAGAGCCTGGTGTGTTGCAGTCCATCGGGTGGCAAAGAGTCGAACACAACTTAGTGATTAAACAAAAATAATAAGAGACTAGCAAATATAGTAAGATCATCTCTCACTTTGGAACCTATCATCTAAAACAATTGTATTTCAGTTGATAATTTACAAAAATCTCATGAATGGGATTTAGAATGAAGACACTGTATAACTTTCAGCTTGTCCTAATATTAAGTTTCCCTTGAGAAAATAGTTTAGGTCTTCTTCCAACATTCTATACAAGTCCAACCCTTTTCATTTTATTATTCTGATAAATATAGCTTTAATAAGAAAATAATTTTCTGAAAATTACATAACATTATGCTGTCTTAGGTAGAAATATGTCCACTGCTAAGGTAAGGGCTTTCCAGGTGAAGAATCTTCTTGCCAATGCAGGAGATGCAAGAGACACGAGTTCAATCCCTGGGTCAGGAAGATCCCCTGGAGGAGGAAATGGCAACCCACTTCAATATTCTTGCCTTGAACATTCCATGGATAGAGGATCCTGGTGGGCTACAGTCCATGGGGTCACAAAGAGTCAAACACAACTGAGTGACTGAGCACGTAGGAAGGTATAAATGGGTTAAGGTGAAATTTTTAAAAAAGGGGATAAATAATTTATCTGCAATGAATTTTATATTTAAAAGGCAGAAATTGTGAGACATAGTTTTATGCTTCCTATAGTCTATCATTTTACAAATAAATGTATCTACAAAGATTAATACTATAATGTTCTTAAAAGATAAAAACCTAGAATCTCTCTTTTTTTATAAGCATGTCTGATATGAGTACCTAAATATCAATTTCCTCTAGATGCATTTTTCCATGGAACAAATCACTTTTTCCAGCAGAATACCTCTTATAGTAATCATATAATGAAAGTGTTTCCCAATAGATATTCATCTCTGAGAGCAGATTTTATTTCTCTGCCTGATTTCCAAAAATGCAATCTGATTTCATGAGGACGTAGGCCAATGGACCAATAAATGATTGTTGTAAGCATGTATCAAGAAACAGTCACAACTTGTGATGCAAAATCTGCCTTGTACTTCTTATTTCTCTCCATCCGAGAGTTGTAATTCCAATACCATGCCATGTACATGGATTGAGTGCAAAGATCAGCCCCAGGCAGGTTTAAATAAAACATTGACATTTTGAAAAATGATCCAAGTGTTTCCTTTTTTCACCTTCTATGTTTTTTTTCCACATTGCTATTTCAGGTAGTATCAAGAAGAAAATGCTTTTTGGGGGCTGTGTCTCTAATCATTGAGTAGATTTCATATTCTCCAGGGTATAGCAGTGTAATGACAATTTGTAAACCATGAAAGATAAAGTTGTAGAATTGGGAGAAGTTAGTTTTTGCTTCATCATACCGTCTTCTTTCATTCTAAACTGAACCTGGGAAACCAATCGTGCTTATGAGCTAAAATGTATATATATATACACATACATACACATACACAATAGCCACCACATCTATAACATATCAGCTATTATTGAAGGAAATTTCAGTACATACAATTGAAGACCATGATTTCTTTCTATTTCAACTTTCTAATTTTATTAGGATTTTGTTATGAATGTTTTGATAGTACATACATATTTTACAGCATACCTCCTTGTTCTTAAGAGATAAGCAAATTTACTGTGACACTGCATTAGCAAGGACTGCCTCCTTGTCAAGGGACTGGTAGATGGGATAGCACATCCCGGGAGACTATAGCTACTGCCTCTGACCTGAAAACAGATATATTGGATTTAGTTTGCTGGACATAAGTTAATTATCAAGTTTCATCATATAAATTGTCTTCACAGAGAAAAGGCAGCCGGATGGCTCATTACTGCAGAGTTCCTTGCTCGACTTCATCGAAGCCCTTGCTCTCTGATGCCAAGAGCCACAGCCTCTGATGGAGACTTTAATTCATGGCGATACTGCAATGCAGTTCATTTCAGGATCTCTTATTGTTGTGTTGCTAAGAGTTCATTCTTCTCAGTAATGGGAATGGCTCTGCTCTATAGGAGGTTAAACATACAGAACCCTAGCGGCTTGTATGATTTCTGACTTCAGAATAGTTCCTGGCTCACAGATGATGGGAAAGAAGCTGTCATTTATTTTTCCCCAGCAAGCAATAGGACTTTGTGTAAAGTTTTCCCCAAAATTCTTTATGAGATGAAGGTTAACCACACACATGTTAATATGTGCATACACATGACTGGAATAAAATATATATATACAAAGAATTCCAGGTTTGTTGCACGTTGAAGAAATCAAATCATCAGTACAGCTAATCATCGAGTTCCTCTGTAAGTATTCCTTCAGGAGGGGATTTTCATGTAAAAGTTTCATGCTTGTTTGTTTAAAGGTTTAGGATAAATTTGCAGGTGATGAGAGCAACCTTCACTCTGATAAAAAGAACAGGCCAAGTTACTGATTGGAGAAAATTACATGAAGTTTTTTAATCAAAGTCTCTGTGGTCTACTGTCTGATTTTCTAGGCCAGATGTCAAATGTTTTTCACTGATGTCCATGTTGAAGTAATCACTAAACCAATTCCGAGAACGGGTAAGTGAGATGGTAATAATGTTTCATTTCAGTATTACATAAGGTCTCTTCCTCAGCCATGAACAAAGTAACAGGACCTCTCTGATTCAACATAATTATACAAACTATTACTTTGAATTTTTAGATAGTTTCATCTTTGCAGAGTATGTGACTTTTTTATGAATATGTGAATATAATATGTATCTAGATGCTTTCAGCTAGAATGTGAGATAACCTACAATTACCAATTTGTTTATGTTTTCAAGATCTACATTTAACTTGAAATGTAATTAAACATTTATTATTTAATCTATTTTGTGCAGTTTTTCATATTTTACAACAATAATAATCAGTTGTGAAAAAATAAACAAAACCCAGAGCTCACTAGAAGAACAAAACTTCTGCTGTTCGACATGCCAGGAAAGTCAGTTGTTAATCTGATATATGCTGTGATTTTTAATTTTTGAATCCGCAAAGCAATCTGGATGGGACACAGAAATGAGAACAAAAGAAAATGTTGAACTTCTGATTTAAGAGTTTTATGAAGTTATATACGAACATATAATACTGTTTTCTATGTTTTTCATTAGCACAAATCTTTTTCTGAAAATAGCAATATCATATGAGACAGTTTTACATGATAAATACTTCCTCAAATTTATTTTGGGATACTTTGAAAACAGTATGAAAGAATGTGGCATATCCCCACTGTCAGATAAAACTCCATCTGGAGAAATTCCACTGGCACTGGCCTCTCTGCAGTGGCACCTGGTCTCATTCCTAGAATTCCCCAACTCCTCCTTCTGTCCATCACATTGCTAGTCTAAGAGAATTAAAATGCCTAGAGAAAACAGATACTTTAAGGTCTCTTCTAAGTAAGAATTTCTTTGAAAACCAAATGGATAAGACAGAAATAACTTAGGAGAGTGTAAGTGGTATTAAAAACAGTGTTAGGAGCAGTGGATGGGACCTGAGAAGGACCCCTCCCAACTAAATAGCAAAAGGACCAGTAAAATAGCACCCCCTTCCCAACAATGTGGTCAAAACATGCCTACCCCAAATGTACACCCATCAACTAATCCATGTATTTATTGTGGACAAATGATAGTTTTTCTCCTGGGGTCATTTTGATGTATGAAAACTTCCCATTTCACGTTTTTTTTTATTTCCATGTCTTCATTTTCTACTAGAGGAGTTGGTGATAGACAGGGAAACCTGGTGTGCTGCAGTCCGACGGGTCACAAAGGATCAGACACAACTAAATGACTGAACTGAAGACATTGGTTTTTAGTCATCAGTTTCAGTTATTTATGACTACATAACAGGTCACCCTAAATTTTAGTGGCTTAAAACGGCAGCTATTACTCTGTTACTATCTTTAATGGTTCTGGAGGTAGACTATGGCCAGCAGGATGGTTCTTGACTAGAGCCAGCAATGGGAGTCATTTCAAAGGCTTTCTCAGTTACATGACTGTGGGACTGTTGCTATTGATAAAGGACTTTAGCTAGGACTGTCATGGATTCTCTATGGGGCTGCAGCTTTCTCACATCAGACCAGAAGTGGATGTTCCCAGTTTCTTAAGTTTCAGCTTAGGACAGGCACAGAGTCACTTTTATACTCTATGGATAAAGCAGTTACAGAGCCTAAAATTAAGAAGAAGTGACATAGACCCTGCTTCTTAATGAGAAGAGTATCAAATAATTTTGGACCATTTATGAGAAATACTTTATTATCTTTTCACTCTCAGTACATGGCATAGGGTAAATTGTTAAAACACTTAACGTATGTTGATAACTGAATAAATTAAAGAAGTTGAAGCAAAATATAAAGAGGGCCTAAATTAGGTCAGGGTCAATAACAATAGATAAATGGAGAGAGGTGCAAGAGACTTGTAGAGAGAAAAATGGAACTAAGAACAGGAGGCTCTAAAGTATAGCCCAAGTCACTGGCCCACACGACTAAGCTATTTAACAGACTGATGCTTCGGAAAACACTTGGTCATTCGAATCACTTAGAAGCAGGTTTGAAGCTCTGCTCTACCCAAACCATATGCATGGCAATTTACATTTCTGAGCCTTAGTTAAATAATATCTATAACTGACGATAGTAACAGTTAATTTCCAAAGTTGTTGGGAAGATTAGAAATAATACCTGGTAACTACTTAATATAGAATAAGTGAAAGCAATACATACATCCCAACAATGCAAGAAGAATGATTAACGAATTTCTTAGGATATGTAAATGTCCCTTAAATAGTGTTTTATATGAAAATTTCATGAATCAATGTTTTTTTCTCTGTGTTGTTTTAATTGATTAATTCCGTGGTTAGCAGTCTGCAAAGAAGCTTCATCCTCCAATTTCATTGAGGATATAGACTATAATACATTCTATACATGGCATCAAATATTAAGCTCGAATTCCATGTATCAGTTGTGAATTGCCAACAGTCTCCAACTGATCCATTTGAAAATTTGCTAAAATCTTATATTTACCACCCTAAAAATTCTTTATCTGTTTTGACCTATCTCATGATTAATATTAATAATAATGCTTGACAAGAATGTTTTTTGTTTCTTAGTGTCTTTAGTGATAGCATATCTAGAAGACCAAAGTTTATGAAACAATTAGAAACAATTTATGAACTTTTTATTTGATATAAATTATCTTCCACAATTTTAAAGTAAAGAAATAATATTTTTACTGCATGAGAAGGTTTTTGCATGATCTTTCCTTATTCCCCTCTCCTAGACATATTCTCATGTAGAAAAAGGGAGGTACAATTGATGGAACTTATTCAAGAATTTCAACAACTCAGAAAGAGCTTGTTCATGTGCACAAGTCTTATACTTATTTATTTAATATCCAAAATAGATAATTTGGGTGAATATTAATATATGCAAACTAAATCTATTGTCAATTCAAGTTTCAAAAAACTATAATAGTCATTTTGGCGAGAAAGGGGCAATGAATTCCATGGCCTTTTTATAGAGCTACTGACTGCTTTCGAGAGTATATAGAAACCATTATCCTTGCCATATTGCAAGTTACTTTTTCAACTTAAAAATAAAATCTATAGACCATGTTGAATAATCTCTCTTGCAAGACCATCATCCTAACTGCATTGAAACACTGAGATAAGATATTCAATGGGTATGAATGCTCTTTACTTATCATTGAGTTTAAAAAAAGGCTCATGTAACTAGATTCACATTTTATGCTGAACTGGGCTCCATTTTTAATTCCTATGGCCATTGAGGGATGAAACACAAAAAAATGATGAATTTTTAACCAGGGAGTCAGGTGTTTATAACTTCTGAAAGAGAAAATTCAGAACACTCAAAAAGTTTGAGCAAAATAGGGAGATTTCCTCAATTCCATGTAAATCAGATAGATGTAAATCAGTTGTGATAGATGACTACACTAATATAATGTTTTTATAATTCTTGTTTTCAAGAAAAGAAAATTATAACCTCAAGACACAATTTCTTCTTGGCTTTTTAAGAAGAGACATAGAGTAATATTTATTAATCTTTCTCTTATTTAAAAGTTTGTGGAAACATTCAAAGGCAAATGACTGTGTACAAAGAACATAGGAGTTGGAATAAAAATTCATGAGTTAAATTCTTTCTATCTTTTGGGGCCCGGTTTAGCTACAGGTTTGATAATTGTTACATGCAATTTGTCAGCTTTTGCAAAACAGAGACAATATATGAATACGTTTTTTTTTTTTTTTTTTTTTTTTTTGTGAACATCTACTAAGTTAACAAATGAGAAAGGCACTCGCACGGTTCTGGCCCATGGTATATTGTAAACAAATGTTAATTTTTTGGTCAGTTTCTATTAGATGGTAGGTATTACTATAACTCTTCCAACATGAAACTTATTCATCTCTATCTTTGATCATATTAGGAACAATGTGTCCCCATATGACTTTCTTTGCACAATGAAATTTGGATAGATATGATGGTTGATAGAAATTACATATATCACTTGTGGGAAGAAGCATTTAATTGCTGATATTCCACTTTCTTTGTCATGTTTCATTCTGCTAAGGTGATAGTGAAAGAAAATGTGTTGATAAGAGGTTTCAGAAATTTAAATCTACTTGGAATGCTGAATAATCTCATGCATGTGGCTACTCTTGTGAGCTACTTGGAATTGAAGTGGTCTTTACATGAGCTGGTGGTCTTTGCATGGACTTCCCTGGTGGCTCAGATGGTAAAGCATCTGCCATACAATGCAGGAGACCAGGGTTCAATCCTGGGTTGGGAAGATCTCTTGCAGATGGAAATGGCAACCCCCACTCCAGTATTCTTGCCTGGAAAATCCCATGAATGGAGGGGCCTGTTAGGCTACGATCCATGGGGTTGCAAAGACTCAGACATGACTGAGCGACTTCACTTCCCTTCTCTTTACAAGAGCTAAAAATGAGTTTTGGGTATTGTAAACTACTTAGATATGAGGATTTTTTGTTACTTCAGTATAATCTGGTCTTCCCTGGTGGCTCAGAGGGTAAAGCATCTGCCTGCACTGCAGGAGACCCAGGTTCGATCCCTGGGTTGGGAAGAGCCCCTGGAGAAGGAAATGGCAACCCACTCCAGTATTCTTGCCTGGAGAATCCCATGGACGGAGGAGCCTGCTGAGCTACAGTCCACAGGGTCTCCAAAGAGTCGGAGACGACTGAGCGATTTCACTTTCACTTTCAGTATAATCTAGTCAGTTTTGAGTTAATTTATTTAATTCAATCTTTTCACAACATATCTCATGGTATAGGTACTCACTATTTAGAAGAAAAAAGTAAAAAATTTCACTGTGTATACAGTAAAAACTGAAAAACATAGGTCTATAATATGAGAAAATTTATGCTACATGGATTTTTCTCTGACTTCTTTTGTTTAAAAAATGACTCAGCACTATTCAAAATATAAGAATTCTGAAATCTGTTTTCTGTCTTCAGATTTCTAACTATGCATCAGGATTTATAAGTCATTTTCTAATAATTATTATGGATCACTTATGTGAGAAAAGAGAAAATTTTTGCCTCAAGTTTGAGATTTGAAAACTGCAAATCTTGAAAGTAAAATCTTAAAACATTTTTCTTGACCTTGAAAATCATATTGAGTCATAATTTAAAGAGTTTAGAATTATAAAACTCATGGCCTGTAAAGAATGTTATGTATAATTTGGTCCCCAAATCCCATTTTGCACACTGAGAACCTTAGAACCTAGAGTATAAATTAATTGACTTTCCCCAAATTGTTTTTGTGCAGATATTCCTCTGTTAAAAATCAAACTCTAGTGACACTCTATTTCTTAAGATCTAAGGACAAAGCTCCTTAGATCACATTTAGTCTGAGATCACTATTACCACAAAGAATCTAATCCCACAATTGTGCTAAGCAGCTCACTTTTTCCTAAACAATATAGACTTTCTGTCCTTTATGTCTTTGCAAACAGACATCCTTACCCTCTGTCCAGGATACCTTCCCCATTTTATCACTTTGACAAGCTCCTGCTCAACCTCAAAGTCTAAGCTCAAGTATCACTTCTCCTGCCCTTATTACTACCGAATGCTATATTTAAATGCACCTATTTATGTGATCCAAACATTTCATATTCATCACATGGTTTTGTAATTAATTCAGTATAAATTATGTTTTTGCTTTTTCTTCTCCACTCTAGAAGAGGATCCTCATCCCTACCCATTTCTCTGAAACTTAGGGGAAATCTATATTCTCTTATTTTGTGACATAAAGCTTGGCCATGTGACTTGCTTTAATTTAGGTGGAGGCTCCATATGTCACAAATAAGTCATTCTTTTCTTTTCATATGTTAGAAAAATGGCATGTGCTAAACAGGGGCTTCCCCTTCAATCTCAATACCAGAATGAAAAATAGACAGGGCAAAGCTATAGCTAACCTATAGCCACAAGAGTCAATAGTTAATGTGAGAAATACAGTAAGTTACTGAGATTTTCAGATTTTTATGAATTCAATATCATTTAATGAAAGCTAAAATACAGTTTTTTACATAGTTCCATTAAGTAAATATCTTAAGGACAGGCACTATATTTCATTAATTTTTGTGTTTCCAATTTCTCCATCAATTTCTGATACAAAGAGTCAGACCTGACTTAGTGACTGAACGACAAAAGCTGTTCAATGTTTTAGACAAATGGAGTTTTGTTACATGATGCTAAAGCTGTACTGTCTGATGATTCCTATGTCCTAAAGACTTAGAATCTGAATGAAGTTTCAGTGATACAGAAAAACAAAGAAAAAAGATTTATAAATGGAATATTAAGGTTATGTAGACACATACAGACGGAGAAGGCGATGGCATCCCACTCCAGTACTCTTGCCTGGAAAATCCCACACATGGAGGAGCCTGTTAGGCTGCAGTCCATGGGGTCGCTAAGAGTCGGACACAACTGAGCTACTTCACTTTCACTTTTCACTTTCATGCATTGGAGAAGGCAATGGCAACCCACTCCAATGTTCTTGCCTGGAGAATGCCAGGGACGGGGAAGCCTGGTGGGCTGCCGTCTATGGGGTTGCACAGAGTCAGACACGACTGAAGTGACTTAGCATAGCATAGCATAGTAGACACATACAGAAACAGTAAAATTATTCACCCTATATTCTGATTATTTGCAAGTTGGAAAGGAATCAAATACAAATGTTTGTTGTTATTGTTGTTGAAGGTTGAAGAATAAGGGGAGCAGAACGTGGACTTCAAGGATCCAGTATAAATTATTATTCTCTTTCTGATAGTCCATGAGGTTGCAAAGAGTTGAACCTGACTGAGCTTTTCACTTTCTGTGTGAAAACTAACACTTTTTCACTTTCTGATAATCTAAGATGGATTTATGGAGAATACAGATTTTTAGTAGTCATCTTCAGAACAGAGATATATGGTGGCATTAATAAAAGGCAGGAGGAGTCATATAGTTTTAATGGAAAAATAAGATTTTTGCATAATTTTCATATTCCATACAAATGTAAAATGAATAGGTAAAATAAGATCACATAATATACTTTTTATCTTTTTCTAGGAATATTTCACTGTTCATTTTCTAGTTCCAGTACTCCAGCAGATATTACTACCAAATATAAATTTAAAATAAAGTGTGTTAAATCAGACTTCAATTTTCTAATAAAAGGTATGCATATTTGTTTTTAAGGAGTTTTCTAAAGTAGTTCATCCCATCTGTGTTTTACTTTTTAACTCACATATTAAACTTTTAAGTTGGGGCTCTATTTATAACAGCTGAAGTTCTAAATTAAGTAAAATTCACTTTTATCTATATCTATTCCTTTCACTCATTTTAATGATTTGAAATTTAATCGTTAAAATGTTTGAAATAATTTGGGCATGAATCACTAGCCGCACAGTAGAGATTCTGATACATTTTCAGTTTTGCAAATCTCACACTGGGGGATAATGCTAAAGTTTATCAACAGATATATATGATAGATCTAAAGGATGTGTCTGTGGTTAAGCCTCATTTATGAGGATGAGATGGCTGGATGGCATTACTGACTCGATGGACGTGAGTCTGGGTGAACTCGCGGAGTTGGTGATGGACAGGGAGGCCTGGCGTGCTGCAATTCATGGGGTCGCAATTCATGGGGTCGCAAAGAGTCGGACACGACTGAGCGACTGAACTGAACTGATGAGCTTAGTTGTTTCTTAGTGTTGTGTTGAATCAGAATCAAGGTAGTCAGTGTGAAATGTAATAATTTTTATTTCGGGGACGATTGCGTGACTTACCAAACTGACAAGAAAAATCATTAGGAAGTGATATAATGTGTTCCACTTAGAAAGGAAATCAGATCTCATGCTTAGCCAACACACATCATTCTTCATTTCAGCAGGCACTATAGAAGAGTTTCTATTTCTGATGAGAACCTACTGGTTATAGCTGTAAAGATATTTATCACGTCCCTGTGGCAAGGATGACCTATTTGTGTACAGAAGTTTTATTTAGATTTTCCATTTTTAACTTCTTTCATCTACTGGAACACTTTTCATCTCTTTTTTCATAACCACACATCACCATAATTTTTTCTCTCAATGAAATAACTCCTCCCCTGCATGTTTGGAGATATCTAAGTTCAATGCTAGTATTTATTTAGTTTTTTCAGAAATTTGGATTTCCTTACAATAGACAGTATGGTTCACTTGCAGATTATTTACTGCTGTACCATTGGATTCATACATTTCATGCCTCATTTCCCATATCTCCAAGAGCTTCTCTTATGGGCTCAAGTTAAAGTTGAGACTAAAAGGACATTACAATAAGCAAAAAGCTTGATTCTGAAGATGGAGGATAATGAAGCTATTTGGTATGTTGATGTACTAAAAACTCATTTGGGAATTTTCTATTTCTATTTGTATATATCTTTAAATCCACTATGGGACAATTATAGGAAACTACAATTCTTACATTACATTCAATATCTCTAATTTATGCCAGATTTATTAAGCATGAATGGTCTCATTGAGACTACAAATAAAATGCAGTAGCATATTGCTCCTAGTGAAGTAAAAAATGCTATAATTAAGACACTGCTTCATATGATTGGTGGATTATTCTCATTGTCTTTATCATCTTAGTAAACATTTCTGTTTACTCTCTTCTAGAAAAATCTGAAAAAAATCTTTTGAATTTTTCTCATTACTGAATTTTCCAAATTCATTGCTATTTATACAAATACATAACCAAACAAAAAGTGTGTCAGAGTGCTGGTCCCCATGTCATGATTGTACCAAGTGCTGGCATGACAAATGACAAAAAGACATTTCAAGTTCTCAACATTATTTCAAATAATGTATCATTTTGTAACTTTAAAATAAAAATTGTTCAAATTATCTTATGTGTTCACTATTAGCATGTGAAATATAGGAAAGCTAGGAAGACATTAAATTTAATATAGAAAAAATTTCAACACATTTTCATTTTATGTATATGTTTAAATATCTCTGTATGTATGAAATTAGTAATATTTAAAATGAATTATTTTAACCAAGTAAGATGTTTAATCATATGAAGCAAGAAGAATTATTTTTAGGTTAGTAAACATTTTCTGCTGCAGCGCTCAATCCAGAATTTTTTTTTCCAAAGTAGTTTATAGTACATCCTGCAAATTTAAAAAAATCCCTCCATACACAGAAACATCCACCCACCCACATATACACAAGCATACTTATAACAAGCAGTTTTACAAATGTCATACTTAGGAGTAATGAAATGCTTTAAGTTCCAAAATTCATACCAACATATTAAGTAATATGCCCTGAAAACAAAATAAAACAAAACTCTGAAACAACAAACAATGTAATTATCACTACATAAATGATTTAATGATACATTTCTAAATATACATAAATTTTGAGCAATTATCAGGGAAAGCTAACATCTTGGCCATCTACAAATCAGCACTGATGAAAGGAATTGACCCAATCAGTGTAGGATATGGACTGGCATGGGGTACAGAAGACAAAAAGTCGATAATAATATTATAGGATGATGATGGAAGAAAGGGACTGTGACCATATATTTCTTTAATGACTCTGACTAGGGATTCACTCATATCTTAGTGAAGAGGGATTATAACATAACATCGTCAATCCACTCTTGTTCTACCTACATAGCATTTATGAGCAGTAAAATATATCAATGTTAGGAACATTGCTTTGAAATCAGTGAAGCTTGATCTTAATTTTGATCTTCTATTTACACTTGTGCAAACTTGAGTACCTTACATTACTTCTGCATCTCCCTTTCCTTATTGATGAATTGGTAGTAACAAGCCCACTTGCTAGCATTCATGAGCTTTAAACCAGCTAGTGGTCCTAGATGCGCAGCACCTGTGGTGCTGTGGGTGCTCCAAGCAATGCCAGTTATTTTACATTAAGAGAGTACAGTTGTTCAGCAAATTGTTTATGATTCATGTCATAACTCTATTACGGGAGGTAGAGTTTATTTCTTAATTAATCTTTGTATGTGTGTGTGTGTATGTGTGCTTATTGTTTTATTATGAGATCTCAAGTTAAATGAACTTCTTGTATTTTTTAAAAAGAGGTAGCTGAACTGAGTGGAAATACACAACATTTTAACAGCCCTATTTCCCAGATGCTGCGGGAAAAGCACCACTTCCACAGGCATATTTTTAATATGTCACCAAATTGTAGGAAACAAGCCTATAAAATAAACCATGAGTTTGTCATCTGAGCATAATGAATGATCCAAATCCATATTGATATTATGTGAGTATTCTTTATACCTCATATTTCTTACGGATTTTATTTTTATAAAACACATACATTTAGTTCTATGGGTACTGCTATTACCATTAATGATATAATTGAACTGTCTCACTGGCTTCAGATTTTTTGAAGACAAAAGACAGAGCCCGATAAACAAGACCACAGACAACCTTCTGATAACTTTTTGTAAACCAAGACAGAGCTGAAAATGGCTGTAGTCCAAACTCATCAAACAGGAGATCACACAGATGAGAAGATAAAAGTTGTCCACGGAGATCCAGACAATGCTCAGTATTTTATTCAGAATCTCAGGTAAGCCACCTGCATGCTGATGACATCACAAAAATAAAGGCCAAGGGCTGATTCCTGGATGGGGACTCTTTATTATCGTATATCAGGTGTCACCTGTAATTTCATGTCTCTGTCAATGAGACAGAATCCATCTGTCAACTAACCATGGATCTTAGTCAATTTTCTCTGCTCATTGGAAACAAGCTCTTATATTATGTGGGAGTAGCAAGAAGCCAGCCCACTTTCTGAGACTGACTGTGAAATAAATAGAACAGTTAAAGAAAACAAGCTGATATTTTCTACACAGTGCACGTAAAGAAAATGTTCTGTTTCTCTGCAGCCTTACTATATGAAATTATAGTTGGCTCAGATCCTCAGGGATGTTGTTGACAGATCCCGGTATGGGGCCCAGACACTCAACCAAGCAGAGACATGTGAGCACAGGGCCGTGTTATGACTGCAATTGTATTACAGCAAGGTCCTCAAGGCCCTCGTAGTGGCTTACCTTCTAAGATGGGCTTCAAGAAAGATACTTTATTACACGAATTCCAGGTGTTTCACTTTCTGTGAACAAGCACCTAGAGAACAGGTTTAAAAAAAAAAAAAAGGTAAAATTTTTCATCTTGTGAGTACAAATCTCCTTTCTCATTCATTTCCACTATACATAGAAACATACAAAACAAGACCCCTAAGGGACCTCCCCCGAAACCTTGTCCCATCCCCTTATGAAAGCCTCCTTTAACAAGCACATCTCTATACGCAAAGGGAAAAGGACAATGTATAGATAGAACATTTTGGAGACTCTGGAAATGTTCCATTAATAATTACTTTGGAAGGGAAAAAAAGAGTAAACTATAGACTATTAGGTAGACAAAAAGAAAAATCTGTTTGTATAAGAAAGGTGCTTTGCAGCCTTTGAACACGAAGGAGGTAACAATACAAAGAACCACTGGAATAATTTGGAATTTTTTTCTATCACTTTAGATTTGGCATGCCATTCAAATGACAACATATTTAAATAAAGACAGCGTTTACATGCTTTCAAAAGTGGGAGTGGGAGGGAGCTTTGTCCATTCACAGTCGATGATAATAAGGCCTCTTTCTGGCAGGGAAATGTTTGTATAGCTATCCCACTGGAGATCCAGTAGTCTTTGCATTTATGAAGAGTTAAATGCTGAAATGCAGAAAGCTATGATTTACCTGGGTGAGATGAAAACTCTACAGAGTAATGACTGGAATTTCTCTGCAATACTGGGTAAGGTAGAAGATTGATTATCAAGGAAGTTTTGGTATAATGATAAAAAACACATTTTGATTAAAAGCAAGTTCTCGCAATTCTGCATTGAAGTGGACAATTATGGAGTTGGTATTACAATACATGCTCCATTACAATGGGCTTGATTCTGTAAGAAGCTTTAAGTCTCTTTCAAAGTCAATTGCTAGGCAGGGTTTCCAGCCCCTGCATTTGTCATAATTATATTTGAACCTATTGCTGGTTGATTGGAGGGCTGAACCTACTTAGATTAAGAAATTTAAAACAGAAGAAGCAAGGTAAAGCAAAAAGTCAGAGATCTCAAACTCACTAAGGCACTAGTTTCTAAAAATCTATGATCATAAAAAGTAAATCCCAAGAAGTAGAATAGTAAAATACCCAAAATGAAAAAAAAAAAAAAAAAAACTAATTCTGCTGAGAGAGGAAAAAAATTGTGAAAATTCATTGTAGAGATATATTTTTATTAGTAGTAATCAATCATTCTGAACCAGACTGCCCATTTTCACTAGTGGCAAGTTTTGTCCCTTAATGATGGACTTAATTTTGTGTAAAATTAAGCATTTTATTAAATGCTTTTTTGACATCTTATTTGCCCTTCTTTTATTTTCACAAGCCTCAATCCGTCCTTTATAAATGAATGTACACAGAAAGACAAATTTTCCTGGACTTAGGCTTCTGGCCATAGCAACAGGTTTTCTTTTACCTAAAAAGAATTTTCTTTACCCATATAGTGTACTGGGAAGAGAAAAGGCTGACAGTATTTTTTGTGTTCTCTTGCTTAAGAACAAACACTTGAACCACTGCATATAAAGAGTTTGGATTTTTCATCTGTGAACTTTTTAAAACCATGGTTGACAAAGATGTTTCAGAGTAGTATAATAAATATAAGTATGTAGTACATATAAAATATTTCCAACCCACCAGTCTAGACAGAGAAACCTATATGTAATTTTTCACCAATGACAATGAAACCAATAGTGTCTCCCCAGCAGTGCAAATGCTGCCGAGGCACTCACAGTAGTATTTTATTGTTTAGTTGCTAAATCATGTCTAACTCTTTTCTGACCCCATGGACTGTAGCCCAACAGGCTCCTCTGTCCATGCAATTTTGCAGGCAAGAATACTGGAGTAGGCTGCATTTCCTTCTCCAGGGGATCTTCCCAACTCAGGGATCAAACTCAACTCTCTTGCATTGGCAGGTGGGTTATTTACCACTGAGCTACCTGGGGAAGCCTCACAGTAGCATACCTTTTAAGATAAACTTCAAGCAAGATGGCTACTTGATTCCCTCTTTACACAAGGCTGGCTGGCTCCCAGTATCCTAGGACATTCTACTCCTAGCAAGTCACTGAAGCCCAAGATCTCTCCTTCCTGCTATCACTGCCAAGTGCACAGCCCCTAGCCCAGCTGAGGATCACAGGAGTACAAGTTCATATGAAGAGTCCTTTCTTCATACGAAGCCATATGAAGAAGCCATATGGTTTTGGTTGCTTCTACTTCAGGTTACTGTCACCACTGCCAAGGTCCCTTCTAGTGTACAATATCAAGACAAGTTTTCTTATACCTCTCTCTCTGTCCTCCCAGGATGATAGCACCATCTTTTCCATGCTAAGGGAAAATAAGGAAGCCCTCTTTACCAAGGGCCACACTTATAAGGGCTTCCCTGGTGGCTCAGATGGTAAAGAATCTGCCTGCAATGCAGGAGACTGAGGTTCGATCCCTGGATCAGGAAGGTCCTCTGAAGAAGGGAATGGCTACCCAGTCCAGTATTCTTGCCTGAAAAATCCCACGGACAGAGAAGCCTGACAGACTACAGTCCATGGGATCACAAAGAGTCAGACACAACTGAGTGACTACCTTTTTTCACACCACTTCTATGACTCAATCAAGGACAGAACCTTTTCTTGCAACAGAGCTGGGACTACTTCCTCCTGGTTGACTGAAGTCAAATCTAGGAACTTATAAACCCCACTCTTGACAAGGGATTCAGCTTAGTCACCCAAGGTTCCTTGACTCCCACTGCCTCTTCTTCACTCAGGCCTGGCTTCTAACCTTGTTTTTCCACAATAAGACATCTTCCTTGTTGTATCTTGGATTTGACCTCATATCCATCCCTTAAGAGAGATAGCTAGAAAGAGAAGCTTTTATATACTTTAAAATAGTAAAGACAGTTGTCTTCCTCTGAGAAAAAGAGCATTAACCTCCAAAACTGAATATCACTTTCCACTGCAAATAATTTGTGTTCTCAAGAGGAGATGGTTATTTTACTAGTGGTTCTATTTTTCCCCTCCATTTTTATAAGATGGAATTCAAAACATATATTTTGAATGCTACCTTAGGTGGGATATTATAGCAGTTACTTTACTATGGCACTACCTGGTTTAATAATATAGATAAAATGAATACCTTTAAAAGAATTAACATATTTATATATATTACAAAATAATATATTTTGTCTTTTTATTATATATAAAAAAATAGGTACACCCCCCAAAATGTCATTTATTGTTAAAGTACCCTAGAATAACAGTCTGTGTCCTTCTGGCCTAGAAATTTCACTTTAAAAAATTTATCCTACAGGCTTACTCACATAAGTGAACATAGATAATATGCTAATGCATGTTCATTGTAATACAGTATACATCAAGTGGAATATTATGCAGCCTAATAGATAATTTAATGTAGATCTATAGCCCTATATCTACTTACAAAGAAAGAAATTTAAGACATATTTTCTCAGAAGCCAAACTGCAAAACTTTAAGGATGTCATGATTCCATTTGTGTAAGAAAAATAGGAACTTATATATACACTTGCATATGTGAAGAATGTTTTTAAAACTACATATAAAAAGATGCTTTTTGCATTCTTATAAATGGTACTGACCAAATGGGGGAGACCATGTTTATGTTTATTTCTACCATTTAAATATTTTATTATGAGTCATAAAATCTCATAATAAAAATTGATTGAATAAAAGCTTAATAATCCTAACACTATCCTCAATAAATTACATACTATAATTCTTACATTGGAAGAGAAATCTTCACTTTTCATGGCACTCTGGTGAACACTGGAAGATCATACATTTTGTCAAGCAAGCTAATTTAATTCACTTGAAATAAATGTGAATATGGAGATGTTACCTAACAGACATTACATCTGTTGTGTTCAAATTCTTCAATCTTAGTGCCTCTTACAACTCCCCCAACCATTTCTCTTACATCTAAAAGTCATCTTCTCCCTTATTTGGCTGTGATTTTTCCACAATTGAACCTTTCTTAAGATAAAGAAATTGCTGAACAAACTTAGGAAAAAAAAATAATGTCCTAACTTGGCAGGAAAAAAAAATAATTCAGTGCAAACTTAGGCTAGATTTTAGCTTCTGTTTGAAGCTAATCATGATTGGTTATTTGACGATTGCCTCCATTTCCCAGAACTAATCCTGACCAGAATTAGGAGCACCAGATTTAAATACTGGAGTCCTCTTTCTTAACGTCTGCCCCTAACCCATTGTCAGCTTTGAAAACACTACGAAAGTAAATAAGAGCTGCAGCAGTCACTAGCCACTGGCTAGAATGAAGGAAAAGGAAAGCAAGTATGCATCAGGCCTTTTGTCACAGCTGGGCTCTCATACAGTACCCACCTTCTTATATCTCTATTGCAGCCTTGACTGCCAGTGTCAGGACAAAGGTGGTCTCCAAAAAGGCTTCAACTTTGGGGAGAATGGGCAGCACAGGTTGGGATGGTAGCAGCATCTTTCCCATAGACCTTTATATAAGGTCTGAATCTGAGTCTGCTGCTGCTGCTGCTGCTGCTAAGTCGCTTCAGTCATATCCGACTCTGTGCGATCCCATAGACGGTAGCCCACCAGGCTCCCCCGTCCCTGGGATTCTCCAGGCAAGAACACTGGAGTGGGTTGCCATTTCCTTCTCCAATGCATGAAAGTGAGAATTGAAAGTGAAGTCGCTCAGTCGTGTCCGACTCTTAGCGACTCCATGGACTGCAGCCCACCAGGCTCCTCCATCCACGGGATTTTCCAGGCAAGAGTACTGGAGTGGGGCGCCATTGCCTTCTCCGAATCTGAGTCTAGAAATACAAATATTCCTCTCGATCACCTGCACATTTCCTCTTTTATTATTTGATCTTTTGCTGCTGCTACCCTGAAAGTAATTGCGTGTTTAAGGTATTCAGATCAGATCAGTCGCTCAGTCGTGTCCGACTCTTTGCCACCCCATGAACCGCAGCACGCCAGGCCTCCCTGTCCATCACCAGCTCCCGGAGGTCACCCAGACTCACACCCATCAAGTCAGTGATGCCATCCAGCCATCTCATCCTCTGTCCTCCCCTTCTCCTCCTGCCCTCAATCCCTCCCAGCATCAGAGTCTTCTCCAATGAGTCAACTCTTCGCATGAGGTGGACAAAATACTGGAGTTTCAGCTTTAGAATCATTTCTTCTAAAGAAATTCCAGGATTGATCTCCTTCAGAATGGACTGGTTGGATCTTCTTGCAGTCCAAGGGACTCTCAAGAGTCTTCTCCAACACCACAGTTCAAGAGCATCAATTCTTCGGCGCTCAGCCTTCTTCACAGTCCAGCTCTCACATCCATACATGACCACAGGAAAGACCATAGCCTTGACTAGGCGAACCTTTGTTGGTAAAGTAATGTCTCTGCTTTTGAATATGCTATCTAGGTTGGTCATAACTTTCCTTCCAAGGAGTAAGCGTCTTTTAATTTCATGGCTGCAGTCACCATCTGCAGTGATTTTGGAGCCCAGAAAAACAAAGTCTGACACTGTTTCCACTGTTTCTCCATCTATTTCCCATGCAGTGATGGGACCAGATGCCATGATCTTCGTTTTCTGAATGTTGAGCTTTAAGCCAACCTTTTCACTCTCCACTTTCACCTTCATCAAGAGGCTTTTTAGCCCCTCTTCACTTTCTGCCATAAGAGTGGTGTCATCTGCATATCTGAGGTTATTGATATTTCTCCCAGCAATCTTGATTCCAACTTGTGTTTCTTCCAGTCCAGCATTTCTCATGATGTACTCTGCATATAAGTTAAATAAACATGGTGACAATATGCAGCCTTGACGTTTAAGGTATTAAGGACTTGCAAATGAAGGGACAAAGTTAGAAACTCCAGTTTCCAATTACTGTTCCTAATAAGTGTGGTGTAATTTGGGTGCTTTTAGTAAATGGTGGGACCATGATCACAAAGATTAATGAGGGTTACCAAAGGTGGGAAATCCAGATGCTGGCAAGATTCCAAATCTCAAAGTTAGTGAAACTAGCAGAGAAACATGAAAGTGAATATGGAAATTAATAGGAGGGTCAAATAAGTGTCTAAATTTGAAGTTGTTTTTGAAATGTGATAAACTTCTAAATATGTCCCTAGAATGTAAAAGATAATTCAATCAATAAACAAGCTTATTGAAAATTTCCTTTTTTCAATAGTGAGTTAAGTTGGCACTTAAGTTTTGCTTGGTAAATAAAACCACGGCCCTGTTCCCTAACCTAAGGTTCTTTATAATCTATTCATCAGATGAAAACCAATATATATTGAATAATAGTAGTCAATTGGGTCAAATAAACATAAGCTTAAGTGTGGAACTAATATCTAATATTGAACTTGGACTGGTAGAGGATAAATAGTTGACAAATATATGTTTGGGTGAATGAACTGATTAAAAAGTAGAAAAGTAATGGGGATTGGGGAAGGAATTGTTATTAGAAGTGAATTTTTATAAAAAGAATGAATAAGTTAGCAAGATGAAGACAGACACACATTCCCAGTAAATGACTTAAAATGAACAGACAGACATTCATAGAATGGCAGGAAGGCCAGCCTTATTTGAAGGAAATTTATTTTGATTAAGTAAAATATAAGACAATAGATCAGACATTGCATTAGGTGCTAATAATATATGAATAACTAATGAGAGCCTAGCTTAGGTTTTCAAGATAACTTGGTCCAGTGATACTTAGCGGGGACCTTTGAAACTAAGACTGCAAAGACGTTGTAAATCTAAATGAGAGAAACTTCAGAATCAGGACCAAGAACTTATGTTTCATATAATCTGATTTATTTAATCAGACCAGATCAGATCAGTCGCTCAGTCGTGTCCGACTCCTTGCGACCCCATGAATCCCATGATGCCAGGCCTCCCTGTCCATCACCAACTCCCAGAGGTCACTGAGACTCATGTCCATTGAGTCAGTGATGCCATCCAGCCATTTCATCCTCTGTTGTCCCCTTCTCCTCTTGCCCCCAATCCCTCCCAGCATCAGAGTCTTCTCCAATCAGTCAACTCCTCGCATGAGGTGGCCAAAGTACTGCAGTTTCAGCTTTAGCATCATTCCTTCCAAAGAAATCCCAGGGCTGATCTCCTTCAGAATGGACTGCTTGGATCTCCTTGCAGTCCAAGGGACTCTCAAGAGTCTTCTCCAACAACCACAGTTCAAAAGCATCAATTCTTGGGCACTCAGCCTTCTTCACAGTCCAACTCTCACATCCATACATGACTACTGGAAAAACCATAGCCTTGACTAGACGAACCTTTGTTGGCAAAGTGATGTCTCTGCTTTTGAATATGCTATCTAGGTTGGTCATAACTTTCCTTCCAAGGAGTAAGCGTCTTTTAATTTCATGGCTGCAGTCACCATCTGTAGTGATTTTGGAGCCCAGAAAAATAAAGTCTGACACCGTTTCCACTGTTTCTCCATCTATTTCCCATGAAGTGATGGGACCGGATGCCATGATCTTCGTTTAATAGTAGAAGCATTTTTCACTGTGATGAAGATAAAATGAAAGATAATGAAAATAATTTCTAAAATATTAGAATGATAACGTAGGTAGAGAATTACTATTGCCATCCCTACCTTAGACATACAGCTAAGACTTCTTATATAGTGTACCTAATTTTTAACAAAAATTTTGATGGTTCTTATCACAAAGCTGCAATATTGAATACACTCACTGTATTTGTTCATTTTTGTATTTAGGACTTACTTCCTGTGTGAACTGCACAGTCCAGGGAAGTAACAAAGATGTAGACTCTCTTCCACTGGGCCACTGCTCCATATGTGCTAATATCTGAGTGTTTTTAACACAGTATCTACACCCTACATTGCTATTCAGTCACCTTAAGAGGTCTTGAAAGAATAAGGCAAAAAGTTATTAGAATGCTTAGGGTTGATAGTGCACTGGAATACTTGATTGCAAAGCCTTCATATTTTGATCAGAAATTACCATTAGATGCAAGCTCTGGTTTTAACTTACACTTGCTTCTTAGTAAACTGGCCTTTCCTGGTGGCTCAGTGGTAAAAAACCAGCCTGCCAAGGCAGGCAATGTGAAGATGGGGGTTCAATCCCTGGGATAGGAAGATCCCCTGGAGGATGAAACGGTAACACATTCTAGTATTCTGAACTGAAAAACTTCATGGACAGAGGATCCTGGCAAGCCACAATCCACAGGGTCATGAAGGGTCTGAGCATGCACGCATGTTGCACATTAGTCAACAAATTCTGGTAAAATCATTCATTGCAGTTATTTAAACAATATTCCCATTTCTTCATCTCTAAAATGGCTACCCACTCCAGTATTCTTGCCTAGAGAATTCCATGGACAGAGAAGCCTGGTGGACCTGCTATGGTTCATGTGGTCACAAAGAGTTGGACATGACTGAGCAACACACACACACACACACACACACACACACACACACACACACAAATTGCTATATTAAAAGAAAAGAAAATCTTCCGGGCTTGGTATCTTGGAGTTAGCCAATCAGATAGCAAATTTTACTCTATGAAGTTCTTTTGAAAAATATATTTGGAAGTGATATTTCAGGGAAAGAAATAGATAACAGTTAATTTGATTAGCTACCCATGATCTAAATGGGTGACCTTCCTGGCCAGTCACAAGTAACTTCTATGTCATAGTTAAGCCAAGGGTCCATCAGAGGCAGTGGCCCAGTCCAGACTCACAGGCCTGTGTCTGAAACTAAGTCTGTTCTTGAGTGCTATTCCCTGTGCCTGGCACTCACAGGTACTTGTGAGCATGTGGCATTATCACAATATTGGTAGTTGTAGGGAAAGACACAGCAAATTAGGGAAATTTACAGATGGGCCTGATACTCCAGATTATCAGCACACTTGTGTTGTTGTTAAAATAAAATACTCTCCAACTGTTCCATAGCTCTTTTGCATTACTGCTAAAGAAAAGTTACTACGTAGGCGGCATTTTAAGCCCAGCTAGCGTAATGATAATGATTTGGCCCATTTCAAAGGAGAGGTAAAAGTAACAGGTAAAACTCTGAACGGAAAATATTAATTTTCAAAAACAGAAACTATTTCAAATAAAACAATATTTTTTCTTGACCCATTTCCCGATTTGTTGGGGGGGAGGTGGTAATTGAAATTTGTTATGGTTCTTTTTTTCCCTCAAAGCCAAGTATGATTTAACAAGAAGTTTCAATAACTTTAAAAAGTAATGGATTTCCCTTCACGTCTGTGTAAGCTCAAGGTATATTTTCCTGACCTATCTCTTGTGTTCATTTTCAACGTTACTAAAGCTTTAAAATATACAACAGCAAGAGAAATTGATACGAATCCTATGAAATCCACTTTGCTTCACATCTTAAGTCTGAGATAGACCAGTTCAACAACAAGAAAAGTTTAGCTTTATATCTGGAACAAAATTCAATACTGTGGTTCCAGACTATGTAACCAACATCTTTCATAATTTGGGTTTTAATATATAAAAGCAAATGTGCCACAGAGATTTAGTAGCATAGTTGGGAGTATCCCTTCTTATATTTCTGAAACAGAAACACATTGCCTTTCCTGCTGCCCTGTTTGCTTTTTGCTCAGTTGAAAATTTTTAAAAATTGCTACATACAGCATATATTGGTTTTCTTTAGAACAGTCATGATAGAAAAGACTTAGCTTCACTTCTGACCAGGACTTTGGTTGGTCATTCTGAGGAGTTTTTTTTTCAGGTATATGGCTCTTTCTTGACAAGTATGGAAGCAAGATTGAGGGCAAGAGGAGAAGGGGGCAACAGAGGATGAAATGGTTGGGTGGCATCAGTGACTCAAAGGACATGAGTTTGAGCAAACTCAGGGAGATAGTGAAGGACAGGGAAGCCTGGTGCGCTGCAGTTCATGGGGTCACAAAATCGAAGACAACTTTGTGACTAAACAACAACAATGGCAACAAGAACGAGAATCCTCAGATGGCAGGAAGTAGCTGCTCCTCCCAAACTCCTATTTTTCCCTATTCTTATGACTTTCAAAATTGGAACAACATGACTTTTAGGATGAAATCTTTAAAGCTTCTCTTCTTCTACTTTAAGCAAAACTAGGAAAATATACACTACTTCTCATCACCTCGATTCTCCAAGTCTGATAGGTCTGGCATTTAAAAATGGATGGCTGTGCTTTTAATTCTGGGACCAGTTCAAAGTTGATGTTAGATAAATTAATATGGAGAAAATCACTCTTGTAAATAATCTTTCAGTAGTAGGTAACTGTTACTTTAGTGAAAATAATTTGTGTCATTTTTACCTTAGAATCAAGAATTATTTTAGATTTCCAAGGGAGAATTTTACTCTAAACTATCCTGCATTTTAAACACTATTTAATTATGATTTACTTCCTTGGGGATTATATCATCATGTGATTTAATTTGGTATATACCCTAAGGGGGAACATATTTCAATTATAAAATATTTCCTCCAGAAACAATAATGGTTCAATGATTTATTTCAGGATGCTATTATAAAATGGCTTATTCAACTGGAATTTGAATGCATTCGAGTTTAAAAATATAGTATAAAATGCATGAGAAATGAACATACGTGCTTTTGTGCTCACACACAAAAATCATATTTATAACTATTTTCCGTCTTTACATAATACTTTAATTATTATATCTTGGAAAAAGAACTTAGAAATCTGAGCACTATGAAACACTTATATTATTATCTCTTCAAAAAGTTCATTTTTGGACAAGTATCATTTGGATAGGGATTAACTTAATCAGAGATTTTGAATCTTCTTTACTTTAATTTTTAATCTCTTTTTGAAAAAATGTCTGAATCCTTAAAAGACCAAAACCTGTAGTCACAAAGCACTGCTTCAAAAAAGGGAAAAAAAAAAGAAGAAGAAGAAGGGAAAGTTTTTAAAGCAGCCACCGGCTGTAAGAGAGATAGTGCAGGCAGCAGATTTGTGACAGAGTGGAGCATGAAACCCATCAGCTGATGAGTGAAAATCCCTGGTTTCTAATTAATCGAGGTACACAGGCCAAGGGATGAAGAGGATCAGGGAAATGAAATCAGGAAAAAGATACCATCAGTCATTTCTGCGGCCCATTGTCATACTTCAGAATCTGCTGTAATGAATCACTCAGGCATTCCACAGATACATTCAAATGGTGAAGAAAATTCATTGTCCGGTGAAGAGCGTTTGATAAAAATCTTTCTTTCCCCCCTCCTCTTTGTCAGAAGCCTATGATCAGAAAAAGAAATCCAGACAGCACAACAGGTGTGCTTTTTGCAAGCCTGGTGAAATCTGCAAATGAACCAAGTATGGAAGAATTTTTCTGTATTTAGTTTTTTTCCCCAAAATGTGTATAAGGAGGGTGTCGAGACAGAGCATCTGGCAAGGGGAGGCTTGTTATTGAAAAGAATTTCAAAAAGTGTAAGATTAAGAGAAGCAGAGTAGTGTGCCCCATCCTGCAATGAAGCAATGCATGGTCCTGTACAGATCTCAACTCAGGAAATAAGAGAAAACATCGGGAAATGTAGTAATATTTAATTTAATTCATAAAGAGACATTTCCTTTGAAGGACAGTCTATACAATGAAGAAAGCATTATGCATTACAGCCTGGCTCTGATCAGAAAAGTAAAACCTCATCCTCAAAATCAGACTGCTGCTCTTGGGCCCATGATTTCTGGGGTATCCTGGAGAAAGGATTTCCTTTAAAGTCAGTGAGACTTAACCCGTGATGAATGCATATTTCAGCCTGAAGGTTTCGTTCAAAGGTTTCCTAATTCAGGCCTGCATTCCTCCTGGGTTATAGCCCACTTTTGCAACAGTCATGTATTTTAATGGAAAAAATACTCTTCGGAGCACTCATGACACAGTCTCTGTGGTTTTCCACTCTGCAGCAAGTTTTTGACGGCGAACAATTTCTCGAAGCAGCTCCAAGTACTGTGTGGCATTAGGTGACATGCGAAGATAATTGTTTTCAAATAATCAGGTACTGTACTGAGACATATAAGGATGGCTGATTCATTTTAAATTTAATTACTATAATATAGGGTTTCGCTGTCTATATTATCAATCACCAAGACACTTTGGAGTTGATAATATTAAAATTGCAACAATAATGAGAATTCTACTTCATGATGAAAATAATTTTAATCATGGGTAGATTGCAAATCCATTTACAGTTACGGTTACTGAGAATTCTATAATCTACCTTCTCTTGTAAAAGATGTTAAGACATGTTTTCAGGAAGTAGAAAAGATTATAGAAATATGCTGCTTCTATGAAGTTCCAAGCGCAGGCTTTCAGAAAACCTCAAGCAAGCTTCCTAACTGTCAAGATTTGTGGGGTAGAATGAGGAGCAGGGGAGGTGGTTGGGATTAAAGGGAGGCAGAGAGCCCTCTGTCTTTTCTGCTCCTGTTTGCTTTATTCTTCTGTCAAAATTATTTTTGAGAACCTACTCTGTAACAGGCATTGGGCTGGGTGCTGGGGATGAATCAGATAATAAGCAGTGTAGTCACTCACCTCAAGGACTTCACAGTCTAGTTTGCTTTAATGCCAGCCTTGGCTGTGGCAACCCACTCCAGTATTCTTGCCTGGAGAATCCCCTTGGACAGGGGAGCTTGGGGGGCTACAGTCCATGGGGTTGCAGAGTCGGACACGACTGGGCGACTAAGTACACAGCGCATGGCCTTTGATGGTGTTTTGGATTTTAAATGGATTTTAATGGAGGGCAGTGAATGAGGCCAGGAAACAACTGGTCCTCAGCTCTGCCTGTGCATTAGCATCACCTAGGAAGTTAAAAAACATGTGTATTTACATATGTATATAATAATACAATATAATACACAGATAGATATCTGTATTCAGGTCCCATCGCCAGCATTTGGGTACGAGGTGGGGCTTAGGCATAAGTATTCTTTCAAAGCTCTGCCAGGGATTCTAACTAACAGCAAGGGTTAGGAAACACTCAGTTTAGCTCAGTCCCTCAGTCATGTCCGACTCTTTGAGACCCATGGACTGCAGCACACCAGGCTTCCCTGTCCATTACCAACTCTCGGAGCTTGCTCAAACTCATGTCCATCAAGTCAGTCTAGGAAACACTAGACCACCAAAAACAACATCTAAAAGACCACTACTTCTGGATATTATTTGAGATGACTCTCTGCCCATCTGGTAAGCTTCAAGAAAATAGTTTTTTAAACTCTGACTGAGTTAAACTAGCCCCCAAAGTCCAGTATATTTTGCAGAGAATGTGTAAGTTCATATCCATAATACTTTATAATCACTTTTGCTAGCCATGACTTCATCTCCCTTCTAATATCCAAAATAATCAGATTTGGTCTGATAATTGGTCCCAGCAAGATTTGCTCACTGCTGCTCATTATTTACTCAGTCTTTTATCCAGGAATTTCTAAGAGGTAGGTGTTGTTACACCAGGAAAAGTTTAAGAAGCTGAGTCAGAGCAATGCTAAATGAGTTTGAGGGGACTGAACTGTAGGAAGGTAGGCATTCAGTGGTAATGGACAGACGAATTATCCCAGCCGTATTCCCCTATTCCATGTGGCTGCGCTCCAAAATCTGTGGTAACTTGTATCCTGCTCCACACAATCTGTGGTCTCTAATTTATACATTTGGGCATTTCTTGGTTTAAGGCTACACACTAGAGTGAACTTGTATTTATTTATTTAATTCATATGAATTGTGTCTTGTATTTCTACATTTACAAAATATGTAGACATAAAATATTCATAATCTCTACTATCACAATTCTAATTTTCTTTATACCATAGTCTTTATTCTCTCTTTATTAGGATTCTTTCTCTTCTCTACTTTTCTTCATCCTAAACCCTGCTCCTCCACTTGGACGTGGTTTTTATTCTTATTTTACTTTCTTTTTGCTCTCTTAGGAACTAACAAAATCAATAATCATAAATGTCTCCAAACATTAACTTGATCCCTTCACTCAGTCTTGGTTTTCCATAATACTCATACGTCCTAGAGTGTGTGCATCTATATGCATAGACATGGAGATAATTAGTTTAAAAAACCAGTCCATTACCCTCATTGTCACTTAAAGCAGTCCCACGAGCATGTAAACTGCGCCCCACGCTGGTCCCCTGCTTTGGTGGATCTCTATGAATAAATTATATTTCCAGAGTCTGCCAGCTTTCTAACTCCAGCTTACTGCAGTTTGAAACAACATCTTACCTTCATATGTTCCATAATTTTTGTCCTTCCGGGCTTATTTTCATCTTTCTCTTTCTCTAGCCCACCAATAACTTTTGCAGGGAACGATGGCCTCTCTCATGGCCAGAGATTCTTGGGACTTATCTGTAATGAGGTCAAATTATTTGGGTGACGATCAAAGCAGAAAAACCTACTTCGGTGGCGTTCAGTCAGGAGTGTCATTATTCAACGTTCGTGTTTGCATGCTAATTTTCAGAATTGGAAAACACATGGATACAAGTGTGAGGTTAAATTTTATTTTCTTTAAGGCAATAAACTAGGGTCATTGTCATCTCTTGGCATTTAGAGAAATACAAAGCATTAAGCTGTCAGATTTAGAGTAAAGATACAGAATTGTGAATTCTGATCTGAGGCACAAACATTGCAGTCATTAACTATATACACATGAATTTATAAAATAAACTGGCAAAGAGGGAAAAAAGAAACAAAAAGTTGTAAGTAAAATCGTTTGAGAAGATTAACATAGCCATTGCACAGCCCACCATTTTAATCTAGTCACTTATTTGGATGGATTTCATCAAAAATAAAATAAAATTGACCAGATAGTCCACAGGTGATCATTTCCAAGCCTTCCCCCCAGAGTCAGACTTTCAAATATTTGTCATATATGTATATATGTTTGCTTAGATCATGATAAGGTAACTATTCGGGATTTTTGGAAAGTGAGCTAGAATGTCACCTGAGACATCCGTCTGATTTGGACTGAGTTCAGAAACGAAGTGCCTTGAGAGGCCAGAAGAGAAAGAGAGGGTGAGAGGGAAAGCAAGCAGGAATGGACAGCCCGTGTTGCCAGCTCTAATATCCCAGTGCAATTATTTTGTGGACAACCACTCTTTGCCTGCACAGGAGATAGGGCTATAAGTGTATGTTATTTTTTAATTACAAGGGGGGGTAGAAAAAATCCTGATGATGGGCTGGAAGGTGCCATTGCATTGTTATTTTTTCCTCTCCCTTCGTTTGCTGATTATGTGAGCCGGGCTCCTTTGCTAGCCGATGATAAGCAGAATTTCCATGTTCTCTGCATAATTAATCCATCTCTGCCTCTCTTCATGCCAACTCGCCCGTTATCGCCGGCACATGCCTGAATTGCAAAAGAATCCGCTCTTCAATTGGAACTTATTGATATTCTAAGAAAAAAAAAAAGAGAGAGAGAGAGAGAGAAAGGGGGGGAAAAAACTGAAAATCCTTAAGTTTAAGCCGCAGATTTTTAAATGGATTAATTTCGCTGCAATCGCAGCCATCTAAGGCAGGAAGGCAGGCAGAGCAAATTGAAAGCGTCTCCATGTTTGCAGAATTGGGTCCAGACCGCTGAAATGTACTGGCACAGCTCTCTTTTAAAGTCAGAAAATTACCATTCATTTACATCACATGAAATACTTTTTTATGCTAGAAATATTCAAGAGACGTTCTTTAAATGCCTGCTAATGCTTGATAACATTTCTAACTTTCAACGTTTTGCTAGACTTTGATATGACACGATAGGAATGCCTTCCAGTAGAGAATATTATATCTCTCTTTATCACATATAGATTACATCATCTTTTTCTAAATCATCTCCAAGTAGTCTTTAAACAATGAAGTCTGTCATTGGTTCTGTGGGATCTTGTATGCTGATGGAAGTCAAGGTTAGTCATTTACTTTTTGTCTACCTACAAATGAAATGTTTGTTTTTGTTCAATTTTTATTCTTCAGATACCTAAAGACCTTGGACGGTAATAATAAGAATATAAAAATAATCATAATAATTTGTCAGTAGTTATTGTCTTGACTATTGTCCTCATTCTTACAGGAAACTCATTTTTGGAGAGACTTGACTCCTTGTCATTTTAACTTATACTTCAAAATCTCCTTGGGTTTCGGGGTTGGTAGCTAAGTGACACCACAAAATGTACAGTCTAAGCAGCACAATATATAAACTTCTAGTTTCAGGATTCTTGCAATTTCCAAATGAAATTACTAAACCTTGCTTAGTTGTTGATGTTTTGTTTTTCTGATCTTTAGATCTGCAGTATGTTAATTCCCCGACTCCTGGAATCAAGCACTGCCAGGGCTGAAGTTCTCCTTAATCCTCTAGGGTCGCCCAGCAGTGCTTTCTTCCTGCTTTTGGAGATGCACATAGCTGCAGTTTCTGCTGATGTGTGTGGCAAGGCTGATGTACTCTTTTAGCTTAGAGAGAAGGGTTGCTAATATCAATCAGCAAAAAAAAAAAAAAAAAAAAGGAATTTAACTATTTAAAAATATTTACCAGTAAGTGAGTCTTATGAATTTTGAATGTACCAAAATTCAAAAGGGAAAAACGATCATAAAATAATTTTCTAAAACAACGACTATGTTGAAAGGTACATTTCCTAAGGAAAATGAGACAGTGAGCAGTGATATTTGTTTCAGTTATGAAACAAGGACCTTCCTAATTACAGGCCATCTTAACATTAAATACTGGCATTAGGGTAGAAAAGTTTGTATTATTAATTTGAATGATTTAAATATTGACTTTGTATTTTCTTCCTCAGAAGTAAACCAAAATGAATATAAGGATGAGGAACACATTAGAGAGGAAAATGGTTTTATAGTCATAGTAAAATATGGTGATGATTGCCATAAATGTTAAGAACAGAAAAATGATACAGTTTTAATAAAACCATCTTAATTGTAAAATCTTCTATAAACTTTAGGCTACCTAGAGCCTGGAAATAGAGGAACTGCTAGTTGCGCATTGCGTAATTTTGTATAGTCAGCTAAACACTTTAAAGCAATTTTTAAAATGAAATGAAAAATGACCCTTCTTAAAATAGATGAAGCAAAAACATTTCAACCATAAATAACAAATTCAGTGACCTTGTATCCCCAACCCTTTCATTTAAAGGCATGAATTAAAAGGACTTGAAAATTGCAGGTGTATTTGGGGAGAGGAAACTTCTAGGCTTTCTATTTTGGAATAAAAATCATGACTTAAAACTCAAATATTTTCCATAGTATGCATTTCATTCACATTTTCAACACGCTATATAAGAGAGTTAGAAATATATTGATGGGGATTTATGTTTTGTAAAAATTATATTTTATACTTTGAAATCATTATGGCTTTCTATCTATAATAGTTATAATTTAGTTCATATAGTTTAACATATTTTTACTGTGAAATATGAGTTCTGTTGGTTTTATTATTATAAAATAAAATCACCAGGTATTTTAAATGAATCTAAGGTATCACATTTCTAATTATTGCCATATGTGCAGATCAGAACAAGAAGAGTGATGCAAATGGTTTCGAGATGCTCGGTGTCAGATGACAGGCTAAATCAAATGGCAGTGATTCACTATGAAGTGATGGCTGCGAGTATGATACGAATTAGCTATTTCACTGAAAAAACTAAGACACTGACATGGATTCATAAATGATGAACTGACTTTTAATAGAAACAACTGAATGGATTTTTTTCCTTTCTTTTAAATTTAAGGATGAATTGAAAAGCGAAGAAGGCTATTACAAATGATTTCCTTGGTGTCAAAGAATTGCTAAATAGTTCTTTTTTTTGACATCAGAAAAATGAGTGACAGCCCTTTATTTGTATTGTGCATGATGGATGGATCCCTTCATCGCCTCCCTTCTCCTGCCTCTTTCCTTTGTAAGTGGATGGAATTGAACTATTTACCACCTCTATACTGGCTTTTTGCTCATCAGATACCATCATCTTCTAAAACTTAAATCTCTCCTATGCTTATTCCAAAGGGCCAAACATATCAACTATATCTTCCTCATGGATGCACATCTTCCAAAATAAAATATTTAATGATCCTTTTCGTGATCTTTTGCCTTTTCTTGCCCTACATCTAAAGGTTTTAAAAATTACTCCATCCTGGAAAGAAACTTAGTATACCTAAACACTTTTCTTGCTCTGTTCAATCCTCTCAGGTCAGGTGGTTCTTGTGATAAGGAACAAGGTTCAAAGAGTCTTTAATCTCTCATGTTTTGTACCCAAACTCCAATATAATTGTTCATCTTCCCAGTTTCTTATAGGAATCACTGTGGGTCACTGAATATTGGCATTCATCAATGATATCACCGTGGATCACTGAATATTGGCATTCATCAATTAAGAGGCAGCCATTGAGAACCTCCCATTTATTGCCGCACCGCTCTGTGCACTGGAGAGGGACTGAAATTCTGTGACTTACCTAAATCTGTTAAGTGGCCTTTCCTCAGCAACAGTTTATGGTAAAATCATCACACTTTTTTTTTAATTCTAACAAAACATTCCAATCATTCTTTCATATTTAGCCTAGAGTTCCTTTCTTTAAAGATACCTAAAGACATTTTTCAAATTGGTGATATTCAAGTGTAGATAGTTTATGTCTATCTTTTATTAATATCAGGTACTCAAAATTTTACAAATATATTATAGAAATGTATATTTTTAAATAGTTGAATGGCAGTCTTTCAGGGAACAAACAGTTGTGTTTTAAAGAGGCAAATGGAACTGAAAAGCCCCTTCTAGCCACCTGAGTGGGAAATGATCCCCTAATCAGATATGACTTCCTACTTAAATCTCCCCAGAATATTTTCCATTTCGTTCTACATACTAACAACAGTCTTTACTAAACAAAAGAAGTTTAGGTCTTTTCTTTGAAACTATTAAAAAAACAGAAGAAAAGACAGCTGTTTTTTCTAATTCTGATTGATCACTTATCTTTATGACATCAATAATGAGACCTTAATTTCCTCATTTGTAATAATTAGAAAAATAATACCTACATCAAAAAGTTGTTATAACAATAAAAATATGAAAACACTCAGCACTTTTCCTGAAACAGAGGCAGTGTCACACAGTGAGGTATCGTTACTTGTCTAGTCATTATTCTATGAGTCAAATACTACAAGAGGCAAGCAGGCATAAAGAAAGGGTTAATATGTGTCTATGAATGTGTATATTCCATTTAAAACAGGTATCAGCTTGTATCAGGTATTTTTATTCAAACATTGGGTAGAAATGAAAATTTACATTTTTTCAGAAAATTTGAAAAGTAGTCATGGCAAGCTTTTAAAATAATCTCTATATTTTATGTAAATCTTATGAGATGAAAAGGATTAAGGAAGAAGTAAGAATTTGTTGATATTGCTGCTTTCAAGACAGTCTTCATAAGTCTTAGCTTCCTGGTTATCTTTTCTATGGGGGCGTCAATTTGTAAGCTGCATAGCAGCAGGCTGGAATCAGAGACAAAAACTGTGATTTTGGAACATGTGTAAATAGTTCATTGGAACCATACATATTTTATGAATATAATTTTGAGAAATAGGAGAAGGAATTATTAAAGAAAATCAATATAGCAAGTTTTTCTAAGAGATGTCTCACTTTGAGAAATTAAAAATTTTAACTTTAAATTAAATAATTTTTATTCCCTAAAATATTAATTTATATATACTTCAAAAAAGCATATATTTAATAACTATTTTCCTTATTGAATTAGAAACAAAAGCATACTTTTAAATGTATGTTTTTATTTATAAATGTAAATTCACATTCAATGAGGGTCTAACTAAAGAAATGATTAGTAAGATTTCTTAACTCTTGGATTGTATTTTTATTTTTATAAAAGATTATATTTCATATTATTATAAGGTTCTTAACTGGTCTGCTGCTGCTGCTACTAAGTCGCTTCAGTCGTGTCCGACTCTGTGCAACCCCATAGACGGCAGCCCACCCGGCTCCCCCATCCCTGGGATTCTCCAGGCAAGAACACTGGAGTGGGTTGCCATTTCCTTCTCCAATGCATGAAAGTGAAAAAGTGAAAGTGAAGTCGCTCAGTCGTGTCCAACTCTTAGCAACCCCATGGACTGCAGCCTACCAGGCTCCTCCGTCCATGGGATTTTCCAGGCAAGAGTACTGGAGTGGGGTGCCATTGCCTTCTCCTTAACTGGTCTAGATTATTATAAACATAGATTACTTTCATAGATACATCCTGGTATAATGACCTATATCTAAAAGTACTGCTTTTTCTTAAAAATACATAACCACATGTGATAGATTCTTAATTTTAAATATTTATTATAATAACACAATTACAATATATTAACAAACTAATTTAATGATCACCTACTATGTGTAGAACTCTGTGCAGAAAGAGTTATTTATAGCCTATTTATAACACAAAGAGGAATGTGATAAATTCCAAGTCCCATGGAAACAAAAATAAAGTGTAACTTGGATAAGGTCTGTTGATGTGAACTGTTGTGGAATTTGCATTTCTTTATCGTTTCACTCTATGTATGCTTCTGGGTTTTAGCAAATTCTATCTGAAACAAATGGATCACTCATCAACATTTGGAAGATTTGACCCATCCAAGATCAGCATCACAAATATACTATAACAATGAAACTTGATCAGCACAGAGAAATGGGCATATCTAATATCCTAGAGACAGGGGAGCCTGGTGGGCTGCCATCTGTGGGGTCACACAGAGTCGGACACGACTGAGTGATACATCATCATCATCATCAATCTATGCTGAGGTAACACAGAGTAAAGATAGAATCATAGCTAATGAAGATACATGTAAGGGTTTTCAGAAAGCTAAGTTGTGATTTTAATTATTATAAAGAAAAGAAGAGCCATATCACAGATACATAGGAGACTAAGGAAAAGTGCATAGAGGGAGAAAGAGTGTAAGAATTCAGATTTTAGCTAGAATTTGAAAGCCATGTTGGAAACTAGGGTAAAGAGAAAATAAAATATGTATACCAATTAATGTTTAGAGAACAAAGAAACAGAGAAGGATATTGAAGCAAATTGTTTTCTCATTTGGATACAGAATGAATTACAGACAAAAGACTGAGGGCAGAACTAATGTCAGACTATGTACCAGGGTTGAGATTCAAGTAAAGAATTACTGCAACCATAAGAAGATGCTTCTGAGGTAGATAATTTGATGAAAGATGTCATGTCATATCAGGAACATGTGAACACAGACATATTTTACTTAAATGGCAGACTTCAGTGGGTTCAATTTGAAAACTAAAAATATCATTTTAAGTATATAATTTTGTAACATTATTGGAGGAAAGTAAACACACATAACCCCATTTTACAGGTGGCAAAAGGTAACCTTGTTATTGTTGTTAATTTGCTTGTTGTAAAGTTGAAAGAGTAAGCCCAGGTATTAGGAAAATATTACTAAGTGCTACAATTACAGCATATTATGCATGCTTTGTGTGCTAAGTTGCTTCAGTCGTGTCTGATTCTTTGTGACCCTATGGACTGTAGCCTGCCAGGCTCCTCCATCCATTAGATTATCCAGACAAGAATACTGGAGCAAATTGCCATGCCTTCCTCCAGGGGATCTTCCCAGGGATTGAACCTGCATCTCTTATGTCTCCTGCGCTGACAGACAGGTTCTTTACCACTAATATCCTAGGTGCTAGAATTATAGTGTATTGCTTTAATTAAGGGACCTCCCTGGTGGCTCAGACGGTAAAGTGTCTGTCTATAATGCGGGAGACCCGGGTTCAATTCCCGGGTTGGGAAGATCCCCTAGAGAAGGAAATGGCAATCCACTCCAGTACTATTGCCTGGAAAATCCCATGGACAGAGGAGCCTGATAGGCTACAGTCCATGGGGTCACAAAGAGTTGGACACGACTGAGCTTTAATTAAGAATAAATATGAGGACATATTTTTATGACAAGA
The DNA here is from genome assembly GCA_935064755.1 of Tragelaphus eurycerus. Lineage (NCBI taxonomy): Eukaryota > Metazoa > Chordata > Mammalia > Artiodactyla > Bovidae > Tragelaphus > Tragelaphus eurycerus. The sequence goes on from CAKXYN010000035.1 coordinate 15,987,250, forward strand.
TTTTATTTAACATTTTTATTCCTACAAATAAGTCAATGAACCTACTGAAATGCCTGATTATGAAAATCCACTTCAAAAAATGTGGGGGATTTCTTCAAAAATTTTTTCCCAATTATCCCCACCAAATGTATCACCATAGTGGTTAGTTTGTTTTGTGGTTTTAATTATTTTACCCTTAAAGTTATGGTTTAGCTATACTTGCCCTAGAGCCAAACTACATGCTTAAAATCCCAGCTATCCCTCTTACAAGCTGTGTGACAGCAAGCATGGTTTCTCTCTTTGGGCTTCAGTTTTCTCACCTATTCTATAGAGATAATAATAGAATTTATCTCAGAGAACTGCTGTGAATTTTTGTAAGTCAGTTCACACACAGAAAGCACTTAGAATGGGGTCTGGCACAAACGAAGAGCTTAATAAGGATGCTAATGGGAGGTGTGATGAGGGTGTGTGTCTTGTGCTGGTGCTTGTATGTGTTGGTGGCGGTTTAGTCACTAAGTCATGTTCAGCTCTTTGTGACCCCATGCACTGTAGCCCACCAGGCTACATTCTGTCCAGGGGATTCTCCATGGGATTCTCTGTCCATGGGGTTCTCCAGGCAAGAATACTGGAGTGGATTGCTATTTCCTTCTCCAGGGGATCTTCCTGATCCAGGGATCGAATCTTGGTCTCCTGCTTTGCAGACAGATCCTTCACTGACTGAGCCACCAGGGAAGCCCTTGTACATATATATGCATGCACTTGTGTGTTTCTTGGTATATCGATATGAAGGATTGATACAAACTGGATGCAGTGAGAGTGTGACGTGATCTGTCCAACAAGCTGTGGTTTCTGGTTTTCTTTAAGTTTTAAATCATCAGGCCCATTGTACAAGTACACTGAGCTGTTTTTCATAATGAGGGAATGAGAAGTATATCTACCCCAAAGAGGTACCTCTTATCATTACAGAGTCATACTATCTCCACCCTTTAAGGAATCTGTATTGCAGGAGTAATATCCCAGTCCTCCTCATTGAGATAGTTCACCAGTGTCCCCTCTAAAGAGTGTGCCCAATTCTGAAGTGCAGGTTTGGTCCGAGCGCTGGACAATTTCATGACACTATTTCCTCCCTTTTTATAAGCATCAATCAATCCCCCATGCCACTTGTATGCTGATCAAATTTTTGGTTTATGTTCTACTATTAATCAACTAAATCCCTTGGGTCTTTTATTCTGTTGAAATTGTTCACCATTCATGACATCCTAATCACACTATGTCATCCTTTCTGATAATCAAAGGAATTAAAACTAAAATAACAACTAGATAGCATCAGTTTAAAGTTGAAGAATTTTTAAAACTTATCTATTGTTTTAGTAGGAAAAGAGAAGTAGTGGTATACCCAGCATATATGAGTTAAGGTAATACTAGTGTCTCTAGCAAATAATCAAAAAAATGTGAATCCATGCTGCAGACTTGAACAGAGGAAAGTAGAGTCTGTCATGATCCTGAAGTCCTTCCTCCATGATTTTCTTCTTCCATCTCTGTGCTCCTATCACCTCCCCAGATACCTTGCATATATTGGGTACTGCTTAATTTTGTTTATTCTATCAGAAAAAACATATATATATTGTAGTTTAAGTTTGTGTTTCTTCACTTTGTCCTAATTTGAGCCAGAATTACAGTGACAATAAAGATTAACATTATTTAGTTCTAAATTTGTGCCAGATACTGTTCTCACTGCCTTACCAGTATTTATTCATTAACCTTCCCAACAAAGCTATGATGTAGGTATTTTCACTATTCATGTGTTAAGATGAAAAGATGCAGAGAAATCACATGACTTGTCCAAAGTCACAGATTATGTGGCAAAATCAGGCAGTCTATCTCAAGAATCTATGCTTTTAATTGCCAGGTTCTATTACCTTAATCATCTGCAGATCTAAGTGTTTTATAGAAGTTTGTATAAAAGGTTTTGCCTTCTGTGGCATGTGATATTTGTCCAGTTCTGTTTATGAATACAATTACACTTAGTGAAGGAACTATTTTCAAGTTATTCACCCTTTCTACAATATTTCTGTGCAAAATAAAAATTGTACTAGTGGTACACAGTTTATCCTTGGTAAACCTCTGCTGGCTCCTTGCGATTGCTGCTTTCTTTTCTAAATTTTTTCCCACTAATTTTATAATAAACCCTACTGCTGCTGCTGCTGCTGCTGCTGCTAAGTCGCTTCAGTTGTGTTCGACTCTGTGCGACCCCATAGACGGCAGCCCACAAGGCTCCGCCGTCCCTGGGATTCTCCAGGCAAGAACACTGGAGTGGGTTGCCATTTCCTTCTCCAGTACATGAAAGAGAAAAGTGAAGGTGAAGTCGCTCAGTTGTGTCCGACTCTTAGCGACCCCATGGACTGCAGCCTACCAGGCTCCTCCGTCCATGGGACATTCCAGGCAAGAGTACTGGAGTGGGGTGCCATTGCCTTCTCCGATAATAAACCCTAGACATTTTTAAATTTTAAAATAAAGCTTCCTGTGTCTGATTGCATCCCTTTTTGAATGTTTAACATTTAATTGTCACACTAATTTAAGTTTTCTGCTGTAGTTCCTATTGAGGATTGTACAGAGATTGCTAGTGTGGTTCCAGGCTCACAGCTGAAAGTTCCTTTTGTGCTAGGAGATGCATTTTTGTGAGCTGAGAGACTTGAATTTGTCTTATAGCATCTTAGCTCTACGCTGTATCCTCACCCATCTTAGGTTTCTATTTCCTCAACCATGTTTATTCCCCCTTTCTCAGTTTAAAAGCAACTTTCTTCCATAGAAGATGGGAGTGAAATGGAAGCACATTCATTTCTCACCATTTGGTAACCTTATATTGTCCGTTCTGTGAGGTGGCACAATCCTTTTTTGTTCCCCTTGTTCCACATATATTTAAAAAGATCATTCCTATCAGTATTATTACCATTGTATTATTAGTACTATTAGTAGTAGCGGCAGCAGTAGTAGTAATAGCATTTTTAAAAGTCTCACTTTCTTTTGGATTATAATTTCCTGAAACAATTTAGCTGTTTATACAGCTATGGGGAATGGATTTTTCCATCTTTTATAGTTACCATTTACAGTTCAAGTTTGTTCAAAGATAACCTTAACAAATAAGACTGAAACTGCAAACAGATGTCCCTCTTTTAAAGTACTCCTTTGCTTTACAGCTCCCAAGTACATAATATACTGATTAATTAGGAAAAATTATTTGTGGTATGCCAGCCTTTGTAAAGGATACAGTATTCACATAAGGAAAAAAACCTTATTGTTTGCTCCTGTAAACACCTAGCTACTTAGAATGGCTGACTTCTCAGATGACGCTTCATTATATTATTGATAGCTGAGAATTATTTTGAGATGTATTTTCATGATCTAAAAATGTTTTCATATTGGTCAAGGCTCTTCGGAATTTTCTCAGTGGTGTTTGGGTTGGTTCGTCATTTTTTGATGATCCAGTTTACTATTTTTGGTTTCACTGCAGAATACACTTCTACCTAAATAATCCATATATCATTGAAATTTCTTTAAAAAAAAAAAGTTTGTTTTGATGAAGTTGTCAATGTCTAGGCTCTACCCTCTTTTATTTCCTCTAAAACAATTTGCTTTTTGCAAAACAACTTTTAGTATCTAAGGTTTCAGGGAAAATTAAGCCATTCTGTTACAGCAAAACATATGGTAATTAATTTAGTATCAGGAAACAGAGCCATTTTTTAAAAAAATATCTGCATTTTTCTGATATTGAGATGGTTTGTGATTACGCAGTTAAATTTTCTTTAATTTAGAATGTTCTAGCATTATTGAATTATCTTTCGTTTTAGATGCCGGCTATGAAACAGTTGCTATATTTTCATCTGGACTGACTTCCCCAGTATTCTTCTGAGTATTATGACCTTAAAGAAAACATCATGTTAATCTCCCAATGTTTCTATGACTTCTGGTTTTCCAAATGACTCGTATTGGCTGAACAGTTTCCATTAATGCCAATTAAGATACAGACTTAATACCGAGTTTTGATAATAAGTAACCAAAATCTTAATTTTGGGGTTACGTTTTTTTTTTTTTTTTACAATATTTACTTAGTTTTGAGGGGGCTCCGAAATCACTTTAAAAAAAAATTTGGGGACTTCAAAATCACTGCAGATGGTGACTGCAGCCATTAAATTAAAAGGCGCTTGCTCCTTGGAAGAAAAGTTATGACCAACCTAAAGAGTCTATTAAAAAGCAGACATTACTTTGCCAACAAAGGTCCATCTAATCAAAGCTATGGTTTTTCCAGTAGTCATGTATAGAAGTGAGAGCTGGACTGTAAAGAAAGCTGAGTGTTGAAGAATTGATGCTTTTGAACTGTGGTGTTGGAGAAGATTCTTGAGAGTCCCTTGGACTGCAAGGAGATCCAACCAGTCCATCTTAAAGGAGATAAATCCTGAATATTCATTGGAAGGACTGATGCTGAAGCTGAAACTCCAATACTTTGGCCACCTGATGTGAAGCACTGACTCATTTGAAAATACCCTGATGCTGGGAAAGATTGAAGATGGAAGGAGAAGGAGACGGCAGAGGATGAGTTGGTTGGAGGGCATCACCAACTCAATGGACATGAGTTTGAGTAAGCTTTGGGAGCTGGTGATGGACAGGGAGGCTAGTGTGCTGCAGTCCATGGGGTCCCAAAGAGTTGGACATAGCTGAGCGACTGAACTGAAATGAACTGAACCAAAATCATAGCAAAGAAAGAGAGTTTTGAGTTCCATAACTGAAAAGAAGAGTGGGATTAGCATCAGGCATTACTGATTCTGGAGTCTGACGTGACATCATCAAGAGCGTATTCTTGATGTCACATGTTTGCACGTGTTTGATGCAAGCGTGTTTGCATGTTTTGGCTCCATTTTTTCCTATTCAAGCTTCATTTTTAATTAGGTTTTCTCCAGGAGCGGGAAGATGGTTGCTCATACCCTTACAACTTAAAATGCGAGAGAGAGACCCTCTTTCTCCCAGTCAGAGGCGATACTAATTGGCTCTGCTTTGACAACTTGCCTATTAGTTAATCAATCATTGTACTGAGGGGGTGCAATATTCTTACTAGCCAGACTGAATCATCACTTCACCCATGTACATGGTATATAAATTTGTTGATTGTACAATAAGATAAGTAGAGGGCTACCATCAGAAACAGGAGAAAGACTGTTGTACATGCTAAAAGATATCTCTTTTATTCTTTCTTACTAACACTTTATTATTCTGGCCAAGAGTATAGCATGACAAGTTCAGGTTGCTTTATCAGAATGTGATTTTCAAGTAAACTAAATGAATTTTTATTATGTATCTATTATGTGGTAAGCTCTGTGCTAAAATAATGCAAGTGTGCTTAAAAAAGCATGGTGCTAAAAATGCAAGTCCCCTTCACATTATTTCTAAACTGTTCTAGTATTTTGATCTGTGTCCAAAAAAAATCATTATACTCTTGTCTGGCCAAATAGTTTTTATGATTGTCTTAGTTATTTTTTGCTGTGTAACAAACCATCTTGAAACATAGTGGCTTTAAACAATGATACTTATTTTGTTCACCAGTCCCAATTTATGTAAAGGTCTGTGAGGGCACCTCATCTCTGCTATACTTGTCATCAGCTGGAGCTGGTACTGGAATCATCTAAAGATTTATTTCTCACTCACATGTCTTGACGCTGACTGTTGCTGGGACCTTACCTGGGGCTATTGCCTGGAACATTAACAAGTAGCCTCTCTCTGTGGTTTGGGCTTCCTCATAACACAGTGGCTGGGCTCTAGTAACAGCCTGAGTGATAAGCCAAGTGAAGGCCCTGTTATCTTTTATGACTTAGTCTTAGAAGTCACATAGTATTGTGTGACTGTTCTTTGAAATAGAAGAGCGTGTGAGAAAGATCATGTAAAACTGGACATCTGTCTGTTTCAGAAAACACAGTCTGCTATAATGAACACCTAGGAGTCCTGACACAACTTCCTTGCTTCTTTATCCTTTATTAACATCTTATAAATCTCTGCAACTACCCTTTGCATCATGGATCTAATTTTCTCCAATAAATATGAACTATATATTTACTACTGTAAGATACAAGCAGAGATACAAAGGAGAGAAAGACTGAATAACTCAATTCAGAAAGTTTACTTATGCTTGACCTTTTCCATTAGAAGAAGAGCTTTTGAACAAATAATTCTTTCAAATATTATATCATCATTAGAGTGAAGATCATTTTTTGCCTGATTAAAAAAATAGCAGTTTTTGTGTACTTATTAACTCTTCTCTGTGCATTGAAGTGCAAATTCTTAAATACAAATGACTTGTTCTGAATTTTTTCTAATATTTTACTTAGAGAAATATTTATTTACGACCTTTTTTCTCTATCACACTTGTTATCTTAGGCATAAGAATTTATATTTTTATTTCAATTACTCTTTTAGTTGAATATATTCTAAATAATAAGTCATTTACTTTTTCTTAGTTTCTCCATCTATAAATATTTATATTTTTGCTCTAAAAATTCATCTCTTCTATAAATATATCTCCCACAGGAAATAACACATCTGTGTTTTTCCACATATCTTATTCATATTGTAATTAACCAGAAATTATTATTGATGAACAATTCAGATCTCTCTGTTCACTCCATATTGAGAATAGCAGAGGACTGAGTGACCAATGATCTTGACTCAGAAATAATAATTATCACTCTATGGCAAGTGCTGTAGTTTACCTAAGGGGAATATAACACCCTGACAATAGCAGAAACAGCAGATTTTTAATAGATACTGTGACAAATCACTTGTTAACTATTTGGTTCATTTGATGGCATAGAGTGAGTTTTCTAGAACCAAATGCAGCTCTTTTTTTAAAGCTTCTTTGCCAGGTTTTTCTCCCACCTGTTACACTGCATGCTCAAAGTCCTGCTGACTTATCTATTTCCATTTCTCCCTTGGAGGGGCACAAAATCCACAGGAAGATTGCTGAATCCAGCTTCTTCCTCAACAGTCTATAATTTTATACATAATTTAGGATGATAATTAGGGTTACCACCAGTCCTTTCAGCACTTTAAAGCTACTCCTCTGGACAGACAGAGCCTTGCAAGAGGTAAACATTTGGAGAAATTCAGGCAGACCACCTCTTTGGCCTCTGCTACCCCTGTCCACCCAGTCAAAGGCAATAGCCCTGTCTATTCTGGACAGTCCTGCTTTTGTACAATCCTGGGAGCAATTAGAAGTTGTGAAATATGCCGGATTTAGCCTGCAGGCGATGATGACTGCAGCTTCTGTCCTGAAGAATATATTTTGAGAACTAATTTCTTTCTTTTTAAACTCTGAGTCAGCACAATCTGCAAAATTATCAGCTGAAGAGATTTTTGAACTAATAGTTTATTATGGGGGAAAAAAAGACCTGATAGCAGCAGAAAGGAGGGAACCAGATTGTACTCTGAGTGTCAGAACTTGGTGAATTTGGATGGCCAATCTGCCCCTTTGGAGAACACTTTAGATGAGTAAACCCAGACTTCAGTTCAGTCCAGTTCAGTCGCTCAGTCGTGTCCAACTCTGCGACCCCATGAATCGCAGCATGCCAGCCCTCCCTGTCCATCACGAAATCCCAGAGTTCACCCAGACTCACGTCCATCAAGTCAGTGATGCCATCCAACCATCTCATCCTCTGTCATCCCCTTCTCCTCTTGCCCCCAATCCCTCCCAGCATCAGAGTCTTCTCCAATCAGTCAACTCTTTGCATGAGGTGGCCAAAGTACTGGAGTTTCAGCTTCACCATCATTCCCTCCAAAGAAATCCCAGGGCTGATCTCCTTCAGAATGGACTGGTTGGATCTCCTTGCAGTCCAAGGGACTCTCAAGAGTCTTCCTCCCACACCACAGTTCAAAAGCATCAATTCTTTGGCGCTCAGCCTTCTTCACAGTCCAGCTCTCACAAACCATAGCCCTGACTAGCCGGACCTTTGTTGGCAAAGTAATGTCTCTGCTTTTCAATATGCTATCTAGGTTGGTCATAACTTTCCTTCCAAGGAGTAAGCGTCTTTTAATTTCATGGCTGCAGTCACCATCTGCAATCTAAAAGACTTGCCCTCAATCACTTAGCTAGGAAGTGAAGAATAAGGATGACAAGTTTGGTCTGGCAATAAAGCCCATTCTCTTGTCCCTAAATGAACTTCCTTGCTCTATAATCCTTTAATACTAATCTAGATACCTTGGCTATAATATTTTTCAGTCTTAGTTTGGATAATTTTCAGATCTAATTATCTACTGATATGAAGCTATATTCTGAAGAGTTTGAACTCAGTAGAGTATAAAGTGATCTTATTTATTTGGCTGTGCTGTATGACTTGTGGGATTTTGTTTTCCCAACCAGGGATTGAACCTTTGACAGTGAAAGCACTGAGTCCTAACCACTGACCTCCGAGAACTTTCTATTTTGATTTCACAATTTTTTTAATCATTACTGTATCCTGTAGAATTGTCCTGTCTTCAGTGAAACCTTGGGCAGATTTTGTAAATTTCCTATCCAGTCAGAATGTCCCTCTCCTCTGTGCTAATTCGATTTGTCATTAGAGGATAGGATTCTTAAGGAAAGAGAGTTCTGTTTTACTCCTTCTTTCTCCCTGCAAACCTATCACTCTTTTTCTGGGTCTAGCTCCTACAGAGCCAGGGGCTAGAAAGAAGGAAAGGGGAATGACCTGGGATTCTCTTGTGTCACTGACCCTAAATCACTTTTATGTAAGTTTCCTTTGTCTTACTTGCTCTGGCTCCTTCAGATTCAGCTTACAGCTGATGTGATGTATAATTCTTCAAGATCCTGTGTAGCTTCTGTCCAATCCCTGCCTTCGGTGAAAACTTCTTTAGAAAAAAGCAGCATTTTCTCCTGTTGGTCCCTGCCAACAGTCCCATTCATTCTATCCACGTCCAAGGAAATCAATAACTCCTGTTGAACTTCCACACCCCTTCTTTCCTCCTGGAGCAAAGGCTTCTTCTACCATTTTACACTGTATTACAGTCCCTCTCCCCTTGGGCAAGCCTGCATTATCAAATCTCTCAGTTTTAGAACCATTCAGATCAAGGCATTTGTCACTTTCCTGGAATCTCTCTCCACTTCAGTGGAATGCATGCCCAGAAATGAAAACATCCAGACAAAGACCAAGCCACAGTATCACCTTCTAGAATTCTCTACATCAGTTAGCCGCTATGGGAGGTAGAGGCCCATTTGCAGAGAAGAGGGAGGGGACAGAAAGGGTTATCAGCTAAACTCACTCCTCTGGCTCTCTGTCTCCTGCCTGAGCACTGGAGGAAGGATGTTAGGGTGGGATGTGAAGTATGGCATCAGTAGGCTGGTTCTTCTGTATCTTCTGTGAGCTATAGAAGAAGGTTCTGGCTCCATTTCTTAGTAACTTAATGGCAATTGTAAAAATACGTGTGACTCAAATTCTTTTATTTGGTTTTGGGGCTTTAACTACAATTCCTTCAGAATAGGAAAAAAAATCATATTCAATATTGTAGTAACACATAGAAACTGTAATTTAAAGTGGTTACTGTCTCAACTGGGCACTACTACTTTCCTTAACAAATATTTTATATTTTAAAGAAAATTAAAAAATCACTGAGAAGGGCTGGCTCAAAGTGCTTACATTTGCACATGCCCTTTTAAGCATCTTTATGTACATCTGTGAATCACAACAGTGCTGTGATGGAAATAAGCTTTCATTATCATTTTCTAAGTTGAACACTGAGGCTTAGAGTGATAAGGGAGTTTTTTCTAAAGTCTCGCTCTTCAGAGGAAGCACTGGAATCCTGGCTCCATCTCTATGTACCTGTCTTAAGAGGGTTTCCTAGGAGCAGAATGTGAGAGTGGGAGTCATGTGCAAGTGGGTTTATTCATTTTTACTCTCAGGAGAAATGTGTACTGGAGTGAAGGAAGCAAAATAACCAAGGAGAAGAAACTAAATGAGGAAATGGCTTCAGGAGAAGTCTAGCCTCAGCCTGGCCCCAAAGGTGAGCATGAGCGTGTAAGCAGCAGCATAGACTTTGCTCCTCCTTGATGCAAGAATCTGGGTTTTCATGTCCTCCGCCGCTCAGTCATTAGTTATGGGTTGTGCTACAGGAAGGAGATATGAGAGAGTATGAGAGAACTTCAGGTACTTCATGGTAAGGGGGCTCTAACTGCCCAAGCATAGTCCCCCTGAGAGAACTTCAGCAAACCTTCAGCGGTGACACCTACAGGAACGTAGGAATGGCCCTCGGAACCAGATTTTACCAGGGAAGGAAGTTGGGGCACCAAATGAGTCAACTACAATAGTACCGCATCACCTCGAACCATGTTAGTAGTTAATGGAGACACAGGAGACAACTAACATGAGACCAGGCTAAAGGTCTTAGAATGAAATATAAGAAGTCAAGAGAAAGAGAAATACTGTTATATTATTCTTTGGATAAAGACATTTACTCTAGCTGTACCTGCTAGTATAGATAAACTGATCATTAGATTCTGTTATTTCCTAGAAAGGCTTTTGGAAACCCAAATCAAGTAGATTATAATGAATATATTTGCTGAAGGAAAACATACACTTTTATGCCTTTCTCTTCTAATTTAGGCAAAGAGAAATACGAAGGTAAGGCAAGTTGTCATGTGATTCAAGGCAATGCCTTTAATAAAAAGGCAATTTTTTTTCCAATAGGGAGAACTTACATGGTGTGTGTGAATGATAATTTATTATGCTTAGCCTTAAAACACATTATGAACACACAACTTAGACATTATTGCTGGGTATTCTTACCAGACTAAGAAAAAAGTTGATATGATCAACCTTAATATACTCACATTTACTTAAGGCATCTAAGCAAGTGTCTTATTTCAAATTGAATTCATGTTAAATAAACATAATTTTGATTATTCTGAATTACTTTATTCAAGCAACTGTTGAAGTATAATTATATCACAGTAATAGTAATTTTTAACAGCGACTGATAGCAGGTCATATGCTAGCTAATATTGTAAGTGCTATAATTGTGTAATTTATTTGATCTTTACAACATTCACAGAGGATAGGTACAATTGTCATTCCTCATCTACAGATGAAGAAACTAAGGCCAGAGTAGTTCAGTAACTTTCCCTAAGTCACATATTGGTGAGTTGAGGAGTCAACATTTGAACTCAGACATTCAGGTTTCAAGCCATAGTCTAAGTATGAAAAATATCTGAATATAGGCTTTTAACATCCATAAGTTTGAGTGTTAATTTTTGCCACAATATACAAAATAAAAATTCAAGAAAATAATTTAGTTGACATCAACAAGAACTTAAGAGAGTCAATAGGAGAATAACTGGACAAAGTACACAGTGGATAAAAATAAGTCATTTCCTTAAGTATGCATATTAAATCCAAGATGTTACATAATTCAAAATACATTGCTTTGTACTATTGTTTTTACAATTGGCTACATCCTTGTATATAGTTTATAAAGATTTGTCAGACTATTAATTTTATTAATATTAATTTATCCTTTTATTAATATTAATTCATCCTTATTAATATTAATAAGGATAAAATATATCTTTATTCTTTCCTATTTTTGCCAACTATTTCAAGGTCCTTCATCTACTCTTTCATAAATAATATATCTGTACATACACATATGATTAAACATATGTATGTAATCCAAGGAACTAATTAAGGCTCGGTGAAATATCTAATATGGACTGAGGTGAAACATGGTAAACTTACCCCATCCTGACCTCACTCTCTATAATTTATCAGATATCATTTGGCATTATCTTTTATGAACTGTATCATCTCAATTCTTCTCTTTCTTCCTTCTCCTGTTCCCTCCTGCCTTCCCTCTCTTTTATCCTTCCTTCTTCACCACTGAATTTGCATGTACTTTATAAACACATAAGGCTAAGGTATATGAGCCATGTTCTGGGCCTTTAATGAATATATAGCCTAGCAATTAGAGGAGTGTAGGCATTTGGACCTCAAAGGCTTCCTAAGTAAGTGAAGTGAAGTCGCTCAGTCGTGTCCAACTCTTTGCGACCCCATGGACTGTAGCCCACCAGGCTCCTCCATCCATGGGATTCTCCACACAAGAGTACTAAGTGGGTTGCTATTTCCTTCTCCAGGGGATCTTCCTGACCCAGGTAGCTTTCTGGCTATAATTTATTTATGTTTCCCTTATGGAAACTGAGGGAGTTTGGTGGTCTCCAAAGTCACTTTAAATTTGAAAACAAGAACAAATTTTAAATGATTTCTATCTTCATAGTCTAAGTCAGAATAGACAACAAGAAACATCTGCAATGTTAAGTATTTAAGTGTTCAGTTCAGATCAGTTCAGTTCAATCGCTCAGTCATGTCCAACTCTTTGCAACCCCATGAATCGCAGCACGTCACGCCTCCCTGTCCATCACAAACTCCTGGAGTCCACTCAGACTCACGTCCATCGAGTCAGTGATGCCATCCAGCCATCTCATCCTCTGGTGTCCCCTTCTCCTCCTGCCCGCAGTCCCTCCCAGCATCAGAGTCTTTTCCAATGAGTCAACTCTTTGCGTGAGGTAGCCAAAGTACTGGAGTTTCAGCTTCAGCATCATTCCCTCCTGCATGATTAATAAAATTCTTAATAAAATACGTTTCTTACCAATGCAAATTATAAAGCCAAGGACAGTAGGTGTTATCAGGAAGTCTGAATGAAGAACTGTGGTGAATCTGTAAAGGTAGACATATGAAGAATGAGATTTGCCTGAAATATTTTTTGAGCTGCATTAAAAAGCAGAGACATCACTTTGCCAACAAAGGTTCGCCTAGTCAAGGCTATGGTCTTTCCTGTGGTCATGTATGGATGTGAGAATTGGACTGTGAAGAAGGTTGAGCGCTGAAGAATTGATGCTTTTGAACTGTGGTGTTGGAGAAGACTCTTGAGAGTCCCTTGGACTGCAAGGAGATCCAACTGGTCCATTCTGAAGGAGATCAGCCCTGGGATTTCTTTGGAAGGAATGATGCTAAAGCTGAAACTCCAGTATTTTGGCCACCTCATGCGAAGAGTTGACTCATTGGAGAAGACTCTGATGCTGGGAGGGATTGGGGGCAGGAGGAAAAGGGGACGATAGAGGATGAGATGGCTGGATGGCATCACTGACTCGATGAATGTGAGTCTGAGTGACCTCCGAGAGCTGGTGATGGACAGGGAGGCCTGGCGTGCTGCAGTTCATGGGGTCGTAAAGAGTCGGACACGACTGAGTGACTGATCTGATCTGATCTGATTGGACTATTAGAAATCCTGTTCTGATTTATCACAAGTCTGGTTTCACATGCAAGTCAGACCTGTTCTTAGTTTATTCTTTTATCATATCATTCTAACATAAAAAGTGACAGATATTTTTAGATTACTCATAATGATCCATTTCTCTAGCCATTTTTCCAAATATCCTAGAATTACCCTAAAGTATTATTGGAAATATTTTTCTAAATGGAAATTAATTTAGAAAGATAGTTCAAGGTTTACATTGATACTCTAGAATTTATTGCTACTTTATTTCCATGAAGTATATTACCTAAAACATGGACATTTGTCTTTATACTACCAAATCTGATGGACAAATGCAGTGTTTTATCATAAGTGGCAGTGTTAGTCTGTGTATTCATTTATAAGGTGGACTGGTATTCTGTTGTTATTCAGTCACCCAATCATGTCTGACTCTTTGAGATCCCAAGGACTGCATCATGCGAGGCCTCCTTATCCCTCACCACCTCCTGAGGTCTGCCCAAGTTCATGTCCATGGCATCATTGATGCAACTGGGGGAGGGAATGGCAAACCACCCCAGTATACTTGCTGTGAGAACCTCATCAACTGTATTAAAGAAAAGTCTGGTAATCTACATATACATAATATAAAAAAGTTAAGAAGATGTTTTAATTATTTCATGATAAATAATCTTTTTAAAAGATTTTTTTACTGTTCAAGTAAGCATTCATATTGCATGTGGTATCACTATTAATTTTGATATAGCTTATATCTCCACAAAGTGTTCTAGGGTTTATACAAAAATTGAATTTTAATGTCCTCACCTGAAACTTCATACATAGTTAGCTGAGTCTCAAATCAGGGGATTTTAAGGGACCAATTGCATTTGTTTTTTGCCAAAGCAAACAACACCAAGGACATGAATATTTATAATCATAAGTCTAACAATACAACTTTTAAGAAAATCATGTTATATGGTATAACATGTATTTTGTTTTAAAGTGAAAGTGAATTTTAGATTCTTTTCACAGTGACTATAAAAAGAACATTTTTAAGGAGAAAAGAGAGCCCCTGCAGGGTTGCAGGCCCAGCTAGGTTCTGGATCTATCTAAGGAGAAGAATCACTTTTCTGTCTGAGGTAATGATTGAGCTGCCTTTTTGCCAAAAGTTATAGAATTAAATATCAACCTTCAAAGTACTCAAGAGCCTAGGAGCAAGTACTGGTGACCCTTTGATTTCAAAGAAAATATTATTCTGCTTTGTCCAACTCATTTTGCATTACCATCTCTGTGTCTTTGCTGGCACAAAGACCTATGCTTCTGTATCCAGACCCCTTCCAGTCTATGATAATTGGTTGGGTTGATTCTCAGACAAGAGAGATACTCACATGTTACATGTTCTGCTCCCTTATTAAAAAAGGGGGTGACAATGAACCTAGAAAGGTGACACTCAATAAAGTGAAAGATTATTATCCTTCAAGCTCCCCTCCAAAAAGATGATTTGGAGGCTGTCCTTGCATTCTAGTATGCAAATTAAGATGTTACTGTATTAAGAGAGGAACCAGAGAAACAACTCATCGAAAGATGGAAGAGTTTCACTCAGGGACTCTCAGTTCAGTTCAGTTCAGTAGCTCAGTCATGTCCTGCTCTTTGAGACCCCATAGATTGCAATACTCCAGGCTTTCCTGTCCATCACCAACTCTCAGAGCTTACTCAAACTCATGTGCATTGAATCTGTGATGCCATCCAACCATCTCATCCTCTGTCATCCCCTTCTCCTCCCACCTTCAATACTTCCCAGCATCAAGGTCTCTTCAAATGAGTCAGTTCTTCGCATCAGGTGGCCAAAGTATTGGAGTTTCAGCTTCAGCATCAGTCCTTCCAATGAATATTCAGTACTGATTTTCTTCAGGATGGACAGGTTGGATCTCCTTGCTGCCCAAGGGACTCTCAAGAGTCTTCTCTAATACCACAGTTCAAAAGCATCAATTCTTCATCTCTCAGCTTTCTTTATAGTCCAACTCTCACATCCATAGATGATTACTGGAAAAACCAAAGCTCTGACTAGACAGACCTTTGTTGGCAAAGTAATGCCTCTGCTTTTTAATATGCTGTCTAGGTTGGTCATATTGCCAACAAAGGTCTGTCTAGTCAAGACTATGGTTTTTCCAGTAGTCATGTATGGATATGAGAGTTGGACTGTGAAGAAAGCTGAGCGCCGAAGAACTGATGCTTTTGAACTGTGGTGTTGGAGAAGACTATTGCAGTCCAAGTTGGACTGCAAGGAGATCCAACCAGTGCATCCTAAATGAGATCAGCCCTGGGATTTCTTTGGAAGGACTGATGCTAAAGCTGAAACTCCAGGACTTTGGCCACCTCGTGTGAAGAGTTGACTCATTGGAAAAGAATCTGATGCTGAGAGGGATTAGGGGCAGGAGGAGAAGGGGACGACAGAGGATGAGATGTCTGGATGGCATCACCTACTTGATGGTGAGTCTAAGTGAACTTCAGGAGTTGGTGATAGACAGGGAGGCCTGGCGTGCTGCGATTCATGGGGTTGCAAAGAGTTGGACACGACTGAGAGACTGAACTGAACTAGATTGGTCATAGCTTTTCTTCCAAGGAGCAAGTGTCTTAATTTCATGGCTACAGTTACCATCTGCAGTGATTTTGGAGCCCCCCAAAATAAAGTCTCTCACTGTTTCCATTGTTTCCCCACCATTTGCCATGAAGTGATGGGACCAGATGCCTGATCTTAGTTTTCTGAATGTTGAGTTTTAAGCCAACTTTTTCACTTTCCTCTTTCACTTTTATCAAGAGGCTCTTTAGTTCTTCTTTGCTTTCTGCTATAAGGGTGGTGTCATCTGCACATCTAAGGTTATTGATTTTTCTCCTGGCAATCTTTGGTACTCTGCTGCTAAATGAAGTCCAGGAATAAGTGAAGCCTTTTTATTTACTTTTGTATTTTCTCACTTTAAAAATCATATTTTCAAATGGACAGTTCTCTGCCCAGCAGTTTACTGTCTCGAGTTGAGTGTAATTTAAAACAGCATTCTCATGACACTTTAGAAATAAGGAATAATTAAAAAATCCTTCAGAAATGAAACAAGCTTGTATTTTGATCCCTCTAAAAGAGGCATAAGGAGAGATTTATTAACATCCATTTTTCACTTTTGATGCCCTCTGTAGGAGGTGCTAGCAAAATTCAGATATGTTTTCAAGCCTCGATCTGTGGGTCTTGCTGAAAGACTTATCCAGATGGAAGCAATAGGACTGTTCTTCCTCATCATGTGATAAACAAGCTTATTGAGGATTTTTGCTAAATAGTCTTGCTTTTAAGGAGAATGGTTTTTAAACTTTTTCTGAAGGTATGGGAAAGAATACATCTAATAGCCACTCAGAAAAGTTACCTCCCTTCTGAAAGACATTTTATTTTTTAATTTTTTTCAGAAAGTCCTTTTTAAAGTGGGAAGTTATGCAATTCTTTGTTGCTGCCTTTAAAGTAAATAAGGTCCTCATTTTACCTCATTTAAATCCCTCAATATCTTGAAACTTTCAGACCAGATGGCCAGGAACACAATTGTTACACATCTATGATCACATATATAGTTAAGATTTTTTTTGAAGAGATCACAATGCCCAATTTATTAAATTGAATAATACACTTACCATTAGGAGCATTATATAATTGTCATTTGAGACAATATGTTACCATTAATAAATCTACAAGCCACACAGCATCTATTCAGATAGTATAATGCAGCAATTTATTGCATACTATGTGAATTTAGTCAACAGGGAATCCCTTGATGAAAAAATAGCATAATATTAATTACTAGCACCATCTGTGCAAAACAATTGGAAAACCAATATTTTAATACAATGACTTCATGCATGTCAGTTATCTTCAACATTAAATGCTGCAGTTTTGTTGATGCAGTTTACCTGTCTAATAATTTAAATAATGGATGTTCTTACAGAGTTTAAAACCATGAATAAATGAATTAAAATTAAATATTATGAAATGTTTAAATAGGTATAACATGAAGCTGATTCATTCTCCGAGAATGTATCCTGTATGCATGTATGTATACACAAATTACAGTACCATCTGCTAGTTTTTTACAGGTTGAGCATGAATTTCTTTTCACACATGAAAGGTATACTGTAAATCCTTTGTGGTAAAGAGATTATTTGGTTGAAAAGGTTGAGACAGTTGATCTAACTATTGCCCAGCAGTGGTCAGACTCAAAGAGTACCTTCAAAAGATGGGGGCAGGGGTCATTATAAGAATGAACATATTCTATTTAAATTTTTAGCTCTCAAGCTCATATTTTGTTAATTATGACAACGGATGCTGTTCCAGGACCAAAGGACCCCCTTTCATCTGTCCTTTTAAACTACTGTAACCTGCCACCTGGTATGTTCTTTTTATATATCCACATTAGCGTCAATAAAAATTTATTTAAAAAAATAATCAATTATATTTCGGACAAGGAGATGGTGAGCAAACAGGCTTTTCTTAGCTGCCAGTATAAACCATCTTTTTTTGGTTGGCTGTTTAGATAGCTTAGTATCTTATTCTGTCAAAGTTCTTTTATAGTCAAACCAGAGACTTCAGAGCCACAAAATACATAAAGTATGATTGGTAATTACTATTGCCAGGAAATCTATGGGCAAGCAATAAACTTTTCATTTGGGAGGAGTCTTTTGTAGTAGCCAACCAATCTAAATATTTCATTAAATAACACTGAATCTTTCAATCTAACAGTTTATACAGTTCATGGAATTCTCTAGGCCAGAATACTGGAAAGGGTAGCCTTTCTTTTCTCCAGGGGATCTTACAAACCCAGGGAACGAACCCAGGTCTCCTGCACTGCAGGAAGATTCTTTACCAGCTGAGCCACAAGGGAAGCCCTTTCAATCTAAATCTTTTATTAAATCATCAAACTTCTTTACTGTGTTCTGTTGCAGCTAGAAAAAAGTCTGAAATCCATTGTTTTCACCTTCTAAGACAATAAAATTCTCTACTGGAGAGGGAGGATCTTGAAATTCCATTACTATTTAGCCCTAACTCAGAATTTCCATTCAGTTTTTAAAAGTTGTATTATGTTTTCTTAAAACAGTTTGGTATGAGCTTTAAGGCTGGCTTCATCATACAAGGCTGTGTTTTCTGAGCATCAACACTAGCACCACATTCTTGGGTTTGATTTCTACATGTAATAGCTTATGTGACCTTGGACATAATTGTCAAATCACTTAACTTCTATTTTTAGGGCATAAAGTCATCCTTCTAAAATGGAAACCGTGCTGCTTAGCTCTCCCTAGTTGTAGAAAGAGGTAACAGCATGATCATCAGTAATTATTATTTATTCTTTATCCACTGAAGTAAAGGAAGTAAAAGAGTTCAAAAGATGTTTGCCTTTTGGAAAAAAAAAATATAAACAGGCAGTTACAGACTAAACATACATGCAAATAAAGGTGAGGAGACTCTCAAAAATCATTGGTAGCAAGAAAAAGTAAAATTGGATAGCACAGCAAGGTGATTTTTTTCTGAAATTGTAATCTATGCTACAGTCAGAAGCGTAGGGCAGTAGGAACTCTCGGGCACAGCAGGAGGGAGGGGGTGATGACACGTCTCTTGGGAGAAGAAAATTTAACAGCAGCTCAAGAATTCAAATGTGTGATTTTTGACCCCACAATTTTACTTTTAGAAATCTAACCTAGGATGATTCTTAGCCAAATGGTGAACAGGTGCAGCTGTCCCCCTTAACTCCTCTACCCTCCTCAAAAAAGCATGAAATAAAAAACATGCTGATACCAAACAACACATACATAATAGTCAAGTTGAAAAATAAAGACATACACACATGTGAAGTAAGAAAACCCTTAGTTTCCAGGACTAGTGAACTAAAAATCCAGCATGAAAAGTAGATAGTAATAACGCATACATAT
Organism: Tragelaphus eurycerus; assembly: GCA_935064755.1. NCBI lineage: Eukaryota > Metazoa > Chordata > Mammalia > Artiodactyla > Bovidae > Tragelaphus > Tragelaphus eurycerus. The sequence goes on from CAKXYN010000035.1 coordinate 16,006,459, forward strand.
TTTGACACCAAAACACTTATGTTTTCATGCTCTCTGACACAAAGGGACAATCTGTGTCTAAGTGAGATGAAGAGCTGAGATCAAGAATCTGATATACAATTTTCTGATGAAAAAGAGCTTTGTGAAAAAAGGATCACAAAAACTCTATTCACTGTCCTTCCACTGAGCTTTCTGCCTGTCCAGTTGCGGACAGAAACACATTTTCAAAGTCTACTGCAAGATCTTGGAGATGAAATCTGTTAGTCATCTATATTAAGTGCGAAAGGCAAGATTTGAACACCTGAAAGTATTTTCAGGTTTGTGCTTGCATGCTCAGTCACTTCAGTTGTGCCTGACTCTTTGCGACTCTATGAACAGTAGCCTGCCAGGCTCCTCTGTCCATGGGATTCTCCAGGCAAGAATACTGCACTGGGTTGCCGTGCCCTCCTCCAGGGAATCTTCCCAGTCTAAGGATCGAACCTGTGTCTCTTAAATCTTCTGCACTGGCAGTCATGTTCTTCACCACTAGGGCCACCTGGGAAGCCCAGTTAACCATATAACCAACTGTATCTATTTTCTTTTTGGAGGAAAAGGAAAATAAAATTGAGGGACACATTTTCCACTGAACTATAATAATTTTATAGAAGTCCAGGAGACAGGGATCAAGACCATCCCCATGGAAAAGAAATGCAAAAAAGCAAAATGGCTGTCTGGGGAGGCCTTACAAATAGCTGTGAAAAGAAGAGAAGCGAAAAGCAAAGGAGAAAAGGAAAGATATAAACATCTGAATGCAGAGTTCCAAAGAATAGCAAGAAGAGATAAGAAAGCCTTCTTCAGTGATCAATGCAAAGAAATAGAGGAAAACAACAGAATGGGAAAGACTAGGGATCTCTTCAAGAAAATCAGAGATACCAAAGGAACATTTCATGCAAAGATGGGCACGATAAAGGACAGAGATGGTGTGGACCTAACAGAAGCAAAAGATATTAAGAAGAGGTGGCAAGAATACACAGAAGAACTGTACAAAAAAGAGCTTCAAGACCTAGATAATCATGATGATGTGATCACTGACCTAGAGCCAGACATCTTGGAATGTGAAGTCAAATGGGCCTTAGAAAGCATCACTACGAACAAAGCTAGTGGAGGTGATGGAATTCCAGTGGAGCTATTCCAAGTCCTGAATGATGATGCTGTGAAAGTGCTGCACTCAATATGCCAGCAAATTTGGAAAACTCAGCAGTGGCCACAAGATTGGAAAAGGTCAGTTTTCATCCCAATCCCAAAGAAAGGCAATGCCAAGGAGTGCTCAAACTACCGAACAATTGCACTCATCTCACACGCTAGTAAAGTAATGCTCAAAATTCTCCAAGCCAGGCTTCAGCAATATGTGAACCATGAACTTCCTGATGTTCAAGCTGGTTTTAGAAAAGGCAGAGGAACCAGAGATCAAATTGCCAACATCCGCTGGATCATGGAAAAAGCAAGAGAGTTCCAGAAAAACATCTATTTCTGCTTTATTGACTATGCCAAAGCCTTTGACTGTGTGGATCACAATAAACTGTGGAAAATTCTGAAAGAGATGGGAATACCAGACCACCTGATCTGCCTCTTAAGAAATCTGTATGCAGGTCAGGAAGCAACAGTTAGAACTGGTCATGGAACAACAGACTGGTTCCAAATAGGAAAAGGAGTACGTCAAGGCTGCATATTGTCACCATGTTTATTTAACTTATATGCAGAGTACATCATGAGAAATGCTGGACTGGAAGAAACAGAAGTTGGAATCAAGATTGCCGGGAGAAATATCAATAACCTCAGATATGCAGACGACACCACTCTTATGGCAGAAAGTGAAGAGGGGCTAAAAAGCCTTTTGATGAAGGTGAAAGTGGAGAGTGAAAAGGTTGGCTTAAAGCTCAACATTCAGAAAACGAAGATCATGGCATCTGGTCCCATCACTGCATGGGAAATAGATGGGGAAACAGTGGAAACGGTGTCAGACTTTGTTTTTCTGGGCTCCAAAATCACTGCAGATGGTGACTGCAGCCATGAAATTAAAAGACGCTTGCTCCTTGGAAGGAAAGTTATGACCAACCTAGATAGCATATTCAAAAGCAGAGACATTACTTTACCAACAAAGGTTCGCCTAGTCAAGGCTATGGTCTTTCCTGTGGTCATGTATGGATGTGAGAGCTGGACTGTGAAGAAGGCTGAGCGCCGAAGAATTGATGCTTTTGAACTGTGGTGTTGGAGAAGACTCTTGAGAGTCCCTTGGACTGCAAGAAGATCCAACTAGTCCATTTTGAAGGAGATCAATCCTGGAATTTCTTTAGAAGGAATGATGCTAAAGCTGAAACTCCAGTATTTTGGCCACCTCATGGGAAGAGTTGACTCATTGGAGAAGACTCTGATGCTGGGAGGGATTGAGGGCAGGAGGAGAAGGGGACGACAGAGGATGAGATGGCTGGATGGCATCACTGACTCGATGGATGCGAGTCTGAGTGACCTCCAGGAGCTGGTGATGGACAGGGAGGCCTGGCGTGCTGCGGTTCATGGGGTCGCAAAGAGTCGGACACGACTGAGCGACTGATCTGATCTGATGGCCAGGTTAAGAGCACTGGCAGTCTTAGTTCCAGAAACCCTTGCCTTAATCAATTATGGAAACCATCATTATAAGAATAATAAGCATATATAGCAAAAATTTGATTTATCACATCAAGAAGAGAAAAAACTAAACAATGTTAAAAAGATTGTTAGGTTTTTAATAATTAAAGAGAGTGAAAAGATAAAAAAACTCAATAGAAGAATAAGACTTTACAAAGAAAATAACTAGACAGATTTAAAAAAGAATGAAGTAGAACATTGGAAATAAAAACATATCATTGAAATAGAAAACTCAGTGACTGCTTAAATAATAGCTAGACACACCTGAAGTGAGAATGAGAGAATGGGGAGACAGGTTTCAGGTGGGAAAAAACTCAAAAATGAAACCCAGAAAAAGAAAGAGTCTGACCACACAAAAAAGCAGTTAAGTGAAATGGCAGGAAAAATGGAAAAATATACAACATATTTCTAATTAAGTTTCCTTGATCATGAAAATAGAAAAGGAAGAAATATTTTTGGTAAAGATAAAACAGAAAATGTCTGGTATTTAAAGAGACATGATTGCTAATATTACAGCAAGTAGCACAGTGAGTTCTGAATAAGGGTAACAGAGAAATCCCCTTAACTGAAATGGTTTTCTTGACTGACTTAGCAAATTAGTATACTTATATCATTCTCTCTCTCTTTTTTAAATTTTAAGTAAAATGCTTACTGAAAAGCATAATACTGAAAAAATATAAGTAAGGATATAAAAGATTCCTAAAGGAGTACAATCTTTGCAGTGAAATTCCACTGAATTGGTTCTTAATGTACTGAGAACTTTTAATACATTTCAGGCACTCTTCAAAAGAACTTGAGACATTTAATTTCATTTTTCCAAATATTAATGTTTTTTATTACCATCTATCTTTTATAGCCCAGAAAAGTGTTGGTGGATAATTTAAAAACAACAAATTTCTTTCCTTGAGTCTCCATTTCTCTCAGGGCAGATGAGGTATAGTACCCAAGGCAGACACTCCATATAGCCAAGGACAACCGTGTCTCTCAGGTAACCCAGTGATCTTATTCTGATGGCTGTGCCCTTTTACTGCCTTTCCCAACCTTGAGGGAAGCCAATGCACGTGCACTCATGACAACAAAACGGCTCCAAATAGTACACTGATGTATCACATAGTCACTACCTAGTTGGATTTATCATACTGTGAGAGTCATTAAGACAGAATTCTTAATTCTTAACTCATTAGTCTTTTTTAAAAATGGTTCTGAGCTTTAATGACTTTTAAAAATTTCTTCAGTGAGCTAATGGCTCTGATAAGGGATTATCCTTTTAAGAAATCTACATCAATGATCAACCTACAGAACATCAAAGTCACGGAAAAAAAGAGAGAAATTACCTAGCTTACAAGAAAAAAATAATCACACCAATAGCGGAGTTCAAATCAACAGCTACATGTGAATACTTTGGATTTTCTACATATATGATCATGTCATCTGTATATCTGTAGCTATGGCTTTACTTTGGGGAAGGCAATGGCACCCCACCCCAGTACTCTTGCCTGGAAAATCCCATGGATGGAGGACCCTGGTGGGCCGCAGTCCATGGGGTCGCTAAGAGTCGGATACGACTGGGCGACTTCACTTTCACTTCTCACTTTCATGCATTGGAGAAGGCAATGGCAACCCACTCCAGTGTTCTTGCCTGGAGAATCCCAGGGACGGGGGTGCCTGGTGGTCTGCCGTCTCTGGGGTCGCACAGAGTCGGACACGACTGAAGCGACTGAGCAGCAGCAGCAGCATGGCTTTACTTTATAACAGTTTGAATGTCTTTTGTTTCTTTTTCATGTATAAATGCTTTAGCTAAAACTTCTAGTACAATGTTGAATAGCAGTGGTGAAAGCAGGCATATTTGTCTTGGTCTTGATCTTTAGGGGAAAATTTTCAGTTTTTCACTATTGAGTATAATGTTTGCTACAGGTTTTTATAAATGCCCTTTGTCACGTTGATGCGTTGACTTTTAAAAGTAAGAAAGTACTAGCTCAGAAATAAGCTCATGCTTATACAATCAATTAATCTACCACAAAAGAGGCAAGAATATACAATGGCAAATGACATTGTCTTCAATAAATGGTGCCAGGTAAACCAGACAGCTATATAAAAGCAATGAAATGGTATCACTTTCTTCTACCATATATAAAATTAAATTCCAGATATATTAAAGACTTCTATGTAATACTTGGAACCATAAAATTCTTAGAAGAAAACATAGGCAGTATGCTCTTTGACCTTGTTCTTAGCAATATTTGGGGGAATATATCTTCTTAGGCAAGGGTAACAAAAGTAAAAATAAACAAATGGGACTACATCAAAGTAAAAACCTTTTATACAAAGGGGGAAGTCATCAGTAAAGCAAAAAGTCAACCTATTATATGAGAGAAGATATTTGCAAACAATACATCTGATAAGGTATGGATACCCAACATCTATAAGGAATTCATACAACTCAGTATCAAAGAAAAAAAGAAACAAACAACACAATTAAAAATTGGACAGAGGACCTGAATAGATATTTTTTTCCCAAAGAAGACAAACAGATGGCTAACAAGCTATGAAAAGATGTTCAACATCACTAATCATTGGGAGAAAATGCAAATCCAAACCACAATGAGATACTGCCTCATGTCTGCCAGAATGGCTATTATTGAAAAGACAAGAAATAACAAGCATTGGCAAGGATATGGAGAAAAGGGAAACCTACTTTGCGCACTACCCAGGACTGTAGATTTGTGCAGCCGCCACTATGAAAAGCAGCATGAAGTTCCCACAACAAATTAAAAATAAAACTACCATATTATCCAGCAATTCTACTTCTGGGTATTCAATAAAAGAAAATAGAAGTGCTAATTTGAATATATATACATATACACACAATGGAATATTACCCAGTCATAAAAAAAGAATGAAATCTCACCATTTGCAAAAGCATGGAACATGGATGGATCTAGAGGGCATTAAGCTAAGTGAAATGTCAGACAGAGGAAGACAAATATCATGTGATTTCAACTATACATAGAATCGACACAAATATGAACAAACACGATAAAACAAACAGGACTGTAGATACGGAGAACAAACTGGTAGTTATCAGAAGAGAGGGGCGTTAAAGGTACAGGGGAACAGGTAAAAGGAATGAAGAAGTACAAACTTCCAGCTATAAAATAAATAACTCATAGGCAAGTAATGTGCAGCACAGGGAATATAATTAATAGTAATGCAATAAATTTACATGGTTACAGATGGGAAGTAGAGTTATTGTGTGACTTTTTCATAATGTATAAAAATATTAAATCACTGTTCTACACTTGAAACTAATATAATATTTTATGTATATTATAATTATATATAAATTATATCACTGATATAATATAAAATTGAAATTCAATAAAAATAAGAGATAATTTGCATATTTGAAAAACAAGAAGAATAAAAGCATTTCCATTAAACGGATTTGATTCTATTGTTCTATTAAACAGCTTTGATTTTTAAAAATTCAGTAGCAGGTAACTCTGAATAGTTACAATTATAAAGGACATATCTGGAAATATTGAAAACTATTCTTTAAAAAGATGGGAAAATATGTATTAGGAAAATAACCAAAAGAGTTGGTCTACAATTTTAATAACAGGAACTGTAGAATTTACAGAATTCTAGTCCACATGCTATTGGAAGGATATCAGAATCAATGGGAGCAGGAAGAAGACGGAAATTCCAGGAAACAAGGACGCGCAGAAGGAAATCAGGAAGCAGGAAACACTGCACTGCGCTCGTGCAGGAACAGCCTGGCTAGGGTGTTGCCACAGCTGCCACTGCTTTCGTCACCTCTGCTACTGCTACTGTGAGGGTTCCGACCCTCAGAATTCCTTAATTCCTTGTTGCACTCACTGTCCAGAGTCCCAGGAAAGAACACACCTCAAGCTGACTGAGCTTGTGTCTCAAGCGATCCACAGCTGTTAGAAGAGGCTTGTAGGAAGGTTTGGATTCCATGGTGGACACAGGTACTAGGGAGCGGTCTCTGGCCAAAATGACCCATAGTGGAGGAAAGGGAATTCGCAGAAAGGAAACTGGGGAGACTTTGTGAAGAATAATATATGAGAATTTTTAAATGTCTGGAACGATACAATTAGAAGCAATTACCGAAGTGGAAGGAAAGAAACAGACTACACAGTGTTTTGAAAATTCTATATCGTTTTAACAGTTTTGCGATTTTTTAACGATGAAATTGTATTCATGCATGGCTTATGTATTTTTTTTAAATTACACTTAAAAAAGAACTTTCGCCTTTAAGAGTGAGAATTATATACTCACAGCACTTTTAAACTTTCATGGGAATAATTGATGAAAACTCTGCTTCAGCAAAATTCAAGGGAGGAGAAATCTCCTTGGGACTGCAGAGATTTCACCGTTGGCTAATCTACTTTTTTTTTTCCTTGAAATGCGTTGGCTTCATCTACCTTTAGAAGTTCCTTCTGTTGAAAACTCTGGATGATTTTTTTCTGTCTCTGAAGCCAGCCAGATACTTTGTAGTCAAACAAATTGTCAGAAAATTTGCTGTATCTAGAGATTTTGCTGTAGTAAAAATGTGGCCACAGCCTCCTCAGAGTAGCTCACCATTTGGGATTATATTTTTAAAATCCATCAAAAATAAAAGGTGTATTATATCACTTTTGAATTAACCATGCTCTTATGGAAATGTAGTTTTACATACGTGTAGCAATGTGTGGGTGCATGCGTGTGTGTGTGTGTGTGTGTGTGTATTAGTGATAAAGATAGAAAAACAGAGACAGTGAAACAAAGAGAAAGAGATAGAGAGGGATTCACTTCAATTCTGTAAGGCCAAAATAGATATTTATATTCCAAGAGCTAATATGGGCCATAAGACTGAAACTTTAATCTGTTAATACTCTTCTAAACACTGGAACTGAAATTAGCTGTGGCATAATCCAAGAGGGTTATACTTTGGAGTTCTCTTCTGTGATACTTACATGTTTTCACTCATACACTATTCAATTTATTCATTTATTCCTTTAACAAATCTCTAGTAAACAGAGATTCAAATGTGGCAGTTTTCATGCTAGACAATGAAGACAAAGAATGCGTCAAACACCGTATAGGGAAGAGACACATAACTAACCAGGTGGGCTTGTGTGCTAAGTTGCTTCAGTTGTGTTCAACTCTTTGCAACCCTATGGATTGTATGTAGCTGATCAGGCTCCTCCGTCAATGGGATTCTCCAGGAAATACTGGAGCAGGTTGCTATGCCCTCCTCCAAGGGATCTTCCAGACCCAGGCATTGGGGCCCTATCTCTTAGGTCTCCTGAATTGGAAGGTAGGTTCTTTACCACTTGCACCACCTGGAAATCCCAAATAACCAGGTAATTATGATGTGATCTATGCTAGGCTGTCCCAGATGCTTTGTGAGCTCTGAAAGACACATATTTGAGGCCGGGGTAAAGACTGGGTGGAGAAAAGTGTTGGAGTGTATCAAGAAAGCAAACTTGTCTGCATTCCCACCAACAGTGTCAGGTTTGATGCAGGATACAGGGAGCTTGGGGCTGGTGCGCTGGGATGACCCAGAGGGTTGGTATGGGGAGGGAGGTGGGAGGGGGGTTCAGGATGGGGAACACATGTACACCTGTGGTGGATGCATGTTGATGTATGGCAAAACCAATACAATATTGTAAAGTAAAAAAAAATTAATAATAATAAGAAAAAAAAGCAAACTTGAACTGAATCTAAAGGATGGGAACTCTAAGTAGAAAAAGTCAAGAGATTTCAAATAACTAATCAGTTGACAGAGTGATATCTCTCAAAGATTCTGGGGCAAAAAAAAGAATATTTTAGGGATATCGCTGTTTTTAATGAGTAGGATAAGATGTCTACCTGAAGCATGACTGACTCCGGATTGACAAGAGGTGATCTACAGTGGATATCTGCCTTTTCTGTTGTCCAGCATACATTCAACTTTTTTTTTTTCCTGGGAATAATAAACTGAATTCCATTTGGGTATTAGTCATACCCCTGATACAACCCCATGTACACACAAAGCAATCTTCAGGTGGAACACAGTATCTTGGACCCACCACACATATCCATTTCCATTTCTTTAGCCACACTCATTGATCAAGACTCAATCATGTGACCCAGTCAGAACTAAGGTAAAACTTGCTTGGCAATTGCCAAGGAAGAGTTATTGACTCTTTTCTGTTCAGCCTGAAACTTGAGGGAAGGTTGGGGCTGGAGCTCCAGGCAAGCTCTTGCTATCACGTGATGCTGAAGCCAACGCCGATATGGCAGAAGGCAAACCAAAGACATGGAGAGAAACCAACTCCGAATCACATCTTCTGGGCCCTGAATACAATACTGTCATTTTATGTGAGCCAATAAATTCCCTTTTTGCCTAAACGAGCTGCTCATATTTTTTTTTCATCTGCCATGAAGACTTCTAATTGAGCCTTGTCCCAAAAAGGAAGAAGCTGTGGGATGGAGAAAATGAAAGAGAACAAGCTTATATTTATTAAGCAACTATTTTGTCCCCACCAAAGGCTAGGCACTGCTGTTTCCTTGTTTTTAAATAAAGTTCACAATATTCCAGGAAACGAAATGAGAGTATCCATCTCAGCATGAAGGTCTGTCTGAATTTAAATCCTATTTATTTTACATCTCACTGTGCTATCAGCTTGAGGTTTACTCTAGGTTGGCATTTCCTATACTTCGGTTTCAGGGAACACTAGTGTTCAGTGAAATATTAATAAATGTTATATAAAGAATAAACTCTAAATATCAGGAACTCAATATGTAAGAAAAATAGTAAACATACTTATGTGTTGATCTTCTTTTACATGTCTTGTAGAAACGGCTCAAGGCGTCTGATGAGAGCTCACCTCCAGCATAAAGGATGTTTAAAAATGAGGCACCTGTGCACAAGTGACATTGTCAATCTATACAATATGTTGATCTACAAGTTTTTATTTGGGAATTAACGTTTGTGCTTCTAACTTCTTGGGGGGCTGTTATTCCACTTGTGTTGGCAGTAGAGGTTCATACTACATGTGGTTTTGTAGCTGATGAGGGAAATTTTTAATAAAAAACAGACTTTAATAGTTCCCAAATAAAACAACAAAGGAAATCAGAAGTTCCCAAATAAAACAGCAAAGGAAATCAGAATGATTCAAAGTGAATGTGATTAATGAAAAATGTAAATTTACAGGCACAACTGTGAGGTAAACTGTTCAAGAGTAAACAAGCAAGTATTTTGGGAATTGCCATATATAGGTCCAACATTAAATCTGTATTATTCTCTTTGCTAGAATTTTATAATATTTTAAAATTAAAGCAAAATATTGAATATTTGATGCTATGCCAAAAATGAAGACTTGACTCAGAAATATTATTTCTGTTATTATTAATAGCTACATGCAAAGAAAAAAGACTCAAAACACTGTTCTCATACAAAGGATGGATGTTTTTATGTCAATATATTACAAAAATATACAACAAATTATCTTATATAGATATTTTAATTCTTTTTGGTCTTAATTTGAAAAAATGATTTAATTTCTGGAAAGTTACTTTTGTTCAATTATATAATTTTAAAAAGAGGACTTCCCAGGTGGCACAATGGTAAAGAATCTGTCTGCCAGTGCAGGAGATGCGAGAGATGTGGATTTAATTTCTGAGTCAGGAAGATCCCCTGGAGTAATAAAGGGCAACCCACTCCAGCCTGGGAAATCTCATGGGCAGATGAACCTGGTGGACTACCTATAGGACACGGGTCACAAAGAGTCGGACACGACTGAGCACGCACACACATATCAGCTTAGATTTCTTGGAGCAATTGTTTTATCTGAGACCATCTTTGTTGCCTTGTATAAGGTAAGCGAGACTTATTTTTCTGCACCTATTACAATTTTACATGTGGAAGATACTACAAAGTGATTCTTCTTAATTCTAAAAATGGGAGGAGATTCTGTAGGAAGCTCTCTGTTTTACTGCCTCATCTCCAGATGTTCAGTGGTCCAGCTTCTCTCATGGGGATTTAGAAGTGTCTTGAGATGCTGACAACTTAGGGACTTCCCTCACAGGCTATGTTAAAAGGAGATGGGCCAAACCTTGCCTGCTAGATTAATGTGCAACAAATTGACTGCTCTGTAAGGAAAGCTCTATCAGCACCAGTTTCATGAGTTTGCAATTTCTGTAGTCACATGCAAAGCCCTGCATTCATTTTCATGCTCTACTATAAATGTCATGAGAGTCTTAATATTAATGTTTTTTTATCATGGGACCCTACCTTTTCCTTTTATATTGGGCCCCATAAATCATGTACCTGGTCCTGCTTCTGAGAGCTGGGTATACATAGCAAATAAAGTAGGCAAAAATTCTTGCTCTTATGAAATGTACATTATAATAAGAGGAAACAAAAAATAACATACCAAATCATGAAATAAGCAGCTAAGAGACATATTTTAAGGAGGAAAGTAAGACGTGGAATGGAAGAAGAAAATATGTGCATGTATGAGGATGCGGGGTGGAGTTTGAAAGTTTAGATGGGATGACCACAAGTCCTCAATGAAAATGTGACATTTGAATAATGACCTGAGGATATTGAAGAAATGAACCATATTAATATACAGTAGGAAAGTCTGTAGGAAGTCTTTCAGGCAAAGGGGCAACTTATGCAAAGTCCCGAGGACAGTGTGCCTAGAGTAAGGAGCTGACAAGTGTAGCTAAATGAGGGAGAGAGTAACTGAGGAAGAGATCAAAGAAGGTAGTGGGGGAATTTGGTTTCATTCTATGTGTGATGGGAAGCTGCAGGATGGTTTAGACAGGAAAATGATATGAACAGAAAGGATTGCAGTGGTTGCTATGGTGAGAACAGACTAGGTCGTAGGAATAATTAAGAACACACCAGTGAAGACCAAAGTAGAAATCATTAAGAACACAACAATGAAGATCTTCAGCAAGGAGATCAAACCAGTCCATCCTAAAGGAAATCAACCTGAATATTCATTGGAAGGACTGATGCTGAAGTTGAAGTTTCAATATTTTGGCCACCTGATGTGAACAGCTGACTCACTGGAAAAGACCCTGATGCTGGGAAAGACTGAGGGCAGGAGGAGAAGGGGATGACAGAGGATGAGATGGTTGGATAGCATCATCAATTCAATAGATGCGAGTTTGAGCAAGCTCCAGGAGATGGTGAAAGACAGGGAAGCCTGGCAGGCTGCAGTCCACAAGGTCGCAAAGGGTCAGACATGACTGAGCAACTGAACAACAACAAGTGAAGACCATCCACATTGTTCTTTCAAGGAAGGCTACCAGTCTGTGGCTGCCAGGTGCTTTTGAACCACAGGCCTTGTGCTAGTGGAAGCTGGAGTGAGGAATTCTAGATTACAACTGTATTCTAGATTTCTAGAGTACAACTTGGCTCCTAACTTCTAGATTCAGTCTTTATCCCAGGTCTTCTTTTCCTTCTTTTTCTACATGCCCTGTTCAATGTCTTACTCATTATTACAGCTGGGAATCCTTTCTACTCTGCAGTCAGAGAGGAGTCTAGCCCGACCAAGGTTATGTATTAGCATAGTCTACAACCTAAATGAGAACTGATAAAGAACTGGCTACTTAGCCTCAAGCCTTGCCAGTAAAACCTGGGGATTGCATTGTGAAAAAAAAAAGTCAACAAGAAGATGAAAGATCCCTCTAATCAGTATTATGGATACTTGGGAGTCATCTGGAAATACAAATACTGAAGGAATAAAAATGAAAACTGATAATCGGCTTGACTGGTGAATGAGAACTTTTTGCCAAGGTGAGGAGACTGCCTACTTGTGGCAATGGAAGGACATACCTGCATGGCCATGTGTTTCCTAAGAATATATTCCATCCATAAGAGAACACAGGAAGGGCACACACATATACAGCCCTATCGATGGGTTGGGAATTGGCAGACAGACCTCCATTGCTGCCTCATTCTGCTTGCTGTTCATCAGTTTTCTCTGTAAGTCTCTTTGCCAATCTGTGTTGCCATGTGCTAATCTAGGCCTATTATCTATATTTCATCAAGTCCCAATGCCCAGCACTATTTGAAGATTACATGTACAATACCACATTTTAAAATCCTTCATAGAGAAAATTTGATTTGCCTTATTTGGGTCAAATATTCAATTCTGATTCAAGAAATATTGGTCATTAGGATCAAAGTCAGCATAGTCTTCTGAGAAGAGTGGATGAGGTGTTCTACTTAAGAAAAGGGTTTTGCCTGACAGAAATGCTGAGGTTCTCTAGTTTATTGTCTTACCATTTTATGCTTTATATTGTATAAAGTATACTATAAGAGATTTTATAAACTATTCCATAATTTTGATATCTATACAGGCTAGAATTATGAATGTGGAAAGAGTACTTTAGTTCTACAGAGTTGTGATAAAGATGAACTCACCCTATCCCTCTATGTTGACCTTGGAATAAACACCATTTATAAATCAAATCATCTGCTTGGATATCACATTCAGTAATATGAGCAATTATTTTCTTCAATCATAAAAACTTAGAAGCAAAACTTGATATGCTAAAGACATCATGTTACAGTGTAATTATACAGATATTTTTTGCTGGAGACCAAACTTTTAAGTTGTTGCGTTTGATTGTTTTCACTGCAGATGATGACTACAGCCATGAAATTTAAAGACGCTTACTTCTTGGAAGAAAAGTTATGACCAACCTAGACAGCATATTAAAAACCAGAGACATTACTTTGCCAACAAAAGTCTATCTAGTCAAGGCTATGGTTTTTCCAGTAGTCATGTATGGATGTCAGAGTTGAATTATAAAGAAAGCTGAGTGCCAAAGAATTGATGCTTTTGAACTGTGGTGTTGGAGAAGACTCTTGAGAGTCCCTTGGACGGCAAGGAGATCCAACCAGTCCATCCTAAAGAAAATCAGTCCTGAATATTCATTGGAAGGACTGATGTTGAAGCTGAAACTCCAATACTTTGGCCACCTGATGCGGAGAGCTGACTCATTTGAAAAGACTCTGATGTGGGGAAAGATTGAAGGTGGGAGGAGAAGGGGACAACAGAGGATGAGAATGTTGGATCGCATCACTGACATGATGGACATGAGTTTGAGTGAACTCCGGGAGTTGGTGATGGACAGGGAGGCCTGCTGTACTGCAGTCCATGGGATTGCAAAAAGTCAGACATGACTGAGCAACTGAACTGAACTGAACTTGATTGTTTATTTACTAAATCCTATAAGAGATAAAATCAGGTTACATTTTAATATTGTTACATAAGATAATTTAATGTTTTTTTAGTATAAACTAGACTGTCAAATGACTTCTGAATAGAAGCTTAAGTACTTATCTCAAACATTTCTCATGAGCACTGAGTAAAATTCTCTTGAAGAATGACAAATAGCTCAATTTCTTTCTGAACAATTTCTATCCTTTTTTGTGAGTATTAAATTTAATTTTCTTAAATTATAGGCTACCATGATTTAATCTTGAATTATATTGAAGGATACTTAGATTACTTTATTTTCAAGAGTATTTCCTACATTTTGTTAGTGCTTATTTATACTCGCTAGAACATACAATACTTTGGCCACCTGATGCAAAGAGTTGACTCATTGGAAAAGACCCTGATGCTGGGAGGGATTGGGGGCAGGAGGAGAAGGAGAGGATGGCATCACTGACTCGACAGATGTGAGTCTGAGTGAACTCTGGGAGTTGGTGATGGACAGGGAGGCCTGGCGTGCTGTGATTCATAGGGTCACAAAGGGTCGGACACAACTGAGGACTGAACTGAACTGACTGAGAACATACACAAACAAAACCATACTTGCTGTATTATAGTGGAGGAATGCAAAGTGAGAAACCAGGTTAATTAGTAAATAGATACTTAGAATACACATCCTGTTTAAAATTTTAATAATAAGCTTTATATTTCAAATCTATAAATAATCATTTGGAGATTCATTTTAGAGAAAAAGGGAGAAGCTCTTAAAGATCATTTATCTATGCTGTACTTTGTTTCAAAATACTACATTTTAAACATCTCCTCACAATTATGTTCTTACTAATGATATTAGCTATATATAGCTGTAAGAGAAATTGGACCAAAACTAGGATGCATAAAATATCAATAACGATGTCTATTATCTTATCATTTCTTTGGGTCAGGAATTCTGGTGCAGCTTAATTAGTTGCCCCGACTCAGGGTCTCTCACAGGCTGTAATCAAGGTGTCAGCTGGGTCTGCAGTCTCAGCTCAAGGCTTGACTGGATGAGGACCTGCTTCCAACTCAGTCATACAATTTGAGTGCAAACAACCCTAGATTTAGTCTATCTTGGGCTGCTGGACTGAGGATTTCAATTCCTCATTGGCTGTTGGCCAGAGGCCTTTCTTAATTCTTTGCCATATGGGCTTCTCCATAGGAAAGTTCACAACATAGCAACTAGCTTATATCAGAAAAAGGGAAGAAAGAGAGAGAGAAGACAGAAGCTAGAGGGGTTTTTTTGTAACCTAATTTCAATATTAACATATGATTACTTTTGCCATATTATATTCAATAGAAATAATTCACTATATCCAGGCCACACTCAGAGGGAGTACAGAAGAACATGAATAATAGGAAGCAAGGACCATGTGGATCTATTTTAGGGGTTGCTTGCCACATCAACAACAGGATAATGGCTACACTTGGATAAATTTTTTAAAGTTCTGTAGGAGCTTCAGTTGAATCATTGATGATTAACAATCTACCCGAAGTAGGACAGCTTGTCTGTGAAAGTTAGAAGCCCATGGTTCTGATAGGTTGATTACCTATGACCTTAGGTGATCTGTGCTTTAAATCTGTCCTGAACCAAAATAAGGCCTCAGGAGGTATACTAAGAAACACAGCTGAGTGTAGGAAAGAAGTGGAGTAGCAATGAGCTAAATAGTGCGGGGTAGAGGGAATCCAAGAGACAATCTCCAAATGAAATGGTGAGAGCACTACTTCTGATACTCAAGCCAGGCAAAACACACCAAGAAAAGAAAAAAATATGAGCCAGTATTTCTGATGATGTAAGTACAAAAATCCTCATCAAAATACTAGCAAACAGAATGCAACATCACATTAAAAGGATCATACAACATGACTAAGTAGGATTTATTTCTGGGATGCAAGGATGGTTCAACAATCCAATGCGATACACTACATTAACACAATAAAAGACTAGAAATTATATGATCATCTCAACATATTCAAAGATTTAATAAAATTCAACATCCTTTCATGATAAAAACACTAAAAAATAAAAAGTCCAAAGAAGAAAATTATCTCAACATAATCAAGGCCATATATGAAAAACCCACAGGTTAATGCTATACTAAATGGTGGAAAAATGGAAATGTTTTCCCTAACAGCAAGAACAAGGCAAGGATGCCCACTCTTGCCCCTTCTATTCAATATACCACTAGAAGTCTTAGCTAGAGAAATTAGGAAAGTAAAAGAAATGGAAGTCATTTCAAATCATAAAAAGAAGTAAAATCACCTTTGTTCATGAACTAAAGAGTCTACACACACACAAAATTATAGAATTAAGAAAAGTTTCACAAATTTTCAGAATACTCATTAAAACAAAAAATTAGTTGTGCTTCTGTTCACTAACAACAAACAATCTGATAATGAAATTCAGAAAAAAACCCCATTTACAATTTCATCAAAAAGAATAAAATACTTATGAATACACACTTAACCAATGAGCTGAAATACTTATACATTGAAAACTACAAAATGTTGCTAAAATTAAAGAAGTCACAACACAACTAGACATCTTTGTTCATATATTAGTAGACAATACTGCTAAAAATGTCCAACTTTCCCAAAGCAATCCACTGATTTAATACAATCTCTCTCAAAACCCCAATGACATTTTCTTTCATACACAGAAAAGAAATCCTAAAATTCACATGTGGCCAAGGATTTTGAATAGCCAAAACAATCATTGGAAAGAACAAAGCCAGAGGCCACACATTTCCTAACTTCAAAATACAATACAAACCTTCAGTAATCAAAAGAGTATGGTATTCATGTATAGACATATAGACCAGTGGAATAGAATAAAGAAGTCAACAATAAATCCACACATGTATGGTGAAATGATCTTCAACAAAGGTGTGAAGGAAAAGATAGTCTCTTCAACAAATGGTGTTGGGGAAACTACGAAAGAATGAAACTGGACCCTTATCTCATACCATACACAAAAGTAAGCTAAAAATGGATTAAAAATGTAAACATAAAATTTAAAGCTATAAAATTCCTAAAAGAAAGCAAGGGAAAAGTTTTCATAACATTGATCTCAGTGCTAATGTCTTGAATATACCACTGAACGCACAGGCAACAAAAACAGAAATAGACAAGTGGGGCTACACCAAACTTAAAAAATGTCTCTGCAGGAAAGGAAATAATCAATAGAATGAAAAGGCAACTTAAAGTTTGGGAGAAAATGTGTGCAAACCATACATGTCATAAAGATTTAATACCCAAAATATATAATGAATTTCTCCAACTCAGTAGCAAAACAAGCAAATAACCTGATTTAAAAAATGGGCAAAAGTCTTGAATAGATTTATTATTTAAAGAAGACATACAAATGGTCAATAGGTACATGAAAAGCTGCTCAGTTATCACTAAGTATTCAGGGAAGTACAAATCAAAACCACAATGAGATATCATTTCACACCTCTTAGGATGATTAATAGCACAAAACAGAAAACAAGTTTTGATAAGGATCTGGTAAAACTGGATCTCTATGCACTGTTGGTAGCAATGTAAAATGGTGCATCCACTACACAAAATAAAATGAAGGTTCTTCAAAACTTTAAAAATAGAACTAATATATGATCCAAAACCCCACTTCTGTGTGTTTATCCAAAGAACTGAAAATAAGCTCTCAAAGAGGTGTGTATTGATATTTGCACTTCCACCTTCATTGCAGCCTTTTTTATAATAACTCTGATATGGAAACAACCTAAATGTCCACTAGTGGATGACTAGATAAAGAAAATTAGCTATACACACACAGTAGAATACTCTTCAGCCTTATAAAGAAGGAAATTCTGTCATATGCAACAACAAGAACAAATCTTGAGAACATTGTAAATGAAATGAGCCAGTCACTGAAGGAAAAGGGATGCATAAATCCATTTAGATAGGGTATCTAACTTAGTCATGGAGAAGGCAATGGCGCCCCACTCCAGTACTTTTGCCTGGAAAATCCCATGAATAGAGGAGCCTGGTAGGCTGCCATGGGGTCTCTAAGAGTAGGACACGACTGAGCGACTTCACTTTCACTTTTTACTTTCATGCATTGGAGAAGGAAATGGTAACCCACTCCAGTGTTCTTGCCTGGAGAATCCCAGGGACGGGGAAGCCTGGTGGGCTGCCATCTATGGGGTCGCACAGAGTCGAACACGACTGAAGCGACTTAGCAGTAGCAGCATGGCCTTTGTTCATTGAAGCCGAAAGCAGAATGGTGGTTGTCAGGGACTAGAGAGAGGCGTGAATGAGAAACTGTTCAATGGATATGGCGTTTGTCATGCAAGATGAAAAAGTTGTACAAATCTGCTGTTCAACAATGTATATATTTACCAATACTGTACAATACACTTAAAATTTTTTAAGAGGATAGATTTTGTGTTATGCATTCTTTACCACAATAGAAAAAAGTAAGAATAAAGTGGATTCAAAGCAATTTATACATTGATAAAAGAGCTGCTTGATGTGACTGACATGGTGACTAAAATAAATTATTTCCCAAACAACAAAAAACATGGAAATAATAACACAAAATCAGACACTCTGGGGCAAACAATAAAAATACATAGCAAATTGATGGTCCAAATGTTAAGCCAATCAAAGTAAAATCTATCTATATTCAATAATTATTTGTTGATTTTCAACTTATAGACTTAACTTATGAACTTAACATAAAAGATGCTGCTGCTGCTAAGTGGCTATCTTTTCCTTCACACCTTTGTTGAAGATCATTTCACCATACATGTGTGGATTTATTGTTGACTTCTTTATTCTATTCCACTGGTCTATATGTCTATACATGAATACCATACTCTTTTGATTACTGAAGGTTTGTATTGTATTTTGAAGTTAGGAAATGTGTGGCCTCTGGCTTTGTTCTTTCCAATGATTGTTTTGGCTATTCAAAATCCTTGGCCACATGTGAATTTTAGGATTTCTTTTCTGTGTATGAAAGAAAATGTCATTGGGGTTTTGAGAGAGATTGTATTAAATCAGTGGATTGCTTTGGGAAAGTTGGACATTTTTAGCAGTATTGTCTACTAATATATGAACAAAGATGTCTAGTTGTGTTGTGACTTCTTTAATTTTAGCAACATTTTGTAGTTTTCAATGCATAAGTATTTCAGCTCATTGGTTAAGTGTGTATTCATAAGTATTTTATTCTTTTTGATGAAATTGTAAATGGGATTTACAGACCTGCTACAGACATGCTGCTGCTGCTAAGTCGCTTCAGTTGTGTCCGGCTCTGCGTGACCCCATAGACGGCAGCCCACCAGGCTCACCTGTCCCTGGAATTCTCCAGGCAAGAACACTGGAGTGGGTTGCATAGGGATTGAATATTATGAAAAAGACAAAAAATTGATATTAATCATCAGTGTTCTTAAAGATGAAGATAGCAATGAAAAGCAATATTTAACTAATTCATGCCTCACCTTCATAGTCTTACTTCCATGAAGCAAAATCTAAATACAGTATTACATTTAAAAAATCTTCTAACTACCTCCTTAACTTTAAATATTAATAATTGATTAATAATTTAATATATTAACAATTGATGACCAAACATTAGAGAGAGGATTTATTTACAAAGCCTACCCCTTTTCTACTTTTATCTCATTTCTTTGATTTTCACTATTATTATCTTTAATAAATTTAGTAGTATAACATTTATAAATATTATCCATTGTGCTTTCATCCCAAATACTTTAATTCCTTGCCCCACCCCCCAATTCTCTCTTTGACTCAGTAATACTCATTGCTTCTGGGATATTTATTTCATAAGGAAAAGTACAAATGAACATGATGTTTCAACAATTTTATACAGTTTTTCTTCATTATACACCATATTAGAGATACTGAGCTTTTACAATTCTCTACCTCTTCTTTCCCATTCAACTTCCCAACATGTTGCCAGCTGAAAATTTTACACTGTCAGGTTGAAAATTTTACATTTTTGCTCCTTGACAGCAGCATGTCTGTAGCAGGTCTGTTACATAGGACAGCCATCTGTTGATGATGCCCTTAGGAATCCTACAAAGTAGGATTTGGTGTTCAATCTTATTTTAGGGCAGCAAATGGAATAGTAGCAACGAAGAATGGAGAGCAGAGAAGGAAGTTCCCACAGACTAATTGTGGGGCCTAATGTACCATGCTATCTCTCTATGATTTGCATTGTTCCAAGAAGTGACTAGCACCTACCTGAACAGGCCCATGCTGGAAGCAGAGAGATACTGAAGCCCAACAACTGAAAACAATCATAGAATGAAAAGAAAATAGAATGTTTTTCCAAAACACTGACTACCACGTGGTCAGTTCTACGAAACAGACATCAAAGTAGACTTCCTTCTAAAGCCATATGTTCATAGAATGCATAGTCCTTCAACTTAGGCCTTTTTTCTTTTTTTTTTGAGTCTCATCCATCTGTGGTTTCTCCAAAGTTTCCCATGTATACTTTCCATGCAGCCTTCCCTTTGGACTTGTCAGAATCTCGAGCTCCAATTTCTTTTCCTGAACTTGGCCAGTTCACCTCAGCTGGGAGTTTCTTCCTGGCTTTGGTCTACTTCTGTTCCTGAGTACTTTTGGCATGGATAAGCCTCCTTATGAATGTAATTGTCTCTTGGACTCAGTGCCCAAAAATGAAAGCAATAGCCATTTTATGACAGGGGTACATTTTTCTTAATGTCAGAGATTTCTTCTCCTTTTATTCTGTTGTGTTTAGTTGCTCAGTCGTGTCTGACCCTTGTGACCCCATAGACTGTAGACTGCCAGGCTCCTCTGTCCATGGGAATCTCCAGGCAAGAATGCTGGGGTGGGTTGTCATTTCCTTCTCTAAGTAACAGAATATTTTTTCCATTGATTTAACTGCTTCACTTTATTGTGAGGATACTGTTCCCATCTAACCAGGATGCAGACTTTCTGTTCTAAAAGCTGTATGCAGTCTATGTACAGTGAGGTCTGGGCTTCTCAGGCGACGCTAGTGGTAAAGAACACACCTGCCAAGGCAGGATACACGAGACATGGGTTCGGTCCCTGGGTCAGGAAGATCCCCTGGAGGAGGTTATGGCAACCCACTCCAGTATTCTTGTCTGGAGAATCACATGGTCAGAAGAGCCTGGTGGGCTACAGTCCATAGGTTTGCAAAGAGTCGGACACAACTGAAGAGACTTGACACACAAGTACACAAAGTGAGGTCTATTACCAAGATAGCATTTGTTTTGAGATATAATCTAGTAAACTAATGTAGCTGTCAACAGAGCATATACAGAATTTTTATTTGATGATAAGCTAATTTTGGAGGAAAATAACAAAAAATGTTAAATCAAAAGACCTGGATGTAAGTCATGGCTCCCTTTCTGACATAACCCAGGATATTGAACAAAATCTTGATTAAGTTGCCTAATGATATGAGACCTAATTTTATGTGATTGAAATGTTTTTATTTCACTGGGAAAATTTTTTTCTTTTTATGTATTTATAGAATTCAGTATATATTATATACATAGCATATATTACATATATATGAGGAATTTAATTCAATATATATATTTCAGGATTTGTTTAAATATACATTTGAAATATATTTATCTGATTTCATTAATATACTTATTATTACTAATATCTCTGCAACTGGTTGTCTTAGTTACTACACATAATTCTGAACCATGCAACATAACTCCTATGTATGATCAAGAAAGCTATACACATCTTATACTACTCCTTGAATTTGACACAGCTTAACATATATGATTCCTAAATTAATTCTTTATCACATTTATCCTGCTAGTTTTTCTCTCTGAGATTTAGCCAAGGACAGTTTTATTGTAACACTTGACTCTTCTCCATAAATTTGGACTTAAAGTGCAGCGTAGGACTCCAGTGAATTTATGGAATATTAAGCATGCATGCTTTTCTCTGATTTCATCATAAGCCCACTAAAATGAGGTTTCACCCTGTAAAGACCAAAGGATAAAAAGAGGTGATGAAAGTATATGAAAATTGATGACAAAATTCTAAGTGTTTTAAAGCAGATGGATGAGTGATAACTGAGTTAGCAAATCATAGAAAGGTGGAAATTAAGTGCTTTGCCAAGAGGCCAGATATTTCTCATGGCAGAAATTTAGAAAGTCTATGGAAATGGAGGCAAGAGATTCTCTGAAAATAGATGGTATGAGGTGGATCTGAAATTAAAGAAGTAAATTGAAGGCAATGGTACCCCACTCCAGTACTCTTGCCAGGAAAATCCCATGGATGGAGGAGCCTGGTAGGCTGCAGTCCATAGGGTCGCTAAGAGTCAGACACGACTGAGCGACTTCACTTTCACTTTTCACTTTTACGCATTGGAGGAGGAAATGGCAACCCACTCCAGTGTTCTTGCCTGGAGAATCCCAGGGATGGCGGGGCCTGGTGGGCTGCCATCTATGGGGTCGCACAGAGTCGGGCATGACTGAAGTGACTTAGCAGCAGGAGCAGCAGCAATACCTGTCATATCGTCTCTGTCATCTAACAGAATCTGACAGTGGTCCCTCACTCACCTGAGTGAAAGGCCACCACTGTGTACCCAGCAGGGTCGCGTGTGCTGCAGATGCAGAGGGAGTAAGACAGACAAAATCCCAGTCCTTACAGAACTTTCATTCTAAGAGAGGAAGACCGGCAAAAAATGTTTAGTCATTAAATAGTATAACATATATAATATTTTTAATGGCAAGCAGTTAATATGCAACAATGCAGGAAATGGAAAAACATGTTTAAAATTCTTAGAGATATAAGACAATATATTGTATTTATTTCACAATAGAATTCTATACTCAAAAGAAAAAAATTCACAGAAAAAGAAGAGATAATGAAAATTATCAATGAAATAATAGACATTAAATAAATAGAAAATTTGGAAAATTGGAGAATAAAGTTGAGGAACTCTCTGAGAAAGTAGAACTGAAGGCAAGAAATATGGGAAGAAAAAAAAAAAAGAAAAAACAGGAGAATAACATTAAAGAATCTTGTCAGGTAAACATCAAAAGAATGAGTTCCACAAAGAAAAAATAGAAGAGTGGAAGTTACCATTAATACATTGTAATTTATATTATCATGTATATCTACACCCTTTCTGGTGGTTTATTCCTTTTTGCACATAGATTCTCTTCCCTGGAAACATTTTATTCAGCCGGAAGTACTTTTCTTTAGCATTTCTTATAGTGTGGGATTGCCAGCTCTAATTCTTTCCATTTTTGTTTGTCTGAGAACACCTTTATTTTGACTTTGTGAGGATATTATTTTCACTATATATTGAAATCTAGATTCAAGCTTTATTTTGTTTACCTTTCCTTTTAATTCTTTCAACATTTTAAAAACGATATTTAATTATTATCTGGTTTCCAAAGTTTCTCATGAGAAAATCATTATCTCCTAATTATTTTTCCTCTGAAGAAAATGATTCTTCCTTAACTCCTTTAAGGATTTTTAATTTTCACTTTCACTAGTTTTGTTTTCATATTATTTACCCTGATTCACTTTTTGCTGAGTTTTTCGTGTCTGTGGGTTGATATCTTTTATCTGAATTGGAAATTTGGGCATTTATTTCTTCAAATACTGCTTCTGTTTCATTCTTTTTCTCTTATCTTCCTAGAGATAAACATACATGTATGATAAACCTTTTGCATTAGTTGTGCCTCACTCTTACATTTGGTTGTGATTGTGTATGCATGTGTGGGTATGTATTCTTTTAGCTCTCTGTGATTTTGTCTGCACAATTTCTGTTTCTCTTTGATTTCATTAATCCTGTTCTCCCCTCTGTCTATGATGCTTTAAACCTGAATGATATCTTAATATCATATTGATTTTGCCATTTCAAAATATCATTTGATTCTTAAAAAAATTTTTTAATATAAATTTATTTATTTTATTTTTATTTTTTAAATTTCATTTTATTTTTTAACTTTACAATATTGTATTGGTTTTGCTATAGTCCAGGTTCGATGCATGATACTGGATGCTTGGGGCTGGTGCACTGGGACGACCCAGAGGGATGGTATGGGGAGGGAGAGGGGAGGAGGGTTCAGTATGGGGAACACGTGTATACCTAGGGCAGATTCATTTTGGTATATGGCAAAATTTATTTATTTTAATTCATTTGATTCTTTTTTAGATTCTTTATTGAAAAATTCAAATTCTTGCTCATTTTCCATCTTTTTTCTATCTCTTTAAGCATATTTCAACTGAACGACTAAACTGAACTGAACTGAACTGAAACATATTTTCAATATTTCAGAATTAATCACAGTTATTTTGAATTGTTGCTGCTAATTTCAATATCTAAACCATGTTTGCATCCACTTTTGTTGACTTTTGTAATCCCTTGATTACTAATTATTTTTTTCCTACTCAGTTCAGTAATCTTTTACTGTGTGTTAGACATTACTAATAGGAGAAAGCAAGGACACCCCACTCCAGTACTCTTGCCTGGAAAATCCCATGGACGGAGGAGCCTGGTGGTCTGCAATCCATGGAGTTGCTAAGAGTCGGACATGACTGAGCGGCTTAACTTTCACTTTTCACTTTCATACATTGGAGAAGGAAATGGAAACCCACTCCAGTATTCTTGCCTGGAGAATCCCAGGGACGGGGGAGCCTGGTGGGCTGCCATCTATGGGGTTGCACAGAGTCAGACATGACTGAAGCGACTTAGCAGCAGCAGACATTACTAATGGTACATTAGAACTCTGAATTATGCTACTTTCCACTAAAGAAGGTTGACTTTTATTTTTAGAGGCAATTCAATTACTGGCAAATCACCCTAATCCTGTCAGTGTGTGGTTTTAGGATTTGATATGGTGGTTCCATTTCCCTTACTCATAGTCATTCACTCAGTTGTATCCGACTCTTTGCGACCCCACAGACTGCAGCACACCAGGCCTCCCTGTCCATCACCAACTCCTGGAGCTTACTCAAACTCATATCCATCGCATCGGTGATGGCATCCAACCATCTCATCCTCTGTTGTCCCCTTCTCCTCCTGCCTTCAATCTTTTGCAGCATCAGGGTTTTTTCCCGTGAATCAGTTGTTTGCATCAGGTGGCCAAAGTATTGGAGTTTCAGCTTCAGCATCAGTCCTTCCAGTGAACATTCAGGACTGATTTCCTTTAGGATGGACTGGTTGTATCACCTTGCTGCCCAAGGAACTCTGAAGAGTCTTCTCCAACACCATAGTTTGAAAACATCAATATTTCGGCACTCAGCTTTCTTTATAGTTCAACTCTCACATCCATACATGACTACTGGAAAAATCACTGCTTTGACTAGATGGATCTTTGTTGGCAAAGTAATGTCTCTGCTTTTTAATATGCTGTCTAGGTTGGTCATAGCTTTTCTTCCAAGGAGCAAGCGTCTTTTAATTTCATGACTGCAGTCACCATCTGCAGTGATTTTTGAGCCCTCAAAAATAATAATAGGGAGTGGATTTTCAGGGATCTCACCTGAGTATCTATACTGTTCATCAAGGTCTTTACTCTGACTGGAGCTGATCTCCAGTGTCTCTTCAACACTGTGTGATTTCTGAAATCTCTGTTCAGCTCTCAATTTTTTAGCAAACATTTTTATTAGGTGTCTTGGAGTCTTGTCTGGGCATATACATCTTAAGATTTGAAAAGGATGCAAGGGGAAATTTTCCACCAATGTTTTGTTCTTAGAATTCCAACTATTTTACTGGCTTCCAAATCTAATACTTGTATCATACAATTAGTGGAGCCTTTCTCTACTGGGATTCTATTTTTTTGGTCATATTTTAAACTATGCTTTCAGGGAAATAGTTAGGTGAAAGTGAAGCTCACTCGATATGTTTTATGTTGCTGCTGCTGCTGCTAAGTCGCTTCAGTCGTGTCCGACTCTGTGCGACCCCATAGACGGAAGCTTACCAGGTTCCCCTGTCCCTGGGATTCTCCAGGCAAGAACACTGGAGTGGGTTGCCATTTCCGTCTCCAATGCATGAAAGTGAAAAGTGAAAGTGAAGTCGCTCAGTCGTGTCCGACTCTTAGCGACCCCGCGGACTGGAGCCTACCAGGCTCCTCCGTCCATGGGATTTTCCAGGCAAAAGTACTGGGGTGGGGTGCCATTGCCTTCCCCGATGCTTTATGTTATGTTATGTTAAGTCACTTCAGTCGTGTTCGACTCTGTGTGACCCCATAGACGGCAGCCCACCAGGCTTCTCCGTCCCTGGGATTCTCCAGGCAAGAACACTGGAGTGGGTTGCCATTTCCTTCTCCAATGCATGAAAGTGAAAAGTGAAAGTGAAGTTGCTCAGTCATGTCTGACTCTTAGCGACCCCATGGACTGCAGTCTACCCAGGCTCCTCCGTCCGTGGGATTTTCCAAGCAAGAGTACTGGAGTGGGGTGCCATTGCTTTCTCTGTCGATATGCTTACTAGCTCCTAAAGATGCTTCTAAATATCTGAAGACAGTGGTTTTATGTCTTTTATCCAGGTTTGATAGACATTTATTTTAGCAGGAAATTGTCTGATATCAGGTATACCATTGTATTTACTAATGGAATTCTCTCTTTTTTTCTAACAGCTTAAATCAAGGTAGGATTGACATAAAACACACATATATATTTAAACTACAATTTGATATGTTGTAACATAAGATTATTCTGAGTCATGACCACCAAAATCATTACAGTGAACATAACTATTATCCCCAAAATTTTCCTTGTGACTCTATAATTTTTCTTTTCTAAGACAATCACTGATCTGCTCTCTATAACTATAGATTAGTTTGCTTTTTCTAGAATTTTATGAGAATAAACCACACTGTAAGTCCTCTTTTACTGATCTGCTTTCTTTCACTTAGCATAATTATTTTAGAATTCATTTATATTGCTGTAATCATCAATATGTTTTTTATTACTAAGTACTCCTTATTGCCAAATTCAGACTTAAATTGAAAAAAGTAGGGAAAACCACTAGACCATTCAGGTATGACCTAAATCAAATCCCTTATGATTATACAGTGGAAGTAACAAATAGATTCAAGGGATTAGATATGATAGAGTGCCTGAAGAAATATGGATGGAGGTTTGTGACAATGTACAGAAGGCAGGGATCCAGAGAAAAGGAAAGATATACCCAGTTGAACGCAGAGTTCCAAAGAATAGAAAGGAGAGATAAGAAAGCTTTCGTCAGCGATCAGTGAAATAGAGGAAAATAATAGAATGAAAAGAAATAGAGGAAAACGATAGAATGGGAAAGACTAGAGATCTTTTCAAGAAAATTAGAGATACCAAGGGAACATTTCATGCAAAGATGGGCACAATAAAGGACAGAAATGGTATGGACCTAACGGAAGCAGAAGATATTAAGAAGAGGTGGCAAGAATACACAGAAGAACTATACAAAAAGATCTTCATGACCCAGACAACCACAATGGTGTGATCAATCACTTAGAGCCAGACATTCTGGAATGTGAAGTCAAGAGGGCCTTAGGAAACAGCACTGCAAAGCTAGTGGAGATGATGGAATTCCAGTTGAACTATTTCAAATCCTGAAAGATGATTTTCTGAAACTGTGGCACTCAATATTCCAGCAAATCTGGAAAACTCAGCAGTGGCCACAGGACAGGAAAAGGTCAGTTTTCATTCCAATCCCAAAGAAAGGTGATGCCAAAGAATGCTCAAACTATCACACAACTGCACTTATCTAACATGCTAGTAAAGTAATGCTCCAAATTCTCCAAGCCAAGCTTCAACAGTATGTGAACCATGAACTTCCAGATATTCAAGGTGGATTTAGAAAAGGCAGGGGAACCAGAGATCAAATTGCCAACACCCACTGGACCATTGAAAAAGCAAGAGAGTTCCAGAAATACATCTACTTTTGCTTTATTGACTATGCCAAAGCCTTTGACTATATAGATCACAACAAAATGTGGAAAATTCTCAGAGATGGGAATACCAGACCATCTGACCTGCCTCCTGGGAAATCTGTATGCAGGTCAAGAAGCAACGGTTAGAACTGCACATGGAACAACAGACTGGTTCCAAATCGGCAAAGGAGAACATCAAGGCTGTATATTGTCTCCCTGCTTATTTAACTTATATGCAGAGTACATCATGCGAAATCCCAGGCTGGAAGAAGCACAAGCTGGAATCAAGATTACTGGGGGAAATATCAATAACCTCAGATACACAGATGACACCACTCTCATGGCAGAAAGTAAAGAAGAACTAAAGAGCCTTTTGATGAAAGTGAAAAAGGAGGGTGAAAAACTTGGCTTAAAACTCAACATTCAGAAAACTAAGATCATGGCATTCAGTCACATCACTTCATAGCAAATAGATGAGGAAAGAATGGAAACAGTGAGAGACTTTATTTTGGGGGGCTCCAAAATCACCGCAGATGGTGACTACAGCCATGAAATTAAAAGACACTTGCTCCTGGGAAGAAAAGCTACGACCAACCTAGACAGCATTTTAAAAAGCAGAGACATTACCTTGCTGTCAAAGATCTATCTATTCAAAGCTATGGTTTTTCCAGTAGTCCTCTATGGATGTGAGAGTTGGACTATAAAGAAAGCTGAGCAATGAAGAACTGATGCTTTCGAACTGTAGTGTTGGAGAAGACTCTTGAGAGTCCCTTGGACTGCAAGGAGATCCAACCTGTCCATCCTAAAAGAAATCAGTCCTGAACATTCATTGGAAAGGCTGAAGTTGAACCTGAAACTCCAATAATTTGGCCACCTGATGAGAAGAACTGCCTCACTGGAAAAGACCATGATGCTGGGAAAGATTGAAGACGGGAGAAGGGATGACAGAAGATGAGATGGTTGGATGGCATCACTGATGCGATGGACATGAGTTTGAGTAGGGTCCCGGGGCTGGTGATGGACAGAGAAACCTGGCATGCTGCAGTCCATGGGGTCACAAAGAGTCAGACAAGACTGAGCAACTGAACTGAACTGAACTGATTCCATCATATGTAAATATCAAAATGTATAAAAATCTTTTAATTTCAAATTACAGTATGTGGCACACACACACACAGACACACACAAAAAGACCACTTAGGGCTATACCTAGTAACACTAAAGTTTAGGAGAATATTTCCTTTTAAAAACCTACAACTCACCACTGATATAAAATTACTTCTACCCTACATTTCTGGGCTTCCCTGATGGCTCAGCTGGTAAAATATCTGCCTGCAATGCAAGAGACCTGGGTTTGATCTCTGGATTGGGAAGATACCCTGGAGAAGGGAATGGCTAGCCACTTCTGTACTCTTGCCTAGAAGAGCCTGGCAGGCCACAGCCCATGGGGTCACAAAGAGTCAGACAAGACTGAGCTACTTTCACTTTCACTTCACCCTACATTTATAGCATTTTTAATTAGATTGATAATTTTCAGCTTGATATTTTTGATCTACTTTGTCATGCCTTGAGAAATAATTAAATGGAAGGCAATATTAGTTACTTTTGCCTGAAAATAAATTTAAAGAATTGATGTGGGTAAAATACTTTCCTTTAAAATATTGAGACATTTAATTTTAGCAGACAGATTTCTTCTCTCTCTTTTTTTTTTCCTATACTAAATCTATTCTGAAAACTCTGAGGCTAAAAAATATTTTAAAAACAAAATGAGTAAAATTTTAAAAATGTTTCTCAGCATATCTGAATAATGCTATATTTAAAAGATTGAAGATGGATAATTTCAAAATGCAACAGTGTTAATTAATGGATTATGTCTTTATATACCAGGGTGAACTAAAAGTATAGTAAGATAATAAAAGCTCTGATGTGTTTGATAAACTGCAATATCAATTATATTATCTACCATTTAGTAAAATGTAGTGTTAAACCAATTATGTGGTTCATTGTAAATGAAACCACCCATTAAAAAAATCTCTAGCATCATCATAAAAGTATTCATATTTTTCCCTTTAACCATGCTGGACTATTTTAATGTACTCATTGGATGAATTTCTGTAATATAACAATCATTGGGTCTTATAACCATGCCTTAAGTTAAAGGTAAATCTCACTTAGTATATGGCTGTTAGATTTCATGAGAAAATATAGTATCATTGAAAATACAAACACATGTAAAATTAGCATTTTTTTTATTGCAAACAAGGAAAACTGAGCATGACGATTTTTGAATTTTTTGGAAATGTGCGGGATGTCTTAGCATTTAGAAGAAAACAGGTTGTGAACTATGGATGCTCTTAAAATACACTTAGTGGAAATAAATGCACAATTAGAGAAGTACAAGATACTTGGGGCTGGATGTAGGATATCTCCATGGTACAAGTCTTTAACAAAAAGAGCCATATTTTATATCCTTTGCTAGAAGAATGAGAATTAGAGTTTTTGAATCAGCAAGGATCCTCCTCAAAATGGTTAACTTGAGGAGAGTATAATTAAGCAACTATTTTCAAATGTGTCAGTTCGGTTCAGTTGCTCAGTGGTGTTTGACTCTTTGCAACCCCATGAATCGCAGCACGCCAGGCCTCCCTATCCATCACCAACTCCTGGAGTTCACTCAGACTCACATCCATCGAGTCAGTGATGCCATCCAGCCATCTCATCCTCTGTCGTCCCCTTCTCTTCCTGCCCCCAATCCCTCCCAGCATCAGGGTCTTCTCCAATGAGTCAACTCTTCACATGAGGTGGCCAAAGTACTGGAGTTTCAGCTTTAGCATCATTCCTTCCAAAGAATACCCAGGGCTGATCTCCTTTAGAATGGACTGGTTGTGTAGACCATTTAAAAAGACCATTATCAGCTTTGGCCTGAAGGGGCAACAAAAAAGTAGTAGTTTTCAGAATCTGAATGAGAAAATCTTGAGAGTGGCCTTGAGATGAATTGTGACTTCAGCAAACGAAGCAACCCACCGTGTGACTCCACAAAGAAGGGGTCAGGATAACACACCTGACCTCAATGTTCTCCCTCACCCCAGTTTCCCACAAAAGCTTTCAGTTCAGTTCAATCATTCAGTCATGTCTGACTCTTTGCTACCCCATGAATTGGAGCACTCCAGGCCTCCCTGTCTGTCACTGACTCCCGGAGTTCAATCAAACTCACGTCCATCAAGTCAGTGATGCCATCCAGCCATCTCATCCTCTGTCATCCCCTTCTCCTCCTGCCCCCAATCCCTCCCAGCATCAGAGTCTTTTCCAATGAGTCAGCTCTTCGCATGAGATGGCCAAAGTACTGGAGTTTCAGCTTTAGCATCATTTCTTCCAAAGAATACCCAGGGCTGATCTCCTTTAGAATGGACTGGTTGGATCTCCTTGCAGTCCAAGGGACTCGCAAGAGTCTTCTCCAACACCACAGTTCAAAAGCATCAATTATTTGGCGTTCAGCTTTCTTCACAGTCCAACTCTCACATCCATACATGACCACTGGAAAAATCATAGCCTTTACTAGACGGACCTTTGTTGGCAAAGTAATGTCTCTGCTATCTAGGTTCGTCATAACTTTCTTTCCAAGGAGTAAGTGTCTTTTAATTTCATGGCTCCAATCACCATCTGCAGTGATTTTGGAGCCCAGAAAAATAAAGTCTGACACTGTTTCCCCATCTATTTGTCAGGAAGTGATGGGACGACATGCCATGATCTTCGTTTTCTGAATGTTGAGCTTTAAGCCAACTTTTTCACTCTCCCCTTTCACTTTCATCAAGAGGCTCTTTAGTTCCTCTTCACTTTCTGCCATAAGGGTGGTGTCATCTGCATATCTGAGGTTATTGATATTTCTCCCGGTAATCTTGATTCCAGCTTGTGCTTCTTCTAGCCCAGCGTTTCTCATGATGTACTCTGCATATAAGTTAAATAAGCAGGGTGACAATATACAGCCTTGACGTACTCCTTTTCTTACTTCAGCTAAATACAAATGGTAACCAAACTCAAGGGAGACCATTAGTAAAGTCAATACAGGTCAACAAGCTGAGGGTAGATCAGAACTGTGAAAGATGGAGAATGTCCTGGGTTGGGGGACGTGTCTAGCACATTGTTGAAGCTTGGAGAACGAGCTTTGATTATTCCTTACACATCATTCTCTTATTGCCTAGGAAAATATGTTCTTTTCAGATGTGAGTTAGAGAAAAGAAATTTGGTCTGCTCCTATATAATGAAGCCATACAAAATTAAGGAAAAAGGCAGCACAAACCTCTTATGTGTGATGAAAACTCACTTGTAAAATGTTTTTACAAAATCACGTTAAAAAGCAAGATTAAACACCCCATTTGAGCTGACAACAAATCAAAAATATAAGGCAAACACTTCTATTCAGGAACATGAAATGAAAAAAATACAGAAACACAAGAGAAAAAGATGATCAGGTAACAAAGAATATAAAAATGGAAATAACATAATTCAGAAAAAAAAATACAAGCAACATGCAAATTTTTAAGGAAATATATGCCCTATTACAAGGATCCCAAAGGGGAATAGACACTATGGAAACTTCAGTAGGTGTCATGGAAAATAGTGTGAATAAGGTGAAGAAAATAAAGCAGAAGTAAAATGAAGAAATGGGTTTTAAAGAGAAAATCATACACACAAAAGATATGCAAGGGAATGCAAAGGAGATAAAACATATCAATAACTGGAGCACCAAAGGATAAAAATAAAACCATGAGCCATGAAATTAGATAGATCTATCAATAGATAGATAAAGTACATAGAAAAATAGGCAAACATGTCTTTCTTCAGGACTCTGATAACTGCTCTCTCTTCCTTTCCCTTCAGCCTTAGTGTTCACAGTGGTATATTGTTAACTAATCCCTTAGATATTTAAGTATCCCTTAGTTTCCCAAAATATTGTCAACCTCTTTTTAAAACAGTATTTTTATTAAACTCCTTTAAATCTTCCTGATTGATACATCTCCCAAATTTGTATCATAAACTCTCTCACAAGCTCTAGGTTTGTTTACAAAACATTTGCTTGTTATTGGCTCTTGAAGTCATTGTGAAAATACCTCAAAATCAGCATGCACAAAATTGAACTTCTGAATGTCCCCCAAACGCCATCTCAGCCAGCACCTTTCTCATGTTATTTAATGGCAACTTCATCTTGGAGTTGCTTTAGTCATTCAGTATATCTTATGATCCAACAATTCCTTTATTAGATGGACACCTCTGAGAAATTCTTGGATGTGTACCCAAGGAGACTCGTGAAAGAATATTTATAGCATATCTATAATTCTTTCAAGGAAAGAACAATCCAAATGTCACTAAAAGCAGGTTGGACAAACAGTGGTTATGCAGATGGAACAGTATACATCCTTGAAAATGAATGAACCATAGCATTGTGCAGACTCATGAATGAATGTCTCAAACCAAAGACTAGGAAGAACAAGGCTCAATAAAATTCAAACAGTGTTTTAAAACAGTGAAAATTAAAATATATTATTTGAGATTTCAAATCTAGATAGTAAATCTGTAAGGAAGGGCAAAGAAATTACTGTAACAAAAATCAAGATATGTTTAACTCTGGTTAGAGAAAAAGGAAAGCATTTAAGAAAGAGGACAGAGGGTTTAGAAGGTAATTTCATTGTTCTGTTTCCTAACACTGATGAGTATATTTATGTTCCTTTTATTATTATATAAATGTACCTATATAGTATCTGCTCCCTTATATATATTATATGTTCCATGGTAAAAATGTTAAACAATATACTGTTGAAGACTTCAAATTTTATTCCACAATTGGAATCTGTTTGTTAAAAAATAAAACAGATTTTATAAAGATTCTAAGTTGTATTTGAGAGATGTAATTTGAGAAATTATAAAAGAAAATACTGAAAACAAATGTAAAATTGGAGAAAGTTAACTAATGCAAACTTTAACAGTTAAAGGACTGCTAGTCTAGCCCCAGTATATGTAATTACAAGCCACTAGAAAAAGGATAGACAAGGCAAATATTGAATAGATCTTTTGGTTAAAAATTGTTAACAGTTGATAAAGAGGCAAGAGAAACTGATGGAAAACTTGGATTACGTTAGAAGAATTGGTTCAAAACATGGTTAAAAAATGTTTATATCATATACCAGAGAAAATTCTTGGTGCATATTTAAAATTAAGAGTGCCCCTTGGACAGGAAGGAGATCAAACCAGTTCATCCTAAAGGAAGTTAACCCTGAATATTCACTGGAAGGACTGATGTTGAAGCTGAAGCTCCAATACTTTGGCCACCTGATGTGAAGAACTGACTCACTGGAAAAGACCCTGATGCTGGGAAAGATTGAGGGCAGGAAGAGAAGGGAACGACAGAGAATTAGCTAGTTGGATGGCATCACCAACTCAACGGACATGAGTTTGAGCACATTCCAGGAGATAGTGATGGACAGGAAAGCCTGGCGTGCTGCAGTTCATAGGATTGCAAAGAGTCCAACACAATTTAGTGACTGAACAACAACAAAAAATTTAAGATTAAACTGTGTTTTAAATGCAAGTAACTAGAAGATAAAACTTTAAGGAAAGCATGGACATTTTATACATTAAGGTTATAAATATTATTAAAAGATCTTATTATATTAAAATATTTTAATGCTCAAATATTATAAGCGTTCCTTTTAAAGTAATAGAAATATAAATAGAAAAATGGTCTGGGAAATTCCTAGACAAATACTTTATTTTAATGTATATGAAGAGAATATAGAAATTCCCTTCAGTGTCTATGTGTTTAATATCAAGAAATTTTAATGTGGAAATCCAAGGAAACAATAGTGTATGTGCAATGTAGTCAATGCAACAATTCTAAGAACATAAGCAAAGGACAAGTCAGATGCACAAAGAAACTATACACCAAATATATGAAGAGATGTTCATTCTTATCATTTCTTTAACTACTTAAAGAAATTTAAATTTAAAATAGTATGTAAATTGTAATGATAATTTAATTTAAATTTCTTTAGATAGTTAAAGAAATGATAAGACTGAACATCTCTTCATGTATTTGGTCTCTACTTTATTTGTGCATCTGACATGTCCTTTGCTTATGTTCTGAGAATTATAAATTAGTATGTAAGTTGTGATGATAATGGCTTCCCTGGTACCTCAGCTGGTGAAGAACCCGCCTGCAATGCAGAGGACCCTGGTTCAATTCCTGGGTGGGGAAGATATGCTGGAGAAGTGATAGGCTACCCACTCCAGTACTCTTGGGCTTCCCTGATGGCTCAGTTGATAGTGAATCTGCCTACAATGTGGGAGGCCTGGGTTCAATTCCTGGGTTGGGAATATCCCCCGGAGAAGGGAACAGCTACCCACTCCAGTATTCTGGCCTGGAGAATTCCATGGAATTCCATATTCCACTATATAGACGATGGGGTGGTAAAGAGTCGAACACAGCTGAGTGACTTCACACTGTAATGATAATAATCAGCATGACCAAAGTGTGATGGGATTGACACATAAACAGTACAGATGTCATTACATCTTGGAGTTACTTAGTAATATTTATCAGTACTAATCATGTGTCTAGTGACCAGATAATACTTTATCTGGGAATCTACCCTAAAGAAATAGGAATCCAAAGTGTAGGAAAAAATCTTCAAGGATAAAGATATTAATATCTGCACTGTTTGTAATGGCATGACATTGGAATTATCTGGTTATCCAATAGAGGAAAGTGAAATACATTTTCCTGATGTGAAATTATTCCAGAAACAAAATGATGGTTAAAACACTGTGTAAAAAAAACAAAAACATGAAAAGTGCTTATGATGTGCTGCTAAGTGATTAAAGACCAGGTATGAAATTACATATATGCTGATAAAAATGCATCAGACAAATTACTGGAAGGAAATACACTAACCTGCTAACAATAATTCATGAAGATGGTGCTATTCTGGGTTTTCCTATTTTTCAGTGATTTTTCTACTAGGGATACATTGCCTTCAGATTTAAAAACTTAAACATAAAGTTATCACTGATACCTATAATCAATTATCCAGGTCTGTATATGCTATATGGTTGGACCTGTGTGAGTAGCACTCTGCATTGGATATTTCCTTGCAAATATAAGAAATGCATCTCATTGAGATATTTGCATTTTCTGAATAACCTTGAACTGACAAAAACAAGAACCCTTAAAAAATAGAGAATGCTTGATGATAACCTGCTTGAATATATCCTCTAAATCTTATTATGTCAAGTAATCACAGCTTAATGATCACCAAAAAGGCATTTTCTAAGAGCCTGTGAGAAACAGAACTCCACAATAAATGTCCCAGAAAGACAATAATGTAGCAGCTTATAGGAATTGCTGTAGAAATGAAAAAAAAAAAAAAAAAAAAAGCCTTCTACAAGGAAACACTGAGAACTGATGGAAATGTGAGTATGAGTGTTCTCTTCAGTGAGAAAAGACTCTGTTCTTTGTTTCTGAAATGTTAACCTATAAAATGATTCATGTCCACAAAGAAGTGAGAGTGAGGAGACAACTACTAAAGTAAAAGGCTTCTAAGCATGTGGTGATGAATTATTAACATGTGTTTGCCAGGACAACTCCATGGCAGTAATTAGAACATCTCCCTCCATTTGTGTCCCTGACCATTCTACACCATTTACACATGAGTAGACGTAAGGCTCACTCCAGAGTATAACACTAGTGCTCGTCTCAGGTGATTCAGAGGTAAAGAATCTGCCTGCCAACGAAGGAGATGCAGGAGACACAGATTAGATCCCTGGGAAGGGAAAATCCCCTACAGAAGGAAATGGCAACCCACAAATCTTTGTACCATCTTAGAGGGGTAAACATTTCAAGGCTTCAGAAAGAATGAAACTGTAATTTACAGAAATATTTTTAAACTATGCTAATTCAAACCTAAAATGTCCTGTTGAGTGCATTAGATATTTGCTTTAAAGTTTTTCCTAATAAGTTGAATTCAGGACAAATTAGGCTCATCCTGTAACTCATCCAACACTTTCACATTAAAAATAATAATAATAAACTAAAATATATGTAAAACTAGCATAATGGGGAAAATCTCTGACCTTTTCCTTCTTTGTGATATTTAATAGCCATTTTTAAACTGTATATAATGCCATCCTTACTGTTTTTGCATTCTCACAGGGCTCCCAGCTCTCTATAAGATCCAAACCCAGTACATCTTTACCATAAAAATGAAAAAATAATGTATTCATCTGAAAATAATTTATGAAACACCTACAGTATTCACAGGGGACACAGTAATGAATTAGACAAAGTCCCTATCCTCATAGAACTCACATTTTCATGTAAGTAGAATAGCATGCTAAAAGCTATACAAATACAGTGTAAACAATAAATGCTATGAAGAAAAATAAACAGTGTCAGAGGTGGAGAAAGACAGACCTCTGAATTTGTTACCTACCTTCCCAAGTCAGTCTCTAGCAAGGGTCCTTCCTGGTGTGTTGGAGTCAATAGACTAAGCTACATCCAGTTCAGAAGCAAAGGGAAGTTATTCTTCAGTGGACTCCCCTGGTAGTTCAGACAGTAAAGCATCTGCCTACAATGCAGGAGATGCAGGAGACACAGGTTTGGGTTGGGAAGATACCTGGAGAAGGAAATGGCAACCCACTCCAGTATTCTTGCCTGAAGAATTCCACGGACAGAGGAGAGCCTGGTGGGCTGGAGTCTATGGGGTCGCAGAGTCGGACACAACTGAGCGACTGCCATTCACTTACTGACTGGAGTTCTGGAGTCCATGCTCTCCCAGATAGCCTGTGAGTCAGCAGAACTGCTTCACAGGGATCTTGTCAGTGGGAAGAGAGCGGAGGCCAGGCAAGCCTTGTGCATGCATGCCGCTCATGTTCCAGCTTGCAGTGCCAGGCACAGCATCTCTGCACATGCCCTGCCGCCGCCATCTTGAATTGCAGTGTTGGGCACAGAGCTTCTGCACAGGGCCAGCCATGCTGAGATGTGGAGGCAGTCATTTTGCAGGAGGAACTCTGGTCTGAAGCGCAAGGTGTGAGGCTTTGGCACATGGTTCCCTGTGAACAAATGACACTAGACTAAGCACAAAGGAAAAGAAAGAAAGAGGTTAGACTTTATTACCCAGATTCTCTTTTATTTCCCGGGAGTTGTTAATGGGCTTTGTGGGTGACAGGCTGGTGATATTTGAGTAGAGTCCTGAGCGATGTAATGTGAAGGAGGAATATTCTAGATAGAAGGACTAGCAAGCACAAGAGTAGGGACATGAGAAGCAGATCAGGTTGTCCATCGCTGAGCAATGAGGACAGTAGGAAGAGAGAATATGTGCAGGGGTTAACAACATATTACTACTATATTTAAAATTTTTCATAAGCGAGCTAAGCTAAGTGAAGTTGCTCAGTCGTGTCCGACTCTGCGACCCCATGGACTGTAGCCTACCAGGCTCATCCCTCCATGAGGTTCTCCAGGCAAGAGTACTGGAGTGGGTTGCCATTTCCTGCTCCAGGGGATCTTCCTGACCCAGGGATCAAAGCCAAGTCTCCCGCATTCTAGGCAGACACTTTAACCTCTGAGCCACCAGGGAAGCCCCTTCATATGAGCTCATTACTCACTGAATGAAACATCACTAGACTGAGCGACTTTGCTTTCACTTTTCGTTTTCATGCATTGGAGAAGGAAATGGCAACCCACTCCAGTGTTCTTGCCTGGAGAATCCTGGGGACGGAGGAGCCTGGTGGGCTGCCATCTATGGGGTCGCACAGAGTCGGACACGACTGAGTGATTTAGCAGCAGCAGCAGCAGCAAACAATCAAGCCAAAAACCAGCCCAGCTCTTGTAGAATATATTTGGGGCAGGGGGAGGGGATTAACATATAAATCATGGCTATTTCATTTTTCAGTTCAGTCGCTCAGTCATGTCCAACTCTTTGCGACCCCATGAATCCCAGCACGCCAGGCCTCCCTGTGCATCACTAACTCCCGGAGTTCACTCAGACTCACGTCCATCGAGTCAGTGATGCCATCCAGCTATCTCATTCTCTGTCATCCCCTTCTCCTCCTGCCCCCAATCCCTCCCAGCATCAGAGTCTTCTCCAATGAGTCAACTCTTCACATGAGGTGGCCAAACCTGGCTCAAACAACAATTCACAAGAAGGCTTAGGATGTGTAGCCCTGTACACAAGGTTGCATGCACCAGACCTAAGGTTTAAGAGACAAGGAGGAAAAAAAGAAAAAAATCAGTGCCCCACTGTGTCATCTGATATTTTTGACGTGAGGACATTTCCATAGCAGTTGGAGATACAGACACTGGTGTTAGACAAGTCAGACAGGTATTTCTAAATAAGTTAGGGTTTATTTAACCATTATTTTCATCAGAAGCACAGCCAATCATTCACCAGAGATTTGAACCCTGCCAAACAAGCCCCACCAAGCACTCTTGGAAATGCTTGCATTCTCCTTTCCACGCCTGGTAGGCTCAGGATGAAGCATAACCCTGGGAGATGGCAGTATTTATACATTTGATTCAGTTCTTTAATCTAAAAGTGAGATGTGGGAAAAGAGGCAGATTTTTTAACATTTTACTTCTCTAATTTGGTGGGGGTCAGGGAGGAAGGATGGAGAAGGCAATGGCACCCCACTCCAGTACTCTTGCCTGGAAAATCCCATGGACGGAGGAGCCTGGTGTGCTGCAGTCCATGGGGTTGCTAGGGGTCCGACACAACTGAGCGACTTCACTTTTGCTTTCCACTTTTATGCATTGGAGAAGGAAATGGCAATCCACTCCAGTGTTCTTGCCTGGAGAATCCCAGGGACGGGGGAGCCTGGTGGGCTGCCGTCTATGGGGTCACACAGAGTCGAACACGACTGAGGTGACTTAGCAGCAGCAGCAGCAGCAGGGAGGAAGGAATGGCAGGTCTGTATCTGCTTCACTGACTTCTGGGTAAGCCAAGTGTTAACTAGCTCCAAAAGCACACACACACACAAAAAAAAAAAGAAAGAAAGAAGGAAAGAAAGATAATATTATTAACATATTCATGTTATTTATGTTTAGGGATTTATAAAATATGTGTAATTTTTCAGTGCTCTGATTTATAAATCCGCTATAAACAATGGAACATGGAGTACTGTTTAGGGTGTAGTATCTTGCATCAGTCTTTACTAATGATTATGTAGGTCTTTAATTTATGAGGATTTTGAAGAAGCACTATCTATTTTTAAGTTATTTAAAAATCCTTGGGATACAGCATAATGAGTGTATCATAAAATATATTATGCAAACTTTCCATATTTCTACACTGTGAAAAAGTAACATGTAATTCATGTGCAGTCCAGCTGATTTGGCAAACTTAAAATTGAAAACCACCTTTGCCTTTTTATAGTCTGATATTAGTAGCCTTCAGAGCCAGTACAAACCACTGTGAAGCTTGGGACTTACTTTAAAAATTATGCCATAAGCCACATCAGTGATATAGAAAATTTAATTCTGGATAGAAATTTTTATTAAAAATTAATATGAGGACAAATCAGAATACTGCATAAATTACATTTTTACACAACTATAATTTTGTCTGCAGTAAAATTTAATATTTCAGAGACCATACAGTCTTTAATTTTGTACTCATTTGCCTCACTTTCTGCTTGTATGCTATTAACTATTTAATAAACCTATTTATAACCCAAACAATTTATCTTACTTCATTGCATACACATACAAAATATCTGTGAATTCAGGAGAAAGCCCAACAGCCTACAATTATGGTAAATTAGAAAATACTTCAAGTAAGTGTGAACTCTGAAGAGATGGGAATTATACTTCCTATTGTTTCCCTAATAAGCTTAAATCATCCTAAAACTTTATCCATTTTATCCTCATAGATTCCTTGAGAAGGTCTGGGAAAAGGCATTATTATCTCTATTTTAGTAAGAAGGAATTTCAATGTGACATTTACTGGTATTTTATTTTAAATTTACCACCATTATTAGCAGAGGTTGAAATGAATTTGATATATTTCAAAATGAAAAGCATTACAATCCATGAAGAATATTTTTACACTAGAGATAAAAATAAAACAAGGAGTTAAAATGTAAAAACTCAATGAAAAAAGCTACTTGAAAGAGGTGAGCTTATTAATTTTTTTCTTCCCATGTGCTTGGTCTATCTTATTCTGTCTTTTATTTAAATTCAACCTGCTTTCTTGTCTTTTAAGAAAAGACCTTCAGGCTTCCTTTTTATAAAAGGTTTCAGAGAAGTTTTAAGGAGGGATTTGAGAGAGGAGATGATTTTGAATAATGGGCATGAAATAGGAGAGTGTTTTTAGAGTTAAGTATGGTGTGGAAAATTTCAATCTTAAAAATGGGACTAGGAAACTATATACTATATGTTTGAATCATTTCTAACAAGGATAATAGTTTTAAAATTTTAATGTGATTTTCCTTTTTCTTCTGTCCTGAGTACATGACCTTCTCTTTCTTGGCCTAAGGCATCCATCTCTCTGGATTTCTATGGAAGGAAAATAGGGATAGAGGGGTATATCCACTTTTTTGAAAGTCAAAATAGAATTAAGCAGTAAAACAGGCTGTTAGTTTGAAAGACAATTTTCCAGATTTGTTTATTTTCCACTTTATCTAACAACCAAGTCTGCATGACCCATGCTCATAGAAGTCTTGAGTAGAGGAGAACTTGCTGGTCACCATTAAGGCTTAGCTGAAATATGAGAAAAGAAGGATAAGGAAAGAAAAGCCTGTCTTTTCCAACTTTGGAGATTAGAAGGAATCTGGAAGAAAAAAGAAATAGGAATGTGAAGGATCACAAATAAAGTACATTGATGTTTTCTTCTCTGGACTATATGAAAGTGAAAGTCCTGTTTAGAGCAGAAAGGAATTCCAAATATTCATACTTCCACTTCTTGAGAGTCTGAGAAGAAGTCCCTTTGAGGACTATCTTAGACAAAGGTCAATTTGGCTGGTCAGCATGGTCAAAGAAAGACTCTGAAATGCTGCCTTTCTGAGCCATCCTTGTTTCCAAAATTAGCCATGAGTCTGGTTATGAAGTTTCCCTGAGAGGCTCATGGGAGTAAGAATAAGGTATCTTTATCCCCATATTGAAGAGCTGGAACCAATGTGATCTCAAATTCTAGACAGGTCTATTGTATCAACAAGAACTGGTTGAATCCAAGTCAGCCAGCAGGGCTGTTGAGCCCAAACAAGTACCAATAGGCAGGTTATACCTTTTAACAGCAATGCAAGTTACCCCACCAACCAAGACATCATCTTAGAGTGAGAAGTGGGCGTAGAGGTTTTTCTCTGGGAAACTGGGTATTCTTAGCCAAATGAAGTGTTGAGTATTATTTGAAAGGGCTGTTTAAATTACCCATTAGATTTTTAGTTAATTTTCTTCCCCCTTAATCAGTAGAGAGGTGGGCCTTAAGAAAAAAGATGGGATTAGTTATAGAGAAATCAGAGGAGGTGAGCCTCCGAGTCAGTTGGGCAGGGAGGGTGGGTCATTCTGTGGGATGAGGCTCCCACTGCAGATGGTCCCATGCTCCGCCCCTTAGCCTGTCCAGTGAGTGTGAGTGTGTGTGCACACACGTGCACTCAAAGTGCCCTAGGGGCAGAGAGGGACCTCTGAGGAAGAATAACCGGAAGGGGATGCCTGAGTAGAAAGAGAGAGGAAAGAGAGACACCGAAGAAAGGAGTAGCAACCTGAAGTGGAGGGCCTTGAAATGTTGCTGACCGGATGTCCGGTCTCTCTGTCTCCAGTAAAGATAGCCTCCTGACCTCTCTTTGATGTAGGGTGGGGAAGAAGGTAATGCTTGAAAAAATGATCGGATCCGAGTGAGGAAGATTCCTGACTTCATCCTAGAAAATGGTGCTTGCACCTATCCATATGCCATCCATCATTTCATTCTCCAAACTGTGACTAGGTCCTGCTCAGTTCTTGATACTGCCAAGCCCTTGGAGATTAAATAGGGAATTCTAGGTGCAGCATAGACCCCAGTGTGGGACTAAGTAGATCTTTGCTCTGCCTTACGAGGTGTGTACTTAACCTCACAACATCTGCTAGCATTTACAGAGTACTGTCATGGACCAGGCACTGGGATAGCTGTGAATTGTGGCAGGCAAGTTTTCTGCCCCCATGGAATTTACATTCTAGTGGGAAGTTTCCCCCTTTGCAAAATAGGAACAGTAATAGTGTCCTCATGAAATATTGCGAAGATTAAGCAAGAGATGGATGTAAAGGGCTTATCAGGGTGCTTGATACATGGTGAAACACTCAAGTACATATTATCTCTTTTCATCATTCTGATGTGAGTTAAACTTCATGAGGCAAAGAATTATATTTTTCACTGTCATGTGCCCAGCACCTATGAGCACAGTGTCTGACATGTGCCAGGTGGTCAGTAATTATTTGATGTATGAATGATGGGTAAACTGACTCAGGAATTTGACGCTGGACTACAGTTTCTAAAAGAGAAATAGGAACCCAATGTTGTGGAAAACTGGAGGGAGTCATCTTGGGGAGGGGAGTTGTCAAGGAATGCTTCACAGAAGAGGTGAAATTGAAATGGGGGCTGGAAGACAATGAATTGTCTTGTTGGGAACAAACAATGTGAGGAAGTTCTAGCTTAAAAGAAAAATTCTAGTCTGAAAGAAAAATCAGAGTAATTATTTTTCTTCTGTCCTTTCTGATTGTTTGAGCTATGGTGCCTGCTGTTTGAGAGCTACAGTCTCATCAATAAATTAAGATTCATATTGTTGTTCAGTAGCTAAATCATGTCCAACTCTTTGTGACCCCAAGGACTGCAGCACTCCAGGCTTCCCTGTCCTTCACTATCTCCTGGAGTTTGCTCAAATTCATGCACACTGAGTCGGTGATACCATCCAATTATCTCATCCTCTGTTGTTCCCTTCTCCTTTTACTTTCAATCTTTCCCAGCAACAGGATCTTTTTTAATGAGTCAGCTCTTCACATCAGGTGGCCAAAGTATTGGAGCTTCAGCTTCAGCATCAGTCCTTCCAATGGCTATTTAGGGTTGATTTCCCTTAGGATTGACTGGTTTGATCTCCTTGCTTGCCAAGGGACTCTCAAGAGTCTTCTCCAGCACTACTAGCCAGGACAATATGAAGACCAAGATTGTAACAGCATTTTGAAGATTATGAGATTCTGAGGGTAAGGAACTGAAACCTTCAGTCAATGAAATTCTCTACTGGAAGAATCTACAGACTGACAACCATGGTGTTGAACATGAAATTTTAACCTTAATTATACAGAAAATAGAAAATGGATTTTTGAGTTGGGTTTCCAAGTGATGAAACTGTGGTGGCAAGGGTCATGTGATTTCCTCTAAAGCCAAGGAAAAGCAAGTGAAAATATTCTAAAGACTTCAAGAACTGCATTTCTTCTTCCTAATAAGATGATCAGGTGTAGCTAGCACCACTCTCTCCCTTTTCTTTCACCCTTTAATACAGATGTGACAACTGAAACTATTCTTTTTTGACCATGGGACCATAAAACAGCATACCATAGATGATGAGAAACAAAAAGATCATAAATATTAGATGACATATATGAGTGGCTTCACCACTGCTTACCATCAGATTTCTTATATGAAAAAAAATATCTGCATGTTATAGTCTTATTAATTCAGACTTCCTGTTACTTATAGTAAAAATTGTTCCTAAGTAGTACAAGAATAAGCAGAAGAGGATTATGGAGGTCCTGGTATTCTTACTTACTAAGTAGCTTGGCTTTTATAATAAAGAACATGATGATTTAAGGATTTAAAACAGGAAAGTGACTTGTTTAAAGTATCATTATAGAAAAGTAATACTAGAAACACTGTGAAGTATTATAACTGTGAAGTATGAGCATTAGAAAATGGTAAGACTAACCTAAGGAAGAAAGAGCTAAACTGTAAGAAAGAAATGGTTTAAATTAAGAGAGTAATATTAGAGATGAAGAGATAAAAGTCCAAAATATATTA
This sequence comes from Tragelaphus eurycerus, assembly GCA_935064755.1. Lineage (NCBI taxonomy): Eukaryota > Metazoa > Chordata > Mammalia > Artiodactyla > Bovidae > Tragelaphus > Tragelaphus eurycerus. Next base: position 16,051,270 of record CAKXYN010000035.1, read on the forward strand.
AGGGACTTGTATCAACAGGATTTGGTGATAAGAGAAAAAAATGTCTTGGTTCTAAGTTGTTTGGAAAGAGTAGTGGTATGAATAGTAAAATGAGGAACATAAGAAGAACAGTTTGTGGACTGATAAATTCACTTTGGGGATTTTGAGTTTGAGATGCTTAAGTAACATCAAATGGCATACGGGTTTATAGTCCAAGAGATATCTATCTAGAGAGAGAGATCGGCAAACCATCAGCAAAGGTGAGAAGCAAGTGGAATATAAAATATGGAGAGCAAGAAATATGTATTATAATTCTGGGAAATACCAATATTTAAGGGAAAAAAAGAGAAAAAGATACCTTTGATGGAGACAAAGAAAGAGTGGGCCAAAGAGGGTAGAGAAAAACCAGGAGGGATAGGGATCAAAAATGCCAAGGGAAAAGAAGCCATGGTCATGGCTCACATTCTGCTGTTAAGTAAGTGTTAAATGTTAAATAAGATAAGAACGGAGAGTTGGATTTAGCAACTCGGAGATTATAGGTGACCTTGGTGGCAACAGTTTCAGTAAAGTGTTGGGAGGCAGAAAACAGACTGTGGTGAGTTAAGGAGTTAATTTAAAATGAGAAAAGTGCAACAGTGAAAGTAAACCATTCTCTTGCTGGGCTTGACAGAAAAGAAAAGAAGAAAGTAACTGGCAGAGGGTATAGAATTTAGGGAGAGGTTTCAGCAAATGCACAGGTTGTAGGGGAAAACCTATTAGAGAGGGAGAAATTAAAAATACCAGAGACAGAGGGTAATGGATAGAGCAGGGCTCCTAAGAGGACAGGAAAGAGTAGAATCTAGCGTTGCTAGATTCTCTCAAGGAAGGGGGAGGCTTTCCTCTCCTTCAGAGATGGTTGAGGAAATAAATGCACATTATTTTTAGGATACATATTATTTTTAGGTTGTGGTATGACTTTATTTGAAGGGCTTTAGCTGATGCTCCAAAAAATGTGAATCGATGAGGTTATGTGATGAAGAGGAGGCAGTTTCTATTCATATCAAAACTGAAATATTAAATGGCAAAACTATAGAGTGTAAAAATCTTGAGTATTTAAACTGTTTCCTTCATAGTAGTTCTCCTGCACTGTTTTCTATTTCCACCAGCAATAGGTGTTTAATATAGTTTTTTCATATCATTGCTGGCATTTACTTAGTGGTGGTGTTATATTTAATTTAGTCATATGTGTGTAGAAATAGCTCGTTGTGATTTTAATTTACATTTACCTAACAGCTAAGGATATTGAATATCTTTTTCTGTGCTTGTTTGCATCCAGTCGAATGTCTGTTTGTGTAGTTTGACAACTTTCCAATTATTTTGTTTTTTAATACTTAGTTTTTAGAATTGTTTATGTATTTTAGCTATAAGATTTTTGTTGCATATGAAATTTGCAAATATTTCCTCCAAGTCTTCTCATCCTCATAAGCAGGATTTTTACAAGGCAGTATTTTAAATTTTTAAGAGATTCAGTTTATTAAGTCTTCCATTTAGAGAGATTGCTTTAGACATCAAGTCTATAAAGATTCAATTGTGTAACCCTAGATCCCCCAATTTTTTTTTCTATTTGTTTTCTAAGAGTTGTATGGTTTTACAACATGTCCATGATCCATTTTGAATTAACTTTTACAAGGTATGGAGCTTAAGTCAAGGCTGTTTTGTTTTTTTTTTCCCCTCTATGCACACATATGAGAAATGCTGGACTGGAAGAAACACAAGTTGGAATCAAGATTGCCGGGAGAAATATCAATAACCTCAGATATGCAGATGACACCACTCTTATGGCAGAAAGTGAAGAGGGGCTAAAAAGCCTCTTGATGAAAGTGAAAGTGGAGAGTGAAAAGGTTGGCTTAAAGCTCAACATTCAGAAAACGAAGATCATGGCATCTGGTCCCATCAGATCAGATCAGATCAGTCGCTCAGTCGTGTCTGACTCTTTGCGACCCCATGAACCGCAGCACGCCAGGCCTCCCTGTCCATCACCAGCTCCCGGAGGTCCCTCAGACTCGCATCCATCGAGTCAGTGATGCCATCCAGCCATCTCATCCTCTGTCATCCCCTTCTCCTCCTGCCCTCAATCCCTCCCAGCATCAGAGTCTTCTCCAATGAGTCAGCTCTTCGCATGAGGTGGCCAAAATACTGGAGTTTCAGCTTTAGCATCATTCCTTCCAAATCAATTCCAGGATTGATCTCCTTCAGAATGGACTGGTTGGATCTTCTTGCAGTCCAAGGGACTCTCAAGAGTCTTCTCCAACACCACAGTTCAAAAGCATCAATTCTTTGGCGCTCAGCCTTCTTCACAGTCCAGCTCTCACATCCATACATGACCACAGGAAAGACCATAGCCTTGACTAGGCGAACCTTTGTTGGTAAAGTAATGTCTCTGCTTTTGAATATGCTATCTAGGTTGGTCATAACTTTCCTTCCAAGGAGCAAGCGTCTTTTAATTTCATGGCTGCAGTCACCATCTGCAGTGATTTTGGAGCCCAGAAAAATAAAGTCTGACACTGTTTCCACTGTTTCCCCATCTATTTCCCATGCACGACTGAGCGACTGATCTGATCTGATCTGATGCACGCATAATTATTTCAGTAAGATTTGTTATAAAGGCTACCTTTCTTCCATTGAGTTTATTCTTTTGCCTCTTTGTCAAAATTCATTTGGGTATGTCATGTGCATGTACTTTGGGTTTGGTGTGCTGTTCCACTGCATAGATCTATATGCCTATGCCTTTCTCAACACCACATTGTCTTATTACTATTACCTTAACACTGAATAAAATGAATCTTCCCTTTTTTTCCCAAGATTATTTTAGTCACTCTAGGGTTGTGCTTCTCTATATAAGTGTTAGAAAAAGCTAATTTATATCTACACATTTTTAGTGGGTTTTTAACAGGAATTGAATGTACATTTGGGGAAATTCACATCTTTACTATTTGAGTCTTCCAATCCATGAACACAGCCTATGTATCCACTATTTAGATCTTTGGGTTTTTTTTTTTTTCTTTCAGAACTTTTATAATTCTTAGCATACAGATTTTATATATATTCTGTTAATTTTATCCCTAAGTATTTCATTTTGGGGAAATTTCTATAAATGACACTGTGCTTTTAATTTTGGCTTTCACAAGTACATTTTTGGTATGTAGAAATGTGATTGATTTTTGTCTGTTGTTCTTGCCTCTTGCAACCTTGCTGAACTCACTTACTCTATTTTTGTTGTTTCCTCGTTTCTTTGGGATTTTCTAACTGACCTCTATTTGCAGTCATGTCATCCTCAAATAGAGATCATGTTATTCCTTCCTTTCCAATTTGTATGTCCTTCTTTCCCTCTTTCTTGCCTTATCTCAGTCATTAGAACTTCTAGTAGTTTATTGAATAAGAGGGGTGACAGTGGACAACCTTGTATTATTCAAGATCTTAGAGATAAAGCATTCAGTTTTCCACTACTAGCTATGTTAGCTATGTTTTATGTAGATGCTTTTTATCATGTGAAAGTTCCTTTCTATTCTTAGCTTGCTGAGAGATTTTCCTCATTAATAGATGTTGAGTTTTTGCCAAATGCTGTTTCTGTGCCAATTGATATGATCATATGATTGATTTGCAAATGTTGAATTAGCCTTACATATTTGGAATAAATCCTAAGTTATGATGAATAATTCTTTTTATACATTGCCAGATATGATTTGCTAATATCTCATTGAAGATTTTTCTGTCTAAATTTATGAGAGAAATTGGACTGTAGAGTTTGTATCTGTGTGTGTGTGTGATACTATCTTTGTCTATTTTTGATGTCATGATATTACTAACCTCATAAAATGAATCAAAAAGTGTTCTATCTCTCTTCCATTTTCTGGAAAAGATTATATAAAATTGGTGTTAATTCTCTTTTAAATATTCAGTAAAAATCACCAGTGAAACCACCCAGGCCTGGAGATTTCCTTTCAGGAGGTTTTAGATTATAAATATTACTTCTTTAATAGTTGTAGGTCTGTTCAAGTTATCCATTTCATCTTAGTAGAATTTTGGTAGTTAGTAGTTTCTATGAAATTGGTTCTTTTCTTCCAAATTGTCAAACTTATGAAGTAGTTTGTAGTATTCCACTGTTTTTCTAATGGCTTCAGGATGTGTACTCATAGCTCCAATTTTTTTCCTAATATCGGTAATTTGTGTCTTCTCTCTCTCTCTCTTTTTTTTTTTTATCTTTGTTAGTCTTCCTAACGAAGAAGGCAGTGGCACCCCACTCCTGTACTCGTGCCTGGAAAATTCCATGGGTGGAAGAGCCTGGTAGGCTGCAGTCCATGGGGTCGCAAAGAGTCGGACACGACTGAGCGACTTCACTTTCACTTTTCACTTTCATACATTGGAGAAGGAAATGGCAACCCACTCCAGTGTTCTTGCCTGGAGAATCCCAGGGATGGGGGAGCCTGGTGGGCTGCCGTCTCTGGGGTCACACAGAGTCAGACACGACCGAAGTGACTTAGCAGCAGCAGTCTTCCTAAAAGTTTATCCATTTTATTGATTTTTTTAAAGGAGTTTTTTATAAAAGTTTTCCGCCCTGTGGCATGTGGGATCTTAGTTCCTGACCAGGGATCAATTCCACGCCGTCCCTTGCAGTGGAAGCATGGAGTCTTAATCTCTGGGTCCTCAGGAAAGTCCCTTGATTTTCTCTACTGTTTTCATTTCAATTCTACTGCTGTTTGTTCTTATTATTTTAAATATATATATATTTTTTTTATTGAAGTAATACTAGTTTATAATATTATGTAGGTTTCACATGTAAAACCTGATATTTCTACTTCTGTATACAATACAGCCTGCTCACCATTAAAATTTTAGTTTCCATCCATTGCCATGTGCTCAGTAGCTTCAGTCATGTCCGCTCTTTGTGACCCTATGGACTGTCTGTCTCTCACCAGGCTTCTCTATCCATGGGATTCTCCAAGCAGGAATACTGAAGGGGTCGCCATGCCCTGCTCCAGGTGATCTTCCTAACCCAGGGATTGAACCCTTGTCTCCTGCCAGGCAGGTAATTTTTTTTTCACCACTGAACCACCAGAGAAGCCCCAGCCATCACTGTACGATTGACATTTTGTACTCATTTTGTACCCATTTTCCCTCCTCTTTGGCACTCCTATCGGAGAAGACAATGGCACCTTTCTCCAGTTCTCTTGCCTGGAAAATCCCATGGATGGAGGAGCCTGGCAGGCTGCAGTCCATGGGCTTGCTGAGAGTCGGACACGACTGAGCGACTTCACTTTCACTTTTCATTTTCATGCATTGGAGAAGAAAATGGCAACCCACTCCAGTGTTCTTACCTGGAGAATCCCAGGGACGGGGGAACCTGGTGGGCTGCCATCTCTGGGGTCACACAGGGTCGGACACAACTGAAGTGACTTAGCAGCAGCATCCCTTTCCCTCTGGTAACTATTACTCTGTTCTCTGTATTTACTTGTTTTTGTTTGGTTTGCTGTCTTTTTTTTTTTTTTCATTTCCTTTGAGGCTTCCTTTTTGAACCATAAATTATTTAGAGGTCTGTGGTTAAATTGCTTAATATTTAAAGGTTTTTTTGTTATATTTTTTAATTGCTTTCTAGTTTGATCTATCGGAGAAGGCAGTGGCACTCTACTCCAGTACTCTTGCCTGGAAAATCCCATGGACAGAGGAGCCTGGTGGGCTGCAGTCCATGAGGTCACGAAGAGTAGGACACAACTGAGCGACTTCACTTTCACTTTTCACTTTTATGCATTGGAGAAGGAAATGGCAACCCATTCCAGTGTTCTTGCCTGGAGAATCCCAGGGACGGGGAGCCTTTTGGGCTGCCGTCTATGGGGTCACACAGAGTCGGACATGGCTGAAGTGACTTAGCAGCAGCAGCAGCAGCAGTATGATCTATATGGTCAAAAAGCATATTCTGTATGATTTTAATTCTGTTAAATTTGTTGAGGGTTGTCTTATGGCTCATGATTTGGTTTATCTTAGTGAATGTTCCTGTGTGTGTGTTTTAATTGTGTATTCTTTTGTTAGAACCAGAGTGTTTTATATATACATATGAATTAGGTATGGTTATTGTGAGATTTTCTATCAGTTTCCAGGTGGGGTATTGCAGTCTCCAGTTATAATTGTGGATTTGTCTTTTTCTCTTTTCAGTTCTATCGGGTTTTGCTTCATATGTCTTGAGACTCTTTGTTTGAACCATGCATATTATGTCCTCTTGGTGCATTGAACTACTTTAACTGATATAACCACTCCTGCTTTTTTCTTAAATTCCATTTTGCATGCTATATTTATTTCAATTCTCTATTTTAACCTGCTTGTATAATTATATTTGAAGTGAGTTTCTTGTAGGCAACATGTTGCTGTATCATGGGTTGTTTTTTAATCCACTGTGAAAATTTCTGAGTTTTTTAAAATTTGCATACTTAGACCATATATATATAAGATAATTATTAATATAGTATATTGATATAAGACAATTATTGATATAACTGCTAGTTTGTTTGGAGAAGGCAATGGCAACCCACTCTAGTACTCTTGCCTGGAAAATCCCATGGATGGCAGGGCCTGGTGGGCTCCCATCTATGGGGTTCCACAGAATCAGGGGTTGCACGACTGAAGCGACTTAGTAGCAGCAGCAGCTAGCTTGTTATTCATTTTCTGCTTACTCTTTCTTCTTTCTTACCTTATAATGGATAATTTGAGCATATTTCTAAGATTCTAACTCAATTTACTTGTTATGCTTTTGAATATATCACTTTATATGATTTTGTCAGTGGCTGTTCTAGATGTTGCAATATAGGTATGTCCCAGTCTACTGGAATTGATGCTTATCATGTTAAGTGAAGTGGGCTACCTTATTTTTATTTAGGTTTTTTATTCTCCTCACTTTTTAAGTATTTCTTCTATATACATTGAGCACCATCATCAGATGTGAAAATTTTTGTTTCAACCATCAAGTATTATTTAAGAAACTTAGAAAAAGTTGGACAGACAAGGGCTTAATTCTCAAAATATATAAGGGCTTAATTTTCAACATATACAAAAAACAAAACAAAAACCCAAACAACCCAATTAAAAAAATGAGCTAAAGACCTAAACAGACATTTCTCCAAAGAAGACATACCGATGGCCGCAGGCACCTGAAAAGATGCCTAACCTCTCTGTCAGCATTGTGCTTGTGTGCTAAGTTACTCCATTCGTGTCCAGCTCTTTGCAACCCTTTGGACTGTAGCCTGCCAGGCACCTCTGTCCATGGGATTTTCCAGGTAAGAATACTGAATTTACTTACCATTTCCTTCTCCAGGGGATCTTCCTGAAACAGGGATTGAACACCAGTCTCATTTATGTCTCCTGCATTGGCAGGCAGGTTCTTTACCACTAGCACCACCTGGGAAGCCTCAGTATTAGAGAAATACAAATCAAAATTACAGTGAGATATCACCTCACACTGGCCATAATGGCCATCATTAAAAAACATGTAACAAATGCTGAAGAGGGTGTGGAGAAAAGGGAGCCCTCCTACACTATAAATTGGTTAGCCACTATGGAGAACAGTATGGAGGTTCCTCAAAAATAAATAAATAAATAAAGTTGACATATGATCCAGTAATCCCACTCCTTGGAACATATCCAGACAAAATGCAACTCAAAATGACACATGTACACCTATGTTCATAGCAGTACTATTTACAGTAGCCAAGACATGGAAATGACCTAAATGTCCATTGAGAAATGAATGAATAAAAAAGGTATGATATATATATATAATATAGATAATATTCCATTATATAATGGAATATTACTCAGCCATAAAAAGACTGAAATAATACTATTTGCATGGCTAGACCTAGAGACTACCATACCAAAGACTCACAGATACAGAGAGCAGACTTGTGGTTGCAAAGACAGAGGAGGGAAAGGGGAGAGCTGGATTGGGAGTTTGGGGTTAGCAGACGGAAACCAGTATCTATAGGATGGTGAAACAACAAGGTCCTACTCTATAGAACAGGGAGGGAGCTATATTCAATATTCTGTAATAAACCATAATGGAAAAGAACAAAAGTTGGATAGTCGACCTCTATTTTTATTTATTCTGATGTTCTCCTTTCCTTTTTGAAGTTGTAGACCTTTTGTTATAATTCCAATTTTGCTTAAAGAACTTCCTTTAGCCATCCCTTATGGACAGTTTAAAATAAAACAGATTATAGGGTTTTCCTTAACTTTGCTGCTGCTGCTGCTAAGTCGCTTCAGTTGTGTCTGACTCTGTGCGACCCCATAGACGGAAGCTCACCAGGCTCCTCTGTCCCTGGGATTCTCCAGGCAAGAACACTGGAGTGGGTTGCCATTTCCTTCTCCAATGCATGAAAGTGAAAAGTGAAAGTGAAGTCGCTCAGTCGTGTCCGACTCTTAGCGACCCCATGGACTGGAGCCTACCAGGCTCCTCCGTCCATGGGATTTTCCAGGCAAAAGTACTGGGGTGGGGTGCCAATGCCTTCCCCGTTCCTTAACTTTATTGCTCTTTAATTTCTGAGAAACATTTTTTTTGCCACACATGGAATTTAGAGTTGGCAGTTCTTTTCCTTCAGTATTTCACTGAAATATTGTGCCACTTTCATGGTTTCAGATAATCAGTGTTGTCCTATAATTACTACATTGTTTCTCATTGGGTAATTTCATAATTTTCTTTGTCCTTAGCATTCCTAAATTTAATTATGATGAGCATTGGCATGGATATTTTGTGTTCATCTATTTGGGATTTGCTTAGCTATTTGTATCTGTAAGTTTGTAGCTTCCACCAAATTGGGAAAACTTTCAGCCATCACTTCTTTGAATATTTTCCACCCCCACTCTATTGCTTCCTTCTGGGATTAAAATTATACAAATGGTAACTCTTTTGCTTTTTTACTGCAGGTTCCTGAAACTCTATTCATTTTCAGTGTATTTTCTGTTCTTCAGATTGGGTGAATTTATTGTTCTAGTCTCAATTTCAATCATTCTATCCTGTGTCATCTCCATTTTACTATTGAATTAAACAGTGGGCTATTGTTTGTTTCCTGTTATTATGTTTTTATGTTCTATAATTTCCATTTGGTTCTTTTTTATAAATTGCATTTATTGACTCAGATTCTCTATTTTTTCACTTATTTAGGGATTTTATAATTACTTATTGAAACATTTTTATTATAGCTTTTCAAAAAATCCTTAGATAATTTCAACATCTGAATAATCTGAGTGTTGGCCTCTGTTCTGGAAGCATTTCTCTTCTGGAATTGTTGGAGGTTAAGATGGGGGAATACTGCAATACCTTGTCCAAGATACATGGGAGGCAGTACAGAAACCCTGGAAACTCCTCCTCCTGCCACTCCTCAACTTTGAACTCAAGGTCGTTAAGCAGCCTGTCTTCTCTTCCTCCCTTCAGAAACTCATTCCTGTTTGTTGCCTTATCTCCAGGGCTTTAACATGAAAGAGTGACCATGTTAGAAGAATAAGGCTACTCCATCTGGTGGAACTGTGAGTACTCAAGTTACTTTTTTGTAAATATAAAAAGTGTTTATATATATGTAAATATAAACACTTCTTAAGAATCAGTGGTAGAAATGACTTCTAAAGTACTCATTTCAAGAAAGCTGATAAAAACACAAATATGCAATTCAAAGTATAGTATTCTAAATCCAGGAAATAAAGTAGCATAGTCCCTCAGTCCTGTCCAACTCTGTGACCCCCTGGACTGTAGCCTGCCAGGCTCCTGTCCGTGGGATTCTCCAGGCAAGAATACTGGGGTGGGCTGCCATTTCCTTCTCCAGGGGGTCTTCCTGACCCAGGGAGCAAACACAGGTCTCCTGCTTTGCAGACAGATTTTTTACCATCTGAGCCACCAGTGCTTTAAGATGTATTGGCTGAGTCGGACATGAGTTTGAGCAAGCTCCAGGAGGTGGTGATGGACAGGGAAGTCTGGTGTGCTGCAGTCCATGGGGTCGCAAAGGGTCAGACACAACTGAGCCACTGAACTGAACTGAACTGAACTGAGGCTGAGTTTGAACATTGTTTATGTTACACTTTCTATACACACATTATAAAAAAGTACTTGACAGTGGCTATGAGGATGAAATCTGTACTAGGAACTTGCTGAGAGCTCATCAGTGGTCATTTCCTATGCCCTTACCAAGAAAATCTTTAATATGAATATAGTTGTATAATACGTAAAACTTGTGAGATTGAATAGATTTTATTGATTTCTTTTCTTCTTAAAAAAAAGCATGGAAAATGAAGTACAGAAAATTTATTACTTTTTAAAGGCCATTTAGCTAACTAGTGGTGCAAGAATCCAGACTAGGGGTTATCAATTTGTGGTTTGTGGAGAGTCAGGAGCTGCATCACCTGTGAACTTGTGAAATACACAAGTTCTCAAGATCCCTTCCTGACTACTGAAACAGAACCTCTAAGGGTGGTTCCCAGAAATATGTTTTAAAAATCCTTCAGGTTGATGATTCTCATGCCCATTAAAATTTGATAACTAATGGCTAGGCATTGATCTGCCTCCCAGGATCTTTCTAATAGTATACCTAATAGGGTGCTGCATGTTTTAATCTAATGGATCCTTTCACCTTATTGATGGCACTTATAATGTACAGAACCTCTATGTCATAATGTGTTCATAACCCACTGAAGAGTCTTACATTTTGGTATTTATGTCCTCTGCATTCTAGAAGGGGAAAAAAGTCATTTCTTGGATTTCTTCTAAACTCCTTTCCCTGCCAATATAGCCAATGTCATCATCTTGCAATACTCTCATGGGGGCAGCCCTAAGTGTTTCTACTGACTTTTTCAGAACATGGTAACCTACAGTTCAACAAATAACCCCAATTCATGATTTGCATTATTCTGTTTTCATACCAACATGTGGATGCCCTTGGATAAAATCCTAAGAATTTCAGGCCCGAGCCCTTGTTTCTTTCTTTTTAATATTTCCTTCAACCAATAGTCAGGACATTGTACCTCTCTCTCCATTTCTACTCCTGACAAAACAGTGGGAAATTACATATGGGGACACAATTGACAGCAGTAATAGGCTCAACTTGGGAGACTTCTCAAAGCTCTCATCCATCCCTCCGTTCAAGTAGACATTATCCTCCTGAGATTTCCCAAATGACTATGAATAGCTCCCTGGATATAATGTCAATTACCTTGGGAAAGGGCCTTGAAGAGAAGTACATCTTTGTGGCTACACTTTATCAGTGAAAGTTGGTCAGTCACGTCTGACTCCTTGGGATCCCATGGACTCACATGGCTACCCAAGCTTTTCCTATGTTATCTGTGCTGAGGACATAGTAAATTGATTGTTGTCAATACACACTTCTAAAAACACTCTATATACATAGTCCCCAAACTTATCAGTGCTAACCTATTTTAGGGCTGGGAGATATAATTTGTGGATAGACTATTAGATGTCACCCCTAGACAGAATATAGCTAGCACGAGATATCGCTCTGTGCTCTCTCCCCTTGTTTAGACAGACTACTGCCCCTAGGCAGCCAGAGATGGCAGTCCTGTAGATAATGGAAAGTAGAATCAGCCAATGATTGGCAGGAGTTACATAATCCACCAAAGCAGCAACAGATTAAAGGTCTTCCCCCATATCTTCCTACACATCTCAAGAAGCTAAAGAGGATGCGGTTGGTGGGACACTGAATTATGATTATCCTCTGAACTTCCTCCACTTTTCTTGCAGTGCCCAACTGCTAACATTGGCCACTGAATGTCTTAGAAATCTGGGAATATCCTTTGTAAATATAAACTGCTTATAGCAATCATGTATTCTCTAAAAAGTATTCAGTATTCTATCACTGTGGGATGAAATGATGAAAGCAGAAATCCTTTCAGTATTTATCTTTAATTGTTATGGGTACTCTGACCTGATATTTACACTCTTACAAAAATCACCTCTCATCTTTAGACATATGAAGGCATTTCTTTAATGTGTTCTTATTTGCATAGGTATTTGATAATTTCTACTCTTTGGAAGTCTGATCCCAAAACTTCTCATGCCCTTAGAATTAATCCCAGAAATATGAATTTTGTTTATAGAAAAACAATTTTGTGTGTGTTTGTGTGTGTATGTCTATATACAGACTGTTATTTTTCCCTGATTTCTTAGAGATTCCCTAAATTCTAGGACTTTGAAATTATCCCATTTATTTGAAATTCTTTAGTGTCTTCTCAGAAAGCCTTGAATTTAGACAGTGGAACTTTTCTAGACCACCTTTTCCTAGTGAATATTTTAATTTTATATTTTATACTACTCATCCTAAACATCACTCTTATTTATAGAGAAAGAAAATGATACCTTTGGTTGGAATTACCTTCTAATCCCCTTTTTATTTTAATTTTAAAATCACCATTAAACTCAAAGTTCTCAACTCTCAGTCTGAGAGATCTAGATGGTACATCTTTAGGACGGTAGGTGAAAGGCAGGAGCTGTTGTCTATATTAGTTCTCTCTATTCTGCAGGCATTATCTCCTAGCTCTGCTGCTAATGGAGTGAGGCCAGTATTTTAAACAGGTTGGAATTTGATGAGTGTTATGTTTGTTTGCCTCCTTTTTCTGGCCATGCAGTCGTGTTACTATATACCTCACCTAGGTACTGCTACTACCTTTCTTTACGAAACTCCAATTTAATCAGCACTTAACCAAAGTTAAGCCGGAATTCAATATTCAAACTGTATTGAGCCCACCATCCAATCCAAAAAACCAAGATAGATCCGATATTTGTTGTAAAAAAAAAAAAAAATTTAACACTGTGTCGGCTTGAGACCACCGAGTTCCAAACCCTGGATCGGACACATTTGAAATATGTTCTACAGAGACTGTTTCTCTTCTTACTCATTACATCTTATAAATTAGAAAACCAAACTTAACAATTACAGATTGTCAAGGATGGCAGTAAGTCTTTAGTGGTCTTAACTGGCATTTCTAAAGTTTTAGACTGAAAATGAAACCAGAAAGAACTCCTTTCACTGCCCTGCCAGATGCTAAATTTTTGAGAGTATGGAAGAAGAACAACAATTTTGGATATTCCCCAACTGGTAGACTGTTCCTGTTAGTACTTCTCTGTTATGAAGACCCAGCGAAGAGGGCTGGGCAATGTCAACTCAAGAAGGAAGACGACGGGACAAAACATAAGATTAGTCATTCTCCTCGCCAAAAGCACAAGGATTGGAAGCTCTGGTGAACATGCAAACGGAATTTGAAGGGTCATAGAGATTTACATTTGAAAAGGACCTAGACTTTAAACTCACCAAGTTGTTACCCAATAGAGATGATTTAAAATTTTAAAATTCTGTCCAAACTGGAAAAGACTAAGATATCACTTAGAAAGTTCATTTTTTTCTTCTTCTAGAAGTGGGAAGGGAGAAGTTAAAGAAAGATAGACCAGTTACAAAGAAATATCTATAGTTTCTTTGCATATCTGAGTAGTAATGTAAGTAAATTTGCAACCTTACTACACATCATTCTCAAAAGCTGAATGGTGGAATAGGTCAGCTTAAGTAATAGTAGCAAATTCCTGTTCTTTTATTTATTCAAATAATATTTGAATTTTGGTCTTATCACATTCTTTTATTGTATCAAGACCTTGAAATAGTTTCTTTTCTTCTGTTGAAACATTCAGATGGAATTTTTAATACAATCAATAGTATATTAACAATTTTTAGTAATTAATAGTGTATTAACAAAAGAAAAAAGAATTGTGTTGAAAAAAGGTCAAACTCTTAGGCAAGCAAGCACTGGAACGTCAAATCTAGTTGTCTCCAGACTTTCATTTAGTCTCTTCAAAAGCTGGTTTGGCAGGTTTTAGGACTATTAAGGATCACACTGAAACAGCACACTGAACTCCAGAAGTTAGCACTTGCTAGAAAAAGGCCATTTTCTTAACCAAGAAGTATTATTGTTCTATCAGATAAGATCAGATCAGTAGCTCAGTCGTGTTCGACTCTTTGCAACCCCATGAATTGCAGCACGCCAGGCCTCCCTATCCATCACCAACTCCCAGAGGTCACTGAGACTCACATCCATCAAGTCAGTGATGCCATCCAGCCATCTCATCCTCTGTCGTCCCCTTCTCCTCCTGCCCCCACTCCCTCCCAGCATTAGAGTCTTCTCCAATGAGTCAACTCTTCCCATGAGGTGGCCAAATTACTGGAATTTCAGCTTTAGCATCATTCCTTTCAAAGAAATCCCAGGGCTGATCTCCTTCAGAATGGACTGCTTGGATCTCCTTGCAGTCCAAGGGACTCTCAAGAGTCTTCTCCAACACTACAGTTCAAAAGCATCAATTCTTCGGCGCTCAGCCTTCTTCACAGTCCAGCTCTCACATCCATACATGACCACAGGAAAGACCATAGCCTTGACTAGGCGAACCTTTGGTGGCAAAGTAATGTCTCTGCTTTTGAATATGTGATCTAGGTTGGTCCTAACTTTCCTTCCAAGGAGTAAGCGTCTTTTAATTTCATGGCTGCAGTCACCATCTGCAGTGATTTTGGAGCCCAGAAAAATAAATTCTGATACCGTTTCCACTGTTTCCCCATCTACTTCCTATGAAGTGATGGGACCAGATGCCATGATCTTCGTTTTCTGAATGTTGAGCTTTAAGCCAACTTTTTCACTCTCCATTTTCACTTTCATCAAGAGGCTTTTGAGTTCCTCTTCACTTTCTGCCATAAGAGTGGTGTCATCTGCATATCTGAGGTTATTGATATTTCTCCCAGCAATCTTGATTCCAGCTTGTGTTTCTTCCAGTCCAGCGTTTCTCATGATGTACTCTGCATATAAGTTAAATAAAGTGTTATGTAAATGAGGCAAAGATGGCTTCTGTATATTGACCCCTAGGTTGTTAATTTCTTCACAGCTGGCTGGCATTTATTAGCTCAAAAGCCCATCAACACAAACTCAAATTTTTGTACATGCAATTGTTTTAGATCAAATAAAGCATTTATTTAGCCATTTAAAGCTTACTGGTTTTGCATACTCCACAAACAGTTGAACCCAGCATTTGCTAGCAATAGAAACAAATTCCAGGGCTAGTAAGTCCTTAAGCTCTTCTGCTGTTACCTAGGCACTCCCAGTTGTACTGCTGAACAGTATCACCAGAGCACCACCTAGACATGTAAGCTCCCTCTCTGATCCCCCTACCCCTGGAAGTCCTCTTATTCTCTTCTACTTCTGGATGGTGGTTCCACCATAGTCTCTGGACACTCTCATGCTATGAAGGACTTTCCCCACATGCAACCTTGTCAAAGTGTTGTCCAACAAAAGTATATGTGTTATGGTCACCTCATGATTGTATATTTTCCTTGATTAGTCCCCAAATATCTTAAACCCCAACACATCGGTTCCCAAATAGTCCCTGGCCCCACTCCCCCCACCCCCGTATCTTAAAATTCATAGACCATTGTCGTTTTGTGGTCCTGGAAACCATGACATGGTATTTTCTGTCATGGTATACCTAAATGCCTAAGGATGACTGTGGATAATGGGATTTGAGGAGATTATATGAACTTTGCTTCTTCTCCTTCCAGAATCAACCTGTCATTACACATTTACCATGTGATGTAGCTTGAGTGTGTTCACGCTCACTTTAAATGACAAGGTAAGGTAGCGTTCTAATAAAATTTGAGTATCTTCAACTTTAGAAATCATGATATTTTGTATTATCAGGTAATAATAGGTTGAAGCTTTAAGCTACTTGAAATAATGAAAATGATTTTGCTAGAATAGAATAGAATAGACTCAGTGGAATGTTTGTATTTTTCACTTGTACTCAAATTTGTACTCATAAGCAGTTTTCAATATGGACAAACAGTATTTCCGTAACTGCCCACGTCAATGAACAATGGATTGATAGAATGGACATTTGTGACCATTGTTTGATCATATTCATATCTTTCACTATTGCTTTTAACTTTGAATTTAGGCATATAAATTTATATTATATATAAAAAATATATATTATATATTATATATTATAATATAAATTTATATTATATATAAAATATATATATTATATATTTTATATATTATATATAAAATTAAAAATTTTATAAATTCAAATTTTTAATTTGAATTTAGGCATAGTGGTATATTTTATCATTTGCCAATTTAACCTTTGCATAAAGCAATACTTGAGTCTGAATTCAGGTTGCAACTATGTTTTCACATAGTGGTACATTTCCTTGCAATACGTAGTTGCTGTTCCATTATGCATGCGTGCTAAGTCGCTTTAGTTGTGTCCAACTCTGTGCAACCCCATGGACTGTAGCCCTCCAGGGTCCTCTGACCATGGAATTTTCTGAGCAAGAATACTGGAATGGGTAGGCATTCCCTTTGCCAGAGGATCTTCCCAACCCAGGGATAGAACCCAGGTCTCCTGCATTGCAGGCAGATTATTTATCATCTGAGCCACCTAGGAAGCCCCAACTGAATGTCATAATTTATCCTCTTGTAGTTGTTCAGCTGCTAAGTCCTATCTGACTCTTTGTGACCCCATGGACTGCAGCACACCTGACTTCCCTGATCTTCACTATCTCCCTGAGTTCGCTCAAATTCATGTCCTTAGAGTCGGTGATGCTGTCTAACCATCTCCTCCTCTACCACCCTTTTCTCCATTTGCCTTCAGTCTTTCCCAGCATCAGGGCCTATTCCAGTGAGTCAGCTCTTCACATCAGGTGGCACAAATATTGGAGCTTCAATTTCAGCATCAGTCCTTTCAATGAATATTCAGGGTTGATTTTCTTTAGGATTTACTGGTTTGATCTTCTTGCAGTTCAAGGGACTTTCAAGAGTCTTCTCCAACACCACAATTTGAAAGCATCAAATGTGCTCAGAAAACTTACATTAACCTATGGGTGAGATAAAGCCAATTTTATAACAAAACATTGAATACTTCAGGTAATTCACTGAATACTGTATTGAAAGTGAAAAAACGGAATGATTATATGGGTACAGAATGGTTGTAAGTGTATAAATTGCTTACCATTGTGATTGTGGGACTGACGTTTATAAAGACGAAAAAAAAATTAAGTAGAAACTTTTAAAGTAGAGGCCCCTCTGTAGGGGGAAATTTTGTGATTGGATTTCCTGAAATAGACACAGAATGAGGAGATTCTATCCGATGTGAAATCTCATTGTGGAGAACTCTACATTTATCAGTCAGTCTTTCTCACCAGTTACTGCAGTGATAACATACCAGGCCCAGGAAAAAGAACCATGGTAATAGAATGGATATTATTTTGTGCCCCAAAACATGGGCTTCCTTTCATCAATGATTAGCTAACAATGACATTAGGTAAGTACCCAGTTTACCAATATCAGGCCAACGTTAAATCCCCAGTAAGATGTTATTCCCTAGTAGACTACCTGGCCAGTGGTGGCCGATCAGCTGCACTGGACTCTGTCTATCATAAAGTTTGCAGAAATCACTTCTCATTAGAGAATAGACCTTTACTGCCTATCAAATCAAAGATAGATTTGACTTTTCAACAAACAAAACTTTTGCCAGCATCATCATCTATGGACATGATGATAGCCTTCATCTATGGACATGATGATAGCCTTAACCATTAATATAGTATTCCACTCAGCATAGTTTCTGATCAAGAAATTTGCTTTTATACCAAAAAAATGCACATCAGTGAATTAATCACTAGAGGACTGGCCACTTCACCATGTATTCAAAAACCCAAAAGCAGCTGGCCTAACAAAATTGGGAAGAAACATTGAAGAACTCATTTCAAAAGATAGACAAAATTCATAAAACTTTAGCTATATTAAAAAAAAAGAATATTCAAATAAATAAAACCTGAAATGAAAAGGGAAACGTTATAAGATACCACAGAAATAAAGGACCTTAAAGGACCACTATGAACCACAAATTAGATAACCTAGAAGAAATAGATAAATTCCTAGAAGTATGCAGAGAGCAAGACTGATTCATGAGGAATAAGTCTTTTCTTTTATAATTGAAGTATAGTTGGTTTACAATGTTATGTTAGTTTCTGGTGTATAGCATAATGATTCAGTGTTTTTACAGATTATATTTCATTATAGGTTATTAAAAGATAATGGGTAAAATTCCCTATGTTTTACAGTGTATCCTTGTTGCTTATCTATTTTATATATAGTAGTTTGTCAATCACATACATTTAATTTGTTTCTCCTACCTTTCCTTTCCTTTTTGGTAACCACGATTTCTTTTTTAATATCTGTGAGTCTGTTCTGTTTTGTATATACTTTAATTTGATTTTTTTTACATTCCATTATAAAATGGATGTCATACAGTATTTGTCTTCCTCTGACTTATTTCACTGAACATGATATTATCTAGGTCCATTTACATTGCTGAAAATGGCAGTATTTTATTCTTTTTCAAGAGTGGGTAATACGCCATAATTGATTCCGTGTCTTAGCGCTCATAAATACTGAGGCTATTAAACTTGGGGTACGTGTATCTTTTTGAATTAGAGTTTTTGTTTTTCCCAGATGTTTACCCAAGTGAAAATACTGGATCATATAGTAGTTCTATTTTCAGTTATTGAAGAAACCTCCATACTATTTTCATAGTGGCTGAACTTATTTACATTCCTACAAACAGTGTGTGAGGATTCTCTTTTCTTCACATCTTCCCAACTTTTTTATTTGTAGATTTTTTTTATCATAGCTAGTCTATACAGTTAAATAATAAATAAGGGCAATGAATCAGTAATAATTTGAAGAAAAAACTTTCCAAGAAAAAAAATGCCCAGAACCAGATAGTTTCACTGATGAATTACATCAAACATTAAAGACAAATAACACAATCCTTCTCAAATTATTAAAAAAAAAGTGAAGAAGAATGAACACTCCCAAATTTTTACAAAATGAGCATTTTCATGACACTAAAGCCATATAAAGGCACTATAAGAAAACTACAGACTGATCTCCCTGATGAATATAAACACAAAAACAGTCACCTGTATATTAGCAAATTGAATTAAACAGGAATATTAAAAGAATCACATACCATGAGCAACTTGGCTTTATCCTTGGGATTCAAGGATGGTATAACATACAAAAAAGTCAATAAATTTAATATACCACTTTAATAGAATGGAAAACAAAAGTCATGATAATCTCAATAGATGCAGAAAACCATCTGAAAGTATTCAATATCCATTTGTAACAAAAGTTCTCAAAAAAGTTGGTATGGAAGTTATGTACTTCAATGTAATAAAAATCATATATAAGAAGCCCACAGTTAATATCATACTTAACAGTATACGGATGAAAGCGTTTCCTCTAAGAACAGAAACAAGACAGGGTATCCATTCTCACCACTCTTGTTTAGTAAGGTACTAAAGTCCTAGCCCGGGGAAGGCAATGGCACCCCACCCCAGTACTTTTGCCTGGAAAATCCCATGGACGGAGGAACCTGGTAGGCTAAAGTCCATGGGGTCACTAAGAGTCAGGCACGACTGAGTGACTTCACTTACACTTTTCACTTTCATGCATTGGAGAAGGAAATGGCAAACCACTTCAGTATTCTTGCCTGGAGAATCCCAGGGACGGGGGAGCCTGGTGGGCTTCCATCTATGGGGTTGCACAGAGTCGGACACGACTGAAGTGACTTAGCAGCAGCAGCAGCAAAGTCCTAGCCAGAGTAATAAGGCAGGTTAAAAAAAAAAAAAAGTCATGCAAATCAGAAATAAAGAAGTAATATAACTTTGTGTGCTGATGACATTATATAGAAAATACCAAAGACTCCAATAACAACAACAAAAAAGGTTATAGCTAACCAATAAATATGGGAAAGTTGCAGGTCTACAAAAATCTACATAGTCTACAAAAATCAGTAGAGTTGTATATAGTATCAATTAATTCTAAGAAAAAGAAATAAAACAATCTCATTTATCATAGTATCAGAAACAATAAATTACTAGGAGTAGTAAATTTGAACAAGGAGGTGAAAAGACCCATATGCTGAAAATTATGACATTGATGAAAGATTTTGAAGAAGACACAAATAAATGGAAAGGTATCTTATGTTCATGAATTGGAAAAATTAAAATGTTAAACTGTCCATACCAACCAAAACCATCCATGGATGCAATATAATCCCTATCAAGATTGCAAGGGCTTTTTTTTTTTTTTTTACTGAAATAGAAAAAGTCATTCTAAACTTCACATGCAACCTCAAAAGATTCTAAATACCTAACACAATCCTGTGAGGAAAGAACGAAGCTGGAAGCATCACAGGTCCTGATTTTTTAACTATTTTACAAAGCTAGAAAATCCCATGGACAGAGAAGCCTGGCCGGGCTACAGTCCATGGGGTTGCAAAAGAGGCAGACACAACTTATGACTAAATAACATTTTGTACTCCAAGACCAAATTTGCCTGTTACTCTAGGTATCTCTTGACTTCCTACTTTTCCATTCCAGTAATTCTCCAAGCCAGGCTTCAGCAATATGTGAACCGTGAACTTCCTGATGTTCAAGCTGGTTTTAGAAAAGGCAGAGGAACCAGAGATCAAATTGCCAACATCCGCTGGATCATGGAAAAAGCAAGAGAGTTCCAGAAAAACATCTATTTCTGCTTTATTGACTATGCCAAAGCCTTTGACTGTGTGGATCACAATAAACTGTGGAAAATTCTGAAAGAGATGGGAATACCAGACCACCTGACCTGCCTCTTGAGAAGCCTGTATACAGGTCAGGAAACAACAGTTAGAACTGGTCATGGAACAACAGACTGGTTCCAAATAGGAAAAGGAGTACGTCAAGGCTGCATATTGTCACCATGTTTATTTAACTTATATGCAAAGTACATCATGAGAAATGCTGGACTGGAAGAAACACAAGTTGGAATCAAGATTGCCAGGAGAAATATCAATAACCTCTGATATGCAGATGACACCACCCTTATGGCAGAAAGTGAAGAGGGACTCAAAAGCCTCTTGATGAAAGTGAAAGTGGAGAGTGAAAAGGTTGGCTTAAAGCTCAACATTCAGAAAACGAAGATCATGGCATCTGGTCCCATCACTTCATGGCAAATAGATGGGGAAACAGTGGGAACAGTGTCAGACTTTATTTTTCTGGGCTCCAAAATCACTATAGATGGTGACTGTAGCCATGAAATTAAAAGACACTTACTCCTTGGAAGGAAAGTTATGACCAACCTAAATAGCATATTCAAAAGCAGAGACATCACTGTGCCAACAAAGGTTCGCCTAGTCGAGGCTATGGTCTTTCCCGTGGTCATGTATGGATGTGAGAGCTGGACTGTGAAGAAGGCTGAGCGCCGAAGACTTGATGCTTTTGAACTGTGGTGTTGGAGAAGACTCTTGAGAGTCCCTTGGACTGCAAGGAGATCCAAGCAGTCCATTCTGAAGGAGATCAGCCCTGGGATTTCTTTGAAAGGAATGATGCTAAAGCTGAAACTCCAGTACTTTGGCCACCTCATGCGAAGAGTTGATTCATTGGAGAAGACTCTGATGCTGGGAGGGATTGAGGGCAAGAGGAGAAGGGGACAACAGAGGATGAGATGGCTGGATGGCATCACTGACTCGATGGATGTGAGTCTGAGTGACCTCTGGGAGTTGGTGATGGACAGGGAGGCCTGGCGTGCTGCGATTCATGGGGTCACAAAGAGTTGGACACAACTGAGTGACTGATCTGATCTGATCCCTATGATAAAAAGGACATCTTTGGGGGGTGTTAGTTCTAGAAGGTTGTGTAGGTCTTCATAGAACCATTCAACTTCAGCTTATTTAGCATTATTGGTTGAGGCATGGACTTGGATTACTATGATACTAAATGGTTTGCCTTGGAAACAGAGATGATTCTGTCATTTTTGAGATTGCACCTAAGTACTCCATTTCAAACTCTCTTGTTGACTACGATGGCCACTCCATTTCTTCTAGGCATTCTTGCCCGCAGTAGTAGATATAATGGTCATCTGAGTTAAATTCGCCCATTCTAGTCCATTTAAGTTCACTGATTCCTAAATGTCGACGTTCACTCTTTCCATCTCCTGTGTGACCACTTTCAATTTACTTTGAATCGTGGACTGAACATTCCAGGTGTCTATGCAATATTGTTCTTTACAGTATCGTACTTTACTTCCATCACTACTCACATCCACAATGGAGTGTTGTTTTTGCTTTGGCTCTGTCTCTTCATTCTTTCTGGTATCATTTCTCCACTCTTCTCCAATAGCGTATTCAGCACCTACCAACCTGGGGAGTTCATCTTCCAATGTCATATCATTTTGCCTTTTCATATTGTTCATACTTTATTTTACTGGGCTCCAAAATCACTGCAGATGGTGGCTGCAGCCATGAAATTAAAATAGGCTTGCTCCATAGAAGAAAAGCTATGGCCAACCTAGACAGCATATTAAAAAGCAGACACATTACTTTCCAACAAAGGTCCATGCAGTCAAAGCTATGGTTTTTCAAGTAGTCATGTATGGAGGTGACAGTTGAACTATCAGATCAGATCAGATCAGATCAGTCGCTCAGTCGTGTCCGACTCTCTGCGACCCCATGAACTGCAGCACGCCAGGCCTCCCTGTCCATCACCAACTCCCGGAAGTCACTCAGACTCACATCCATCGAGTCAGTGATGCCATCCAGCCATCTCATCCTCCGCCGTCCCCTTCTCCTCCTGCCCCCAATCCCTCCCAGCATCAGAGTCTTCTCCAATGAGTCAACTCTTCGCCTCAGGTGGCCAAAATACTGGAGTTTCAGCTTTAGCATCATTCCTTCCAAAGAAATCCCAGGGCTGATCTCCTTCAGAATGGACTGGTTGGATCTCCTTGCAGTCCAAGGGACTCTCAAGAGTCTTCTCCAACACCACAGTTCAAAAGCATCAAGTCTTCGGCGCTCAGCCTTCTTCACAGTCCAGCTCTCACATCCATACGTGACCACGGGAAAGACCATAGCCTTGACTAGGCGAACCTTTGTTGGCACAGTGATGTCTCTGCTTTTGAATATGCTATTTAGGTTGGTCATAACTTTCCTTCCAAGGAGTAAGCGTCTTTTAATTTCATGGCTGCAGTCACCATCTGCAGTGATTTTGGAGCCCAGAAAAACAAAGTCTGACACTGTTCCCACTGTTTCCCCATCTATTTGCCATGAAGTGATGGGACCAGATGCCATGATCTTCGTTTTCTGAATGTTGAGCTTTAAGCCAACCTTTTCACTCTCCACTTTCACTTTCATCAAGAGGCTTTTGAGTTCCTCTTCACTTTCTGCCATAAGAGTGGTGTCATCTGCATATCAGAGGTTATTGATATTTCTCCTGGCAATCTTGATTCCAACTTGTGTTTCTTCCAGTCCAGCGTTTTTCATGATGTACTCTGCATATAAGTTAAATAAACAGGGTGACAATATACAGCCTTGACGTACTCCTTTTCCTATTTGGAACCAGTCTGTTGTTCCATGTCCAGTTCTAACTGTTGCTTCCTGACCTGCATACAAATTTCTCAAGAGGCAGATCAGGTGGTCTGGTATTCCCATCTCTTTCAGAATTTTCCACAGTTTATTGTGATCTACACAGTAAAAGGCTTTGGCATAGTGAAAGCTGAATGCTGAAAAATTGATACTTTTGAACTGTGGTTATGGAGAAGACTCTTGAGAGTCCCTTGGACTGAAAGGATATCCAAGCGGTCCATCCTAAAGGAAATCAGTCCTGAATATTCATTGGAAGGACTGATGCTGAAGCTGAAACTCCAATACTTTGGCCACCTGATACGAAGAACTGACTCATTTGAAAAGACCCTGATGCTGGGAAAACCCTCACATAGGGTCAACTAATGGCTTCCCCAGTGGCTCAACAGGTCAAGAATTCTCCTGCAATACAAGAGACACAGGAGCCATGGGTTTCATCCCTGGGTCAGGAAGATACCCCAGAAAAGGATATGGTAATCCACTCCAATACTCTTGCCTGAAAAATCCCATGGACAGTGGAACCTGGCAGGCTACAGTTCATGGGGTCACAAAGACTCAGACATGACTGAGCAACTAAGTACAGCAATAACAAAAGGTCAATTAATATTCCATAAGGAAGCCAAGAATACTCCATGAGGAGAAGATAGTCTATTCAATAAACAGTGTTCAGGAAACTGGAAAATCACATGTGAAAGAATAAAATTGGACACTTATATCACACCATACACAAAATTCAACTGAAAATGGATTAGAGGCTTAAATGTACAACACACAGCTATAAAACTACTAAAAGAAAACACAGAGCAATATTCTCTGGCACCTGTGGGCAACAGTTTTTTTTTCTTTTTAATATGACCACAAAAGTACAAATAGCAAAAGCAAAATAAATAAATGGGACTTCATGAAACTAAAAAGCTTCTGACCAGCAAAAGAAGCAATAAACTAAATGAAAAGGCAACCTATAGAATGGCAACCTACAGAAAATATTTGCATACCACCTGTCTGATAAGGGGTAAATTTGAAAATATACAACAAATTTAATTCAACAGCAAGAAGAAAACCCATTTAAAAAATGGGAAGAAGATTTGGATAAACATTCTTCCAAAGATGATACACAAATGGCTAACACGACATGAAAAGATTCTTAACATGACTAGTCATCAGGAAACTGTAAATCCAAACCATAATGAGTTATCGCCTGTTAGAATGGCTATCATCAAAAAGACAAGTGATAACAAGAGTTGGTAAAGATGTGGAGAAAAGGAAATTCATATGCACTGTTGATGGGAATGTAAATTGGTGAACCATTATGGAAAATAGTATGGAGTTTCCTCAAAAAATTAAAAATAGAACTAATATATTATCCAACAATTCAACTCCTGGGTATAACTCCAAAGGAAATGAAAGCACTATCTTGAAGAGATATCTGCAACTCATGTTTACTATAGCTTTATTCATAATAGCCTAGATATGCAAACAACCTAAGTATACATTAACAGATGAATGGGTAAAGAAAGTGCAGAATATTTATATCATAATTCAACCATAAATAGAAGGAAATCCTGCCTTTTATGACATGGCCCAGGAGGTTATTATGCTAAATGAAATAAGTCAGACACAGAGAAATATTGTATGTTCTCATTTATATATGGAACCTAAAAAGCACTAAACTCACCGAAACTGAGAGTAGAATGTTGGTTGCCAGGGGCTGGGGATGGGGGAAATGAGATGTTGATCAAATGGTACGAATTTCTAGCTGTGAGTAAGTTCTGGATACCTCAGGTACAGCATTACAGATTATAATTAATATACCTAGTAATATTACTGAGCGCAGAAGAATTGATGCTTTTGAACTGTGGTGTTGGAGAAGACTCTTGAGAGTCCCTTGGACTGCAAGGAGATCCAACCAGTCCATTCTGAAGAAGATCAGCCCTGGGATTTCTTTGGAAGGAATGATGCTAAAGCTGAAACTCCAGTATTTTGGCCACCTGAGGCGAAGAGTTGACTCATTGGAGAAGACTCTGATGCTGGGAGGGATTGGGGGCAAGAGGAGAAGGGGACGGCGGAGGATGAGATGGCTGGATGGCATCACTGACTCGATGGATGTGAGTCTGAGTGACCTCCGGGAGTTGGTGATGGACAGGGAGGCCTGGAGAGCTGCGATTCATGGGGTCACAAAGAGTCAGACACGACTGAGCGACTGAACTGAACTGAACTGAAGGCAGGAGAAAAATAGAGGCTTATTTAGAAACAAGGAAGCACAGAATTATGGAGACAAAGACTAAATCCTAATGTTTACGTATTTTCTCATACGTTTACTAAAAGGGCTGCTTAATGGACCAGATTGAATAAAAAAGCACTTGAAGAGGATCATATTTGTCCAATGAGAAGGAAAAATCAGAGCACAGATAGGAAGAAAATACCTCTGTTGACACAGGTATATATTATGCTTTTCTTTATGGAAAACCACAAAGATTTAATGAAGCAGAAGATTTAACAAGGTGACGATTTTCCTTTTCCATGAGAATTCCTTAGGGGCTGATTTTTAAGGAAGGGAGGGATAAACATTTAGAAGGATAGATACACAACACCTTGTGTGTGGTTTTCACAAGGGAGGGAGTCATATAGTCATGTTTTTGAAATGCATATGTGAGTATGGGGAATTGGTAACAGAATGACAGCTTTCAGATGTGGAACATGAGCTAGGACAGCTGGCTGGCAGTGAGTGGGCTGATAGTTAACAACTGGAAAAAGAAGAATTGTTTGGAAAGAGGTAGACTTAAAGAGAATTTTAAAAAGATTTTTTTATAATTCACTGCAGAAGATCTTTACCTCTCTAAATTAGTCAGAATTCAATTACTAAAATGGAAACCACACAGTTTTTTTTTTTTAATCAAAGATAATTTAAGAAATTGGTTAATCAATTGGAGGTTAACTTATTGGAAGTTAAGTATTGGTTAATATCCCATGGACAAAGGAGCCTGGTGGGCTATTGTCCATGTGGTCACAAAGAATTGGACACGACTGAAGCGACTTTGCATGCATGCACGCACATTGGTTAGTATTGGAAGACTGGCAGTACAGAATGGAAACACAAAACAACAGAGATAGTAATTACAGGAAGCAGCTACTAACCCCAGCTTTGCCCATTCTACAAAGAGAGGTTGTTGCGATGATCAGAACCTGCTAAGTCTATAGGAGGGGCCCCAGAAATCCAACCATAGCCAAAACCCAGACCTCTGAGGGATGAATGGTACTTAGCTTGTGCTCACATCTTAGAATCAATGAGGTTGATTCTGAGAATGGTAGAAGAATCTGAGAGCTGGAACAGACTGTTTCTAAAATAGGGAGAAGAACATTGATGGGGTGACACTGACAAGAATAGCAAGTAAATACTAAGACACAAATTCTTTCTTCCCTTTCCTATATTTTAGCTTCCCCTAGAGCCCAGCTTTGGCCAAACTTAACAGAGAGCCAGATGGCAAAGGAGAAATGTAATTTACAGAGTATCAGCTCCAGCATCACAAAGCCAACTAGAGAAGATGGGTTGAAGCTGAGAGAAAATTGCTTAATCACTAGCCCTCTCTCATTAAAAGACCTGTGGTAATGATAAATATTGTTTTTCAGAGCTTTCTGGATTCAGACTTGTAGTTCCAAGTTGTGTTAATGATAAGATTGCTCTCAAGTTGGCCTAACTATTAGAGCTTCAAGCATAGGTTAACCTCTCTAAACCCTGTAGCCTTTACCTGGTCAAGGCATTAAAAAAAATCCCTGAATACAGTATATTTAATATGTATGATTAAGTGCCATTATTCCCTCTCAGTGGTGTCACATAATTACTTACCTAGACAATCATGAAATGAAAAGCAATGTGGGTTTCTCCTCCTAATAGTAGACTTTTTCCTTCATGTTTGTGCTTCCCTGTAAAGCAACTCGATAAAATGCAAGAGGACATGGATGTGTGGGTGTATAGTTGGTCCTCTGTCCCATATATCCTCCCAGATTTTATATCCAAATGCTTAAGGAAGCTACACATTCACTCAGAGAATTTCTTCTATGTCAGAGTTTTCCAGAGTGTAATACAAGACATACCACTGGTGGTTGAAAGAATATTTTACTTAAGGCCTAAATGGTACTTCAGCTTCACTCATCAGATGCTGACTGGAACCTCAGCATTCACAATCCAGTCTCAGAAGGACTGTCAGAAACCTCTGTGTACCTTATGTGACTCTCCTCTTCTGTCTATTCTCTCTCCCTGATATGTTTTAGGGACCCTGGCTTACCTTCCTGCAGCCATTTCTTGGCCCATTATCATCCCTCAGCTCTCATTTTAGCAATCTTGCCTTAACTTTCTTTCTTTAATTCTCTCAGTGTCTCAACTTGGGCCTCAAGTGCTTCTTTATACTCCCATAAGCCCCATCACTTCATGGCAAATAGATGGGGAAACCATGGAAACAGTGAGAGACTTTATATTTGGGGGGCTCCAAAATCACTGCAGATGGTGATTACAGCCATGAAATTAAAAGATGCTTGCTCCTTGGAAGGAAAACTATGACAACCTAGACAGCTTATTAAAAAGCAGAGACATTACTTTGCTAACAAAGGTCCATCTAGTCAAAGCTATGGTTTTTCCAGTAGTCATGTATGGATGTGAGAGGTGGACTATAAAGAAAGCTGAGCACCGAAGAATTGATGCTTTTGAACTGTGGTTTTGGAGAAGACTTGAGAGTCCCTTGGATGGCAAGGAGATCCAACCAGTCCATCGTAAACGAAATCAGTCCTGAATATTCATTGGAAGGACTGATACTGAAGCTGAAACTCCAATACTTTGGCCACCTGATGCAAAGAACTGACTCATTAGAAAGGACCCTGTTGCTGGGAAAGACTGAAGGCAGGAAGAGAAGGTGATGACAGAGGATGGGATGGTCGAATGGCATCACTGACTCAATGGATATGAGTTTGAGTAAGTGCTGGGAATTGGTGATGGACAGGGAGGTCTGGTGTGCTGCAGTCCATGGGGTTGCAGAGTCAGACACAACTGAATGATTGTATTGAACTGAAGCCCCTATTTTTTCAAACAACAACCCTGCTTAAATTTTCATCCCCAGGGTCCCCTTTCTGCAGCCCACTCATTATTTCCATGTCAATCCACACAGCTTCAGATTCCTTTCAGTTCAGAGTTCCTTCTTCAGTATCTGTGATAATAGTATCTGTGAGAATATTGGTACCATGGTTTCAGTATCTCTCTATTGATTTCAGATTCACTGTCCTCCAATTTCCCCTCTTCTTTTTCTTTATTCAGTTTTCCTTCCCAGCATCTCCAGACATTTATTGTGTAGCCAAAGTCAAGCTGTTTCTTTCCTTCTCCTTGCTCTTACCATCTTCCCCTTTTCTTGAGTTCAGTCTTGGAACCTGGACAGCTGGACTCAGGCCACTTCTCTAGGTTCTATATTGGTATCTCAAGCCTCACTTCTTTAGCTTGAAGAGTAGTTCTTTCATCTAGAGTTGTGATCCTTCCTACTTTCATGCCCACATTTTTATTTTTCACTAAATTTATTTAATAATAAATAAGGATCCTTGGAGAAGGAAATGGCAACCCACTTCA
Source organism: Tragelaphus eurycerus (assembly GCA_935064755.1). Lineage (NCBI taxonomy): Eukaryota > Metazoa > Chordata > Mammalia > Artiodactyla > Bovidae > Tragelaphus > Tragelaphus eurycerus. The sequence continues at coordinate 16,080,369 of CAKXYN010000035.1, forward strand.
ATATTCTTGCCTGGGAAATCTCATGGTCCAAGGAGCCTGGCAGACTATAGTCCATGGGATTGCAAAGAGTCCATCATGGCTGAGTGACCAAATCAACACCACCAAAAGTGACCCTATTTAGGGAATATTATTAAATAAACCAGAAGTGATGGTGTACCAAAGGGTTTATGTTTGAGAAATATTCTCCTGAAGGTCTTCAGATGATTAAAAGAATTCGTGGGTGGGTCTGGACTTCTCTAGGCTCTAGAAGGCTCACTGGACTTCTCTAATGACAAACATGTTGTTTTCATGTTCTAAGTACGATTCCATTTAAGAAAGGAATCTGTCATGGAATCCATGATCTTCAATGCTTGGATATGGTTATTGCTGGTATTCAGTGATATTTATAACTTTCCTGAACTTACTTCCTGGGCAAGAGGAAGCCTGAAGTACTAAGTCAGAGCTAGTCTTGAGGGTATGTAGCAGACACAGTGAGGAGGTAAAAGAGTTTGGAACAAAAGTTATTGCATAGACTGAACAGACCTAGGCAATCATAGTGGAGGCAAGGATCCAATATGGCAAACAGAAACACATTCACAAGGAAAAGCTTGCTGAACACCCAAGAATATAGATCAGAACAGGAAGGCTAAGGGTGGTGAAACAGGGTGTGACCTGAAGAGATAATGTGCGGCACTAAAGGGTAAGCATTACCAGCAATATGTGAACCGTGAACTTCCTGATATTCAAGCTGGTTTTAGAAAAGGCAGAGGAACCAGAGATCAAATTGCCAACATCTGCTGGATCATCGAAAAAGCAAGAGAGTTCCAGAAAAACATCTATTTCTGCTTTATTGACTATGCCAAAGCCTTTGACTGTGTAGATCACAATAAACTGTGGAAAATTCTGAAAGAGATGGGAATACCAGACCACCTGATCTGCCTCTTGAGAAATCTGTATGCAGGTCAGGAGGCAACAGTTAGAACTGGTCATGGAACAACAGACTGGTTCCAAATAGGAAAAGGAGTATGTCAAGGCTGTATATTGTCACCCTGTTTATTTAACTTATATGCAGAGTACATCATGAGAAACGCTGGACTGGAAGAAACACAAGTTGGAATCAAGATTGCTGGGAGAAATATCAATAACCTCAGATATGCGGATGACACCACCCTTATGGCAGAAAGTGAAGAGGAACTAAAAAGCCTCTTGATGAAAGTGAAAGTGGAGAGTGAAAAGGTTGGCTTAAAGCTCAACATTCAGAAAACGAAGATCATGGCATCTGGTCCCATCACTACATGGGAAATAGATGGAGAAACAGTGGAAATTGTGTCAGACTTTATTTTTCTGGGCTCCAAAATCACTGCAGATGGTGACTGCAGCCATGAAATTAAAAGACGCTTACTCCTTGGAAGGAAAGTTATGACCAACCTAGATAGCATATTCAAAAGCAGAGACATCACTTTGCCAACAAAGGTTCGCCTAGTCAAGGCTATGGTCTTTCCTGTGGTCATGTATGGATGTGAGAGTTGAACTGTGAAGAAGGCTGAGCGCCGAAGACTTGATGCTTTTGAACTGTGGTGTTGGAGAAGACTCTTGAGAGCCCCTTGGACTGCAAGGAGATCCAACCAGTCCATTCTGAAGGAGATCAGCCCTGGGATATGCAAAGAGTTGACTCATTGGAGAAGACTCTGATGCTGGGAGGGATTGGGGGCAAGACGAGAAGGGGACGACAGAGGATGAGATGGCTGGATGGCATCACTGACTCGATGAATGTGAGTCTGAGTGACCTCCGGGAGTTGGTGATGGACAGGGAGGCCTGGCGTGCTGCGGTTCATGGGGTCGCAAAGAGTCGGACAGGACTGAGCAACTGATCTGATCTGATCTGATCTGATTACCAGCACTTTCTCTAGGCAGCTGCAGCTCCAACCTTCCTGCAGTTGGAGGAATTGTTAGGAGTGAGGGGATCATATCTCTAATGGTACCAACAGTAGAAGCTACCAAATTGCAACAATAGTAACTGCCCAAAGGAACAAAGCATTTAAGAAAACCACGCTGAATGTATGCAGCCTTTGTTACTTATAAATTATTTACTGATTGAAACAGCTTTTTATTGTATTAAAGTTCCAGGGTGCTTAGCAAAAATGGAGAAAAATGGTGAGGTAAATGATATAATAGTAGCTTGTGGTATTGTGATTCACGCAACATTGGGCATAAAGTGATTCTTCAGTGACTTCGTGGGAAAATAACTGAAATGCTCAGTTGTTTAATAGAATTACAATGGAACTGCCATGGAATTCAACAATTGTCAACAGAGCTCTTGTAAAATTTCACTTCCTTCTTCCCTTTTCTCTTCTACCCCTATCCTCACTCAAATTGATAAATCTGGAATATTTTGACTTCTTCCTTCTCTCTATGGTCACCCATGCATCAGGATTTTATTTCAGAGAATTAATGTTTTCACCTTTGGATTATTATCAAAAATACCTTTTAAGTATGGAGCTGCTGCTTCTAAGTCACTTCAGTCATGTCTGACTCTGTGTGACCCCATAGACGGAAGCTCACCAGGCTCCCCCGCCCCTGGGATTCTCCAGGCAAGAACACTGGAGTGGGTTGCCATTTCCTTCTCCAAAGCATGAAAGTGAAAAGTGAAAAGTGAAAGTGAAGTCGCTCAGTCGTGTCCAACTCTTAGTGACCCCATGGACTGGAGCCTACCAGGCTCCTCCGTCCATGGGATTTTCCAGGCAAAAGTACTGGGGTGGGGTGCCATTGCCTTCCCCGAAGTATGGAGCTACCAACTATCAATTATACATTTAAAGTAATTATATATTTATAACTAAGTTAATTGACCACCATCTTTCTTCCTATGTTTTCCTATTGTGAAGTTTTGGTTTTGGTGTTCTATTGTTTGTCTTGTTCAGGTGCTTTCATCTTTATTTTCTCCAGAAAGCATACATAAAAATATACTTAGATCTCTGCATTTTTATACATATCTTTCACTATCACAGTTAATAGTTTGATTGAATTCAGTCATTTCTCTTAGTAGTCAAGCTCAGTTCAGTTACGCAATCATGTCCTACTCTTTGTGACCCCATGGACTGCAGCACTCCAGGCCTCCCTGTCCATCACCAACTCCCCAAATTTGCTCAAACTCATGTCCATTGAGTTGGTGATGCCATTCAACCATCTCATCCTCTGTCGTCCCCTTCTCCTCCTGCCTTCAATCTTTCCCAGCATCAGGGTCTTTTCCAATGAGTCAGCTCTCCGCGTCAGGTGGCCAAAGTATTGGAGTTTTAGTGTCAGCATCAGTCCTTCCAGTGAACACCCAGGACTGATTTTCTTTAGCATGGACTGCTTGGATATCCTCGCAGTCCAAGGGACTCTCAAGAGTCTTTTCCAACACCACAGTTCAAAAGCATCAATTCTTCGGCACTCAGCTTTCTTCACAGTCCACCTCTCACATCCATACATGACCACTGGAAAACCATAGCCTTGACTAGACAGACCTTTGTTGGCAAACTAATGTCTCTGTTTTTGAATATGCTATCTAGGTTGGTCATAACTTTTATTCCAAGGAGGAAGTGTCTTTTAATTTCATGGCTGCAGTCACCATCTACAGTGATTTTGGAACCCCCTTCAAAAAATAAAGTCTGTCACTGTTTCCACGGTCTCCCCATCTATTTGCCATGAAGTGATGGGACCAGATGCCATGATCTTAGCTTTCTGAATGTTGAGTTTTAAGCCAACTTTTTCACTCTCCTCTTTCACTATCATCAAGAGGCTCTTTAGTTCTTATTCACTTTTTGCCATAAGTGTGGTATCATCTGCATATCTGAGATTATTGATATTTCTGTATACAATCTTGATCCCAGCTTGTGCTTCATCCAGTCCAGCATTTCTCATCATGTACTCTGCATGTAAGTTAAATAAGCAGGGTGACAATATACAACCTTGGCGTACTCCTTTACGGATTTGGAACCAGCCTGTTGTTCTATGTCCAGTTCTAACTGTTGCCTATTGACTGCATACAGATTTCTCAGGAGGCAGGTGATTTCTCAGGTGGTCTGGTATTCAAATCTCTTTAAGAATTTCCCACAGTTTGTTGTGATCCATGCAGTCAAAGACTTTGGCATAGTCAATAAAGCAGAAGTAGATGTTTTTCTGGACTCTCTTGCTTTTTCCATAATTCAACAGATGTTGGCAATTTGATGTCTGATTCCTCTGCTTTTTTCTAAATCCAGTTTGAACATCTGGAAGTTCATGGTTCACATACTGTTGAAGCCTGGCTTAGAGAATCTTGAGCATTAATTTGCTAGTGTGTGAGATGAGTGCAATTGTGTGGTAGTTTGAGCATTCTTTGGCATTGCCTTTCTTTGGGATTGGAATGAAAACGGACCTTTTCCAGTCCTGTGGCCACTGCTGAGTTTTCCAAATTTGCTGGCATATTGAGTGCAGCACTTTCACAGCATCATCTTAGTAGTAGGAAATTCTATTCCACTGTCTTCTAACTTCAAATGTTGCAGAAGATAAGCCTGATGCTTTTCATTTATAGATTACTTGCTATTTGCAGGATTTTCTCCATTTCTTGGATTTCAAAATTATTTCCAGGATATATATGTGTTTTATTTTTCATATAATATGCCTAAAACACTGTAAGTAATACCCTTTTCTCCTGTCCTTTTAAACAATCTTCCTTTTGAGGTTCGAGATCATTAATTTGGCAATCAACAGTAATCATTCTTTCCTCTGTGGCTGAGTTGCTAAGTTGTGTCCAACTCTTTGTGACTCCATGGACTGCAGCTCACCAGGCTTCCCTGTCCTTCACTATCTCCCAGAATTTGCTTTAGCTCATGTCCAAGGAGTCAATGATGTCATCAGATAATCTCACTTTTGTCACTACCTCTTCCTCCTACCCTCAGTCTTTCCCAGGATCATGATCTTTTCCAATGAGCCTTTTCTTAAATTTATATTGGGAAATTAAGAATTAATTTTAAAAAAATACAGACTTTCCTGACTCTGGGCTTAAATTACTACAATAAATTCTCAATATTTGTGGAGCAATTTTTCTTAAATCTTTACACTTTAAAAATTGATTTTGTCTCTTTCTCACTCAGATTCCTTAGGTGGCTTCTCAGTACTTTTAAAACAATATCCAAACTTCATAACACAGCTCCCAAATCTATGCATGACTTAATCTTTTCAAGTTAGTCTTTCTCTGATCTCCCAATCTATATGGTTCAGTCACAGTAACTGTCCTTCCTTCATTTCCCTGACTTTATCAATATATCACATCATTACCTTCAGACCATTGGCTACTCTTTCTGCCTTAGATGCTTTCTTTTTGCTTTAAAACTTTCACTGATATCTCACATCATGTTAAATACTAAGGTTTTGAGGAAATCTTCCTGGCCCAGTATGTCCAATGTAGATTTATCCTTTGTATGTCTTTAATCCCACATATTTCCCTTGTCATATACTTAACCCTGCATGTGATGGGAGTATTTTCTACAATGAATTAACATTTTTGTTAATATTTTTATTTATGTAGTAGCCTTTCTACTAAACTGTGAATTCTGAGAGAGAAGGATTCAGTTTTATTTCTCTTTCAACTCTTAGCTTATATGCAAGCAATAAACACACTCAGGCTAACTTAACTCCCAAAATATTTGTTAAAAGGTCATGGGTTAGCCCACAATATCAAAAGAAAAACTGAGGAATTATTTTTTAAAAAGAAAGGTAATGTAATAATTATTGTGAGCTAGAAAGCAGGATGAACAACTGAGTAAGACCACAAAGAAAAATTAGTGCTACTTTCCATCCTTGTATCACTCTGCTCATGATTCACATTCTCATGGGAGAATCCTATTAAACTAATTTGGGCACATCTAAGGCTTATGGTGGGAAATATGTAGCTTCCCAGACAAAATAAGAATGTTGCCATCAGTGAAAGGAATGGATGCAGAATAAGCAAAAACAACAGAGGTCTGCTAAAAAAAGTATTCACTCACAGCTATAAATATTTGTAGAATGAATGGACATCTGAAGTAGACTAAACTTAGTGAAGTTTACTGCTATAAAAACCATAACAGAATATTTGGAATTATTCCAGCCACATTACTGAAGTATGACTGAAATGTGAAAAGTAGTACATATTTATTGTATACAACTCTAGGAGTTTTGAGTAAGTATACACCTGTGAAACCATCATCTCCATCAAGAACAGAGATATATCTTCTGTGCATTAGACACGATTTTATAAGATAATGGTCATAACTGTTATACAAATGTTTGCACATTTCTCAAACTTTTCTTGCACTTGCAACAGAAACATTGTCAAACAGAATCTGACTTGATACCCCCATATATTTTATAGAAAAAAATGGAATATGGGACTCTGATTGAAGCTGGACTGCAAAAAACAAGGGCCTTTGGTCCTTGGGTTTCCCTTTGCTCAAGTCTCCCGGCCCCTCCTCACTCGCATCCTATTAGCGAGAGTTGGACTCTACTGAAGCGACTTAGCAGCAGCAGCAGCAGGCAGATAACTGGGTTTACCAGGTGGCGCTAGTCCTAAAAAACCCACCTGCCAGTGCAGGAGACAGAAGAGACCTGGTTTCTATTTCTAGGTCTAGAAGATCCCCTGGAAAAGGACATGGCAACCCATTCTAGTACTCTTGCCTGGAGAATCCCATGGACAGAGGAACCTGGCGGGCTACAGTCCATGGGGTTGCAAAAAATCATACACGATTAAAGTGACTTAGCACACATGTAGGCAAATTATTGTATGCCCTGCTGAACAAAGGTCTTACTACAAAGAGCACTGGATTAAAACCACTGGCCTAGATTAGAGGGAATCTACCTAGAGGGTAGTACCAATGTATGAAAATAGGAAATCCTAAGACCTAATTTTCTTATCTGTGAACTGAGAAGGGCTTTCCACAAAAGAGCAGGGAAATAGAAATGTTTTTAAATTTCATGGTAGGTTTCCAAATGTTTGATTGCTTTCTGAAACTGCCAGACATATAAATCTGTGAATTCAATTATTTATTAATAGTATTAAGCTTATCTTATGTGTGGTAACTTTCTAAATAACCTACACATACCGTCTAACTATAGGATCTAGAGATATAGGTTATATTAATGTCAACAGCATTTCACAGTGTTTTTAAAATCAATTGATCTTTTGAAACTTTCAATATTTGTGTACTGTATTTTCTTGTAATTTTTTCCAACCATTTTTATACTTAAAATTAAAAAAACAGAAACCTCAACTAAACAGAGTCAGGAGACCAGAAAGGGGCACTCTTATGTCGTGTGAAAATAGCAGAACCCAACAGGAAGAAGAAAGACTCCTCTTCTTCCCTGGCAAGGACCCAACCAATGAAAAACTGTGAACTATTTACTATAGCCCTCCCAAAGTCCTTTTTACCCTCTATAAAAGAGTTCACCATCTCTTTCTGTACAGCAAGTTGCATGAGGTTAGCCAGGGTTGCAGACCCCAAATTGCAACTTTCTGCTGATTCTGGATAAATCTATATTCACTGGAGAAATATTTGGCAGTCCACATTTGTTTCAGGTCAACATTTTTGTGGTCTATAGGGGACCAGAGAAGACCCTCAAAGGCTCTGGGGCTAGTGAACAAACAGGTACAGGACCCACAGTTGAACTCTTTATCACTCACTGCTTTTCTCACTAAGGCTGGAGTTTGAAGGTCTTTCTCCTGGATCCAAGCTCATGACCTCTTTGTATTTGAAGTTCTCCAAGCTTTAGTCAGGATCTATTTTAAGTTTTCATCTTTCTGGTTAAGGCCTTGTTCTTTATGCAGGTACTCATTTGGCACTTTGGTCTGATTTTGAAATAAAACTATTTCAAACTAGTTCTGGCTGAGAAGCAATCAGCTCATTCGTTTGGGAAAAAGGAATAATTCACTGAAACTGTATGTTTGGCTATTGGCCCTTTCCTTTGGAATAAGGGCTGTTCTCTGGAAACTGGCTGAAAAAGTTCTTTGCTTGGTTTCTCTGGGACTAAGCAGCTTCCTTAGAACTGGCTGTTATTAGCTTGCAAGCTGTTTGAATTGAACTCTTTGAGCTGAAAGCTGAAATAATTGAAGATTGTTTCTTTACACTACAGAAAAACCTCTGAAAAATGGGGTCCCAGTTATCTAAATATTTTGAAGTTGCATCCCATAAAGGGACTCTGGCCAATTTCATGTTAAAAATCACCATCTTCCTCATTTGTATTTCTAACTAAGTGGCCTGACTAGATCAAAGGCAATTTAGAATATCAGTGGCCACTATGAAGAACTATAGAAATCCCTGAACTTAGTTTTCTTAAAATCGTTTGGACTTCAATAGCTCAAAAATTTCCAGAACTGAATGGAATGCTTGTTTCAGTTGACTTTTTGAGGCTTTCCAATATTATCAGGAGTCTAAAATTGCCTCTCTGCAAAACAAAGTTTTAAGATTAACTGAGGTAAACAAAGAAAGATAAAATGGCTCCTAAAGCCTCGAAAACATGGAAACAGTGAGAGGCTTTACTTTGGGGGGGGGCCCTCCAAAATCACTGCAGATGGTGACTGCAGCCATGAAATTAAAAGATGCTTACTCCTTAGAAGAAAAGCTATGACCAACCTAGTGAAGTCGCGCAGTTGTGTCTGACTCTTTGCGACCGCATGGACAGTAGCCAACCAAGCTCCTCCATCCATGGGATTTTCCAGGCAAGAATACTGGAGTGGGTTGCCATTTCCTTATCCAGGGTATCTTCCCAACCCAGGGATTGAACCCGGGTCTCCCGCATTGTAGGCCGACGCTTTACCGTCTGAGCCATCAGGGAAGGCCAACCTAGACAGTATATTAAAAAGCAGTGACATTACTTTAGCAACAAAGGTCCATCTAGTCAAAGCTATGGTTTTTCCAGTAGTCATGTACGGATGTGAGAGGTGGACTATAAAGAAAGCTGAGCCCCAAAGAACTGATGCTTTTGAACTGCAGTGTTGGAGAAGACTCCTGAGAGTCCCTTGGATGGCAAAGAGATCCAATCAGTGCATCCTAAAGGAAATCAATCCTGAATATTCATTGGAAGGACTGATGCTGAAGCTGAAACTCCAATCCTTTGGCCATCTGATGTGAAGAATCAACTCATTGGAAAAGACCCTGATGCTGGGAAAGATTGAAGGCGGGAGGAGAAGGGGATGACAGCGGATGAGATAGTTGGATGGCATCACCAACATGATGGACATGAGTCTGAGTAAACTCTGGAAGTTGGTGATGGACAGGGAGGTCTGGCATGCTGCAGTCCATGGGGTCGCAAAGAGTCGGACACAACTGAGCAACTGAACTGAACTGAGGGCCTCAAATCCTTCTCGCTTGGCTTTGTCTCAGGCTCCACCTCTGGCAACATCTTGTCACTCTGCCTCAGCTTCTCATGGCCAGACTCTGCCTCCAATGTCATCTTCCTCTTTCCCTTCTACACACCTATGTTCCCACTATACCATTAGTGCACCTGTATTAATTCTCTCTCCAACCTTGCCCTTTCCTCTGAAATTTTCCCCTTCCCTTTTTGCTCTGAATTTGTCAGAACCTTTCCCTTTAAAATGAAGCCTTGTGAGATCTAGAGGTTAAACCCTTAATTTCTTTTATTCCCTGGACTAAAGCTGAACTGTGAGCCATATTCACGTCTTCAGTTCAGTTCAGTCACTCAGTGTTTTCCCCAAATAACTGAAATCCTCACAACTTTGTTGAGGAATTTAATACAGTCATTAAAACTTATCATCTGATTTCTCTGTCTTATATCATCTACTGCATATTCTTGTCGATGAGAGCCAGGGGCAGCATTGGATGAGAACCTCTAATTGGGAAAATCCTAAAAGTTCTCTAAAATTACAACTAGGCGACCAGCTCATTAACAGATTGTATGATCAGACTCTGGCATTGCTATGCGACTTCATCAAGCAATTCTTAGGGCTTTTCCTAAGCCCATTGATTGGAGCAAAATTCAGACTTGCACACAAAAATTCTGATGTATCTGTTCATGTTCAATACACTCAACTTCAGATTATTTATAAAGAAATTTTCAGTCTTCCTCCAGATGTTGATTCCACCCAGGGAAGTTTTTATACTAATGGGCCAGAGAAGGCAATGGCAACCCACTCCAGTACTCTTGCTTGGAAAATCCCATGGATGGAGGAGCCTGGAAGGCTGCAGTCCATGGAGTTGCTAAGAGTCAGACACAACTGAGTAACTTCACTTTCACTTTTCACTTTCATGCACTGGAGAAGGAAATAGCAACTCACTCCAGTGTTCTTGCCTGGAGAATCCCAGGGACAGGGGAGCCTGGTGGGCTGCCATCTTTGGGGTTCGGACATGACTGAAGCAACTTAGCAGCAGCAGCAGCATACTAATGGGCTAAACTGGGACCTTTCCCTTCTAGTATAAAGGACCAGGAATGCATGTCCATTCAGATTTATTTAATCTGACAAACCAGCTATGTTGCATTCTAGATGAGTAACCTAAAAGGAAGATCGCCAAAATTCTTAATCTTCAACTTCAACAAATAAAGGCTCCTAAATGAAACTAAAACCCTGCCAGTTTCTGCCATTACTAAAAAGAACCAATACATTGGAAAAGAGCTTGTTATAAAATTAAGCACTTCAAACACCATCAACCCTCTAATCAACTTTCCAACAACCTCCCAATTCTCACTGATGGGGTTTCAAGGAACAACTGGTGCTCTTGCCCATCCCCTCTCTGAATTGGCTTGGAGAAACTTTTCTCCAAATTGAGGATGACTCTCTCCCAGTCCTAGCTGACATTGGAGCCATAATTTCTGTGCTCAACCCCTACTACTATCAGGCAGCCCCTGCATCAGCATACTAAACCAAGTCAAATAGTGGGGTTCTTAACCTTAAGCGGTTCCTGTCTATGGACAGATTCCCTTTTATTTAAGCTTTTGAGAGATACACCCTCTTTTCTACTTTCCCTCCACCTCTATCTATTTACTAGGCCAAGACTTCTTAGAGAAGTATATTGTTAGAGTTTCTTTTCTCCCAAGAGGGAGTAGTAATTCTAGTATTTGACAATCGCTGTCAAAGTAATCAACCAAATGAATTAAATAACATTTTTGACATCTTGTATTTGTCCCACCTCTGATGGTACTAGAGCAAATTCTGGAAACATGACGATTTGTCCCTAGTTGAATCAGTTACCACCTTCCTTATGGGCAGAATCTCCAACTGATATTATTAATATCAAAATTCATGGTGGACCCTTCATCAAGATTCACATAAATCCCACAAAATCTCTTCCAAGAATGAATCAATACTCTCTAGGTAAAGAAGCCCTTTAAAGCATAAAGTTCATAGTATAATATTACAAGGCTCAGGCTTCACTGTCCTTTGTACCCAGACCTGGTAACATTTCAGTTTTATCACTGACAAAACCTAACAGCTAAGGGTAGAAGTTTGTCCAGGACCTCCAAGCAATAAACAACATTGTCATCACTTGACATCTCGTTGTTCTTAACTCTTATATGGCACCAACATCCATTCCCACTGGAAGGAAATTCTTTACTGAAACTGATTTATACAGTGCATTCTTTAGTATTCCAATTGATTAAACAATACCTTTTTGCCTTCACTTGGGAAGAGATAAAATTCACCTGGACAATAATGCATCAGAGAGTCCTTCTTATTTCTCATAAATCCTGAAGGTTGATCTGAATGATATGAAGTTCCCTAGCAATGACAAGCCACTCCAGTACTCTTGCCTAGAAAATCCCATGGATGGAGGAGCCTGGTAGGCTGCTGTCCAAGGGGTCGCTACGAGTCGGACGCGACTGAGCGACTTCACTTTCACTTTTCACTTTCACACAATGGAGAAGGCAATGGCAACCCACTCCAGTGTTCTTGCCTGGAGAATCCAAGGGACGGCAGAGCCTGGTGGGCTGCCGTCTATGCGGTCGCACAGAGTCGGACACGACTGAAGCGACTTAGCAGCAGCAGCAGCAGCAGCAGCAGGATTTCTACTTTGTTGTAATATGTAGATGATTTGCTTCTTTGTTCTCCTTCACAAAGCCTCCTTGATTAGGATTTTAGCATTGAAGGGATACAAGGTCATCAAAGAAAAATTGCAACTTGCCCAAAATCAGGTATGATATTTATGGCATCTGACACCAGAATAAGGGCTATTCTTAGATCAGATAGACTTTACGTAGAAACCCAAAACTAAGCACCAATTGTGAGGTTTTCTTGAGCATGTTGGTTAGTTCCAAAATCGGACCCAAATTTCTCGTTCATAGCCAAACCTCTGTATGTTTTACTAAACAAGAACCCCAACTCAATTTTATGGGAAGAACTGGACAACAGAGTTTTCGATCTTAAAGGAGACTGATGAACCCACCTGCTCTTGGGCATTGCAATGTTCAGATTTCCCTTTTCCTTTCTATATATGCCCTTGGGATACACACTCAAAAACACAGGGACCAATATCAGTCCATGGGGTTAAAGCCAGCAACCGGACCCTGTGGCACAAGGATATCTTCTGTCTTAAAACCATTATGGCCACTAAACTTTTGATTAAGACCACCAAGAAAATCACTGTGGAAATCCCCTTTAACCATTTTCATATTTGGACCTCATGTAGTAAAAGCTTTCTTGAATTCTCAGCACACTCAACATTCCTCCGTCAGCCCCCTCACTTCCTATGAAGTCCTTCTGTTAAATGTTCCTCAGTCTTTAATGTTACAGTTATCTTGACCCAGATACTCTTCTCCCCTCCACGAGCAATGAAGTCCCTAGGACCGCTTATGCTGATGGATTACCTCCTCACTCTATATAATGATCTACAGAAAGATCCTCTCAGTAATCCTGACTTCTCATGGTTCACTGGTTTTTCTTATTTAAATGGTGACAAGGGCAAACATTGCACTGGAAATGCTATTGCTTCTCCTTTAGATTTTGGTGAAGCAGCGTCTATACTTATAGTTATTTCAGCTCAGCAGGATGAATTATGATTTACACTGATCTGTACTTTAGCCAAGGACAAAACTTTCAATACTTATACTGATAGAAGATATGCTTTCAGAAGAGTAGCTCATGATTTTGGAAAGTTGTGGAATCAACATGGCTTCCTTACTTCTGGATGAATTAAAAAAAAAAAATGTAAATAGCCTTATGTTGAGGAATTATTGGATGCTATACTTTCCCCTGCTACTTTAGCTATTATTAGGATTCTGAGGCTTTTTAAGCATGACTCTCGGAAAGGTAAGGAAAATCACCTTGATATTTTCACAAGGAGTGTTGCCCTTAATGGACCAATAGCAGCCAAATTTTTGTCATGTTCCTAAGGGGTATCTTCCCAAATGATATTTAGACAAACTGGCTACAAAAGCCCCACAATTGGTTCCAGAAAAAGGAAAAGTAAGATTTGAAATTCAACAACTCTTGGTTTGACAAAAAGAGAAAGCTCTGATTTGGACCAAAGAACAGCCTAGTCCTAACAGAGACTCTAAATGCCCACTCCTCACTCCTTGGCATGCATTAAACTATTAGTATATTGAGAAAATGATAGTTTTCATGAATCAATATTGGAAGAAAAATGTTAACAAGGCTGCAAAAATTGTCTACTTAACTTGTTCTACTTGTATGACACAACATCCAAGAAAGCCTATTCATACTGCTTCCCGACATTTTAAACTGCTTGATGGACCATTTGTAGTCTGGCAAGTGGATTTCATATCATTTCCTCCATCTTATGAATATAAATATGTTTAAGTCATAGTCCATATGTTTTTAGAGTATACGGAAGCTTTCATTTGATAACTTGACTACCATCTCTTCTGTAAAATTTATTTGAAAAAGATTATAGCTACCTGGGAATTCTCAAATTTCATGGCTATCAAGGAGCTCACTTCATTGTTCAGTTACTTACAACAAGTTAGTACTGTTTGGCTGATTTTACAACATTTTCACTGTGCTTACCCCTCTTAATCCTCTGGATTAGTTGTATGCTCTATTAAGTCTTAATTTTCATTGTAACACTAAGTTGACAAAATTTGTGGTAATCTTCCAACCAAATATCTTGACCAAAATATCACCATTGGTCCTTCTAAATCTCAGATCCACGCCTTTTGGAACTCATAAACTCTCACCATTTGAGACCTATTAGAAGTTTGTTGTCAAGCATTTGATGAGGACATAATGCTTCAGATGATCTCTAATGTCTAAGATATTGATAACATATGGACATTAGATAAAAAGTGCCTGAGAATTTCTTTTCCTTATTACCTGTATATAATTTCAATAGGTTAACCAACATTTTTCCCCATAGTGAGATACTACATCAGAAAAGATCCTTCTTTAAGGGACAAAGAGCCACTGAAACTAGAAAACTTGACTCCTGACTAGCAATGTTCTCAGAGAAAGTTCTTGATCAAAAGAAAGGAAACAGAAAAAAATGAATAAACAGGAATCTCAATTAAATAGAGCTGGGAGACCAGAAGGGGGAGTTGTCACACCCTGCAGTAACAGCAGAGCCCAAAAGAAAAAAGAAACATTTTTCTTCTTTCCTAGCAAAAACTCAGCCAATGAAAACCCATGGAATCTTTGTCTACGATGACTCTCCCGATTTCTTTTTCACCTCTATAAAAGCATTTTCCTTCCTTTGCCATGTGGGGACTCACACATGGTTTACCATGATTGCAGACCCCAGACTGATTCTCTTCTGGTCCTCAAGAAAGTCATGTTTGCTGGAGAAATATCTGGAAGTCTATTTGTTTTAGATCAACAATACCTAGGAGCAGTAGATTTGAGCTCCCTGCAGCATACAGCTAATTCCCACTGGCTATCTATGTTACCTATGGTAATATGCATATTTCAACGTCTATTTTACATATGGTAATATGCATATTTCAATGTTACTCATTCAATTCATCCTTCTGTTTCTTCCCCCACTGTGCCCACAAGGCTGTTCTCTGTGTCTGTGAAGGTTTAGAAGTGAGTTCACTAAAGTATGTCCTGTTGGAACAAGAGGTAAAGAAGGTAGCTAACACCTGGGATGCAGGTATAAATCCCACATTTCTTCCTTCTTTCCATTCTTTTTTTTTCTTTCCTGCAAAAGTGAGGACACACTCCATATACAGTTTTGAATCTCAGAATTTCCACATGGCACTCTTTACAGTTAAGTAACCCTCAAAGATATTTTAATTATTTTGTATTATTCTATCATTATTGTACACTTATTTATCAGTTTTTAAACATTAATTTAGAAGTCATGCAGGGATTTGGGCAGAGTTTATATTTAAATATTGGAGTGTATAATTTCCAGGTCTTGTATGGCTCTGAACTCTATTATCTACTTCTTCAGGCTATTAAGGTTGTCTTTTCTCACCATCTGAGCTAGGGAAGTTGTGAAGCTTCCTTAGAAAAGAAAGTCACAACGTTGGGGTTCTTGCCCTTTGTAAGGTAAATATTTCTCAAGTTTCTGCTCACCATTGGATGTTTTCTGGTGCCATCAAATGATTGTCTTTTAGTATTTTTGCCCATGTTTTATAAATGTTTATCTGTGGAGGAATCTCTTGACCTCTTCTTGCCTTTATTATAGAAATCTCGCCCAAGTCACTATTATTACATTATTAAAAACCTTTGCTAATTTGATAAAGCAGGATCAAACCCGGGTCTCCTGCATTGCAGGCAGATTCTTTACCTCCTGAGCTTCCAAAGTGAAAATTAACTGATTATTTAATGTTATAGTTCAAATGTTTAGTGTCATTGAGCATTTCTGTGTATTCAAAACTATAAATGTAGGATTTATACCTTTATTGCAGGTGTTAGCTGGCTACTTGTATTTTCCCATTTGTAAATTAGCTGCTCATTTCCCTTGCTTATTTTGAAATTCTGGAGTCTTATTTTTTTCCTTATTAAGAAAAATTAATAAGAGGAGTCTTTATTATTCAAATATTATTATTCTGCCAAAATGCATGTACTCACCATCTACTTAAGAAACAGAATACTAAACTGTGAATCTACTTCCTGATACCATTTGCCTCGATCCCCTCAGTTAACTCTTCATTTGAATTTAGTATATACTACTCTCACCCAAGTTTATGTCAATTTGTGACATGGGCCATTAAAATATATAATGTTGCTTATTCATTTTCAAATACATACGTAAATAATACCATGCCATGTAGATCCATCCATTTTTTAAACTTAACATTGCATTTGTACATTTTTCCATGGTGAAACATATCTCTATTTTATTCATTTGAGCTACTTTATAATATTTCTTTGTAATGCATTTTACTGATAGTTTTATGTTTTAAAATTTTTTGTTACTATAAATCTATGCTATTACAAATATTTATGTACATTTTTGTGCCTCTGTGCACAAGTCTTGAGATTTTTCTACAATTTTATGAAGGTTACTATCCAATAGTGACTAATTTACACTCCTACTAACAGTTGTTATAGTTTCCATTTCTCTATATGTTTGCCAGTGTTGGTACTCTCAGCATTTAACTTTTGCCAATCTGATGAGTGTGAGTGGATGTCACACCATTAAATTTTGTGTCTTCCTGATTGTTGATGTACTTATTTCTCAATGTTTATTATATATTTTTCATCTTTTCAAAAATCTATTAATTGTCATTGTACAGACATATATGGAGTATTAATTATGTTGGAAACACTTCTCATATCAGTTTTTTAAAAATCCTTGTCCTAGGGGTACAAAATATAATAACAAAGTCGATAAATAAATTATATCAGTTCTGTTCCAGTGTAGCTGAACAAGTTTCTAACCAATAGGCCTTCCCAAGGATAACAACTGTAAACTCTGGACTACTGAACTAAGTTACCTAAAGACTCTGGTGAGACAAGAAAAGCATACAGATTCTGAAGGAGACTCAAAACATAAAATATGGACAGACACAGGATAAGTTTCCTGTTTTTATATCCTTTATCTTGAGGACAAACAGACAGGCTGCCAGTGACTCCACACGAGGCAGGAAAAACACTGATAGAAAACTTAGAGACATTCTAGCTTGATGAACTAGGAGACACAGTTTGGGGCATCCACAGTTGCTGGAAAGTAGAGGGGAGAATCCTGAACGCAAAGAGCTAGATGGAGAAGGCTCAAGCTGTGGACAATTCTGCCCAAATCTCTGTCTGATTTCAGAATCATGTAAGGATGGGGCAGATTGCAAGCAACCTAGAAAAAGGGAAAACATAACTGAATCAAGACTTGAGTTGCTGATTAAGTCTGTGTTTATAGATTGATTAACTATATTGCCTACTAAAACAGAAATATAAACATTGTTCAGAGGAATATGGCAAAAAATATCATTCACAAAGTACACACTATAGTTTCAAGTCACTCAGCATATGAAGAACCTATTTTCTCAAAAGAAAATGCAGCCAGTGGGGTTTGCCCAGAAATTTTCCAAACATTTGAATTAGCAGACAATGACTTTAAAACTTTATAACACATACGATACTGTTTTAAAGTCATTGTCTGCTATTATAACTGTTATTATATGTCCATTATTATATAATATAACTGTTATAATATATAACAGTTATATAATATAACTGTTATAATTATATTATATAGTTATATATTATATTATATAACAGTTATAATATATAAGTTATATTATATTATATAATAACGGTTATAATATATAACAGTTATAATATATAACAGTTATATTATATTATATAATAATGGTTATAATATATAAGTTATATTATATAATAACGGTTATAATATATAACAATTATATTATATTATATAATAACGACATATAATAACAGTTATAATAGCAGACAATGACTTTAAAACAGTATCGTACGTGTTATACAGTTTTAAAGTCATTGTCTGCTAATTCAAATGTTTAACTGTTATAATATATAACTTCTATTATAACTGTTATTATATGTTAATATATGTCTGTTATCCGGGGAAGGCAATGGCACCCCACCCCAGTACTTTTGCCTGGAAAATCCCATGGACGGAGGATCCTGGTAGGCTCCAGTCCGCGGGGTCGCTAAGAGTCGGACACGACTGAGCGACTTCACTTTCACTTTTCACTCTCATGCATTGGAGAAGGAAATGGCAACCCACTCCAGTGTTCTTGCCTGGAGAATCCCAGGGGCGGGGGAGCCTGGTGAGCTTCCGTCTATGGGGTCGCACAGAGTCGGACACGACTGAAGCGACTTAGCAGCAGCAGCAGCATGTCTGTTATTATATGTCTGTTATTATAGCTATGTTTAATAAGGTAAAGTAAAATAAGCTTTAGAGAAAAACTAAGAAATTTCAATAGAGAAAAATCTTAAGTCTGTATATAAAAAAAAGAGTAATAAGACTCCTAGACGAAATATCTAATATCTGGAAAATATGAACTGGGTGGTTGGAAGTGCATAACAAAGATAACAGAAGAATGAATCTCTGAACTTGAAATTTGTTGAAAGAAGTCATGCAGTCTAATAAACAGAAAGAAAAAAGATTTAAAAAACTGAACAGAGTAACTGTGAAACAAAATCAAAAGTTCAAATGCATATGCAACTCTAATCTAAAAGTGTAGGGAGGAAAAGAATAGAGCAGATGAAATGTTTGAATGAATAATGACTAAAAGTTTCCCCATTTTTGTGAAAACCATACATTATAGGCTCAGGAGGCTCATTTAACTCAAAGCAGTATAAAATTAAACAAGACAAAATAAAATAATTGAAAGCCAACAACAGAGAAAAAATCTTAAAAGCAACAAGAAAGCAATGACACTTGACATAGAAGAAACAACAGTTTGAATGATCTCTGACTTCTCATTAGAAAATATGAAGATCAAAAGACAATGTATTTAAATTTTTAAACCCCAAAAATCATGATCAATCTAGAATTCCATATCCAATGGAAGCAAGCTTTTCCAGAATGAAAAAGAAATAAAAACATTTTCAAATAAAAGAAAACTATAAAAATTTTCACTAGCACATCTGCATTATAAGAAATGGTCAAGGAAATTATTCAGTAAGAAAGAAAATTTTAGATGAAAGCTTGTATTTTCAAGAAGGAATGAGAATGGCAAAATGGTATCTATCTGGATAAGTACAAAAGACTTTTTTTTTTTTTTTTTTTTTTTGCATTTAGTTTCTTTAAAGATAAGACTATTAAAGCAAAAATTATGTCATATCCTTCTGGGGATTATAATGTATATTGATATAACACATGTGATACTTATAACTTAAAGGATATAGGTGGTTCATAGACCTGTATGATTTCAATATGTATCCCAATACATATTTTATGTGAAGTAGTGCAATATAAGAAGACAATGGCAACCCATTCCAGTACTCTTGCCTGGAAAATCCCATGGGCAGAGGAGCCTGGTAGGCTGCAGTCCATGGGGTCGCAAAGAGTCGGACACGACTGAGCGACTTCACTTACACTTTTCACTTTTGAGAATCCCAGGGACGGGGGAGCCTGGTGGGCTGCTGTCTCTGGGGTTGCACAGAGTCGGACACGACTAAAGCAACTTAGCAGCAGCAGCAGCAGTGCAATATAAATTCTGAGTAAATTGTGCAGAGATAAGATGTATATTTTAATCCCTAGAATAAATACCTGAAATATTCAAAGATGCATAACTAAAATCCAATATACCAATGAAAATAAAATTCTTAAAAATACTGCAGTAATCCAGAAATCAGTAGTATGAGAACAAAAAACAGAGGAAAGAAAGTAAAAACAAATAATAAAAAATACAGTAGATCCAAATCCAAGCACATCCATAATTGCATTAAATTTTAATGGCATAAACTTTCCACTAAAAAGCGGAACTTGTGAGCATAAACAAAACGTATGCTCCGGTTATATCTATCTATCTATAAAGACACAGAGATTGCAAACAGATGGATAAAGTGGTATACCATACAAATAGTAAACACAAAAAGTCTGGAGTGGATAAATTATTAAATAAATTATATACTATGTTATAAGTACTACAAGAATTTATAAAATTAGAGCAAAGTATGGGATTCAGAGTACACAGAGGTTATCATCTCAAATGGACTGGTCAAGGCAGACATTGAAAATGTGACATTTAAGCAACAGAAGAAACTCCGCATGATCAAGAAGCAAGAAGCAATCAACTTCAGTCTCATAACCTAGTTAGAGTGCTAACACTACTGCTGCTCTTGATGGTCAGTTGAGTGGACCGACCGGCAGGTAGTTCCTCAGTCATTGCATAATTCATTCTGTTCTTTGTATCATTCACTCTGTTCCTCGTACAGTTTCCATTCCATTCCCTGACTGTTCCAAAAAGTAAACAGAAGAAACTGGATACATTATCTCAAGTTGTGGGAGAGAGGGACCTAGAATTACCAAAACACTATAATTAATGAAGAGGTAATTCATCTAAATCAATTCAGACAGGATAAATGGAATGCATGCTGTTATGTGATATTGAATGGTTTGCCTTGGAAATGGACAGAGATCATTGTGTCGTTTTTGAAATTGCATCCAAGTACTGCATTTAAGACTCTTGTTGACTATGATGGCTACTCCATTTCTTCTAAGGGATTCTTGCCCACAATAGTAGATATGATGGTCATCTGAGTTAAATTCACCCATTCCAGTCCATTTTAGTTCATTGATTCCGAAAATGTCAACATTCACACTTGCCATCTGTTTGACCATTTCCAGTTTACCTTGATTCATGGACCTGACATTCCAGGTTCCTATGCACTATTGCCCTTTACAGCATTGGACCTTGCTTCCATCACCAGTCACATCCACACTTGGTGCTGTTGTTGCTTTTGTTCCATCTCTTCATTCTTTCTGGAGTTATTTCTTCACTGATCTCCAGTAGCATATTGGGCACCTACCGACCTGGGGAGTTCCTCTTTCAGTGTCCTATCTTTTTGCCTTTTCATACTGTTCATGGGGTTCTCAAGGCAAAAATACTGAAGTGGTTTGCCATTCCCTTCTCCAGTGGACCACGTTTTGTCAGAACTCTCCACCATGACCCGTCTGTCTTGGGTGGCCCACATAGTATGGCTCATAGTTTCATTGTGTCAGACAAGGCTGTGGTCCATGTGATCAGATTGGTGAGTTTCCTGTGATTGTGGTTTTCAGTGTGTCTGCGCTCTGATGGAGAAGGATAAGGGGCCTATGGAAGCTTCCTGATGCAAGAGACTGATTGAGGGAGAAATTGGGTCTTGTTCTGATGGGTGAGGCCATGCTCCATAAATCTTTAATCCAATTTTCTGTTGAAGGGCTGTGTTCCCTCCCTGTTATTTACCTGGGGCCAAACTATGGTGGAGGTAATGAAGATAATGGCAATCTCCTTCAAAAGGTCCCATGCATACACTGCTACACTCAGTGCCTGCACCCTGCAGCAGGCCACCACACCTCCACTGGAGACTCCTGGACACTCATGGGCAAGTCTGGGTCAGCCTCTTGTGGGGTCACTGCTCCTTTCTCTCAGGTCCTGGTGCATACAAGGTTCTGTTTGTATACACCAAGAGTCTGTTTCCCCAGTCCTGTGTAAATTCTGGTGGCTCTATGGTGAGGTTAATGGCGACCTCCTCCAAGAGGTCTTATACCATACCCAAGTCTGCTGCACCCAGAGCCCCTGTCCCTGTGGCAGTCCACTGGTGACCCATATCTCCACAGGAGATGCTCAAACACAGTTCAATCTCAGTATCTGTGGGCATCACTCTAGTAATTACTCCAGTTATGCTAAAGAAGCTGAAGTTGACTGGTTCTATGAAGACCTACAAGACCTTCTAGAACTTACAGCCAAAAAAAAATGTCCTTGTCATTATAGGGGACTGGAATGCAAAATTAGGAAGTCAAGAAACACCTGGGGTAACAGGCAAATTTGGCCTTGGAATACAGAATGAAGCAGGGCAAAGGCTAATAGAGTTTTGCCAAGAGAATGCACTGGTTATAGCAAACACCCTCTTTCAACAACACAAGAGAAGATTCTATACATGAACATCACCAGATGGTCAATACTGAAATAAGATTGATTATATTCTTTGCAGCCAAAGATGGAGAAGCTCTGTACAGTCAGCAAAACAAGACTGGGAGCTGACTGTGGCTCAGACCATGAACTCCTTATTGCCAAATTCAGATTGAAATTGAAGGAAGGAGGGAAAACCACTAGACCATTCGGGTATGACCTAAATCAAATCCCTTACGATTATACAGTGGAAGTGACAAATAGATTCAAGGCATTAGATGTGATATACAGAGTGCCTGAAGAACTATGGACAGAGGTTCATGACATTGTACAGGACGCAGAGATAAAGACCATCCCCAAGGAAAAGAAATGCAAAAGGCAAGATGGTTGTCTGAGGAGGCCTTAAAAATAGCTGTGAATAGAAGAAAAGTGAAAGGCAAAGGAGAAAAGGAAAGATACACCCATTTGGATGCGGAGTTCCAAAGAAAAGCAAGGAGAGATAAGAGTCTTCCTCAGTGATCAATGCAAAGAAATAGAGGAAACTGATAGAATAGGAAAGACAAGAGAGCTCTTCAAGAAAATTAGAGATACATTGAAAGAGATACAATGAAAAGGGACTATTTCATGCAAAGGGGCACAATAAAAGACAGAAATGGAAAGGACCTAATAGAAGCAGAAGATATTAAGAAGAGGTGGCAAGAATACACAGAACTAAACAAAAAGATCTTCATGACCCAGATAAACACTATGGTGTGATCACTCACCTAGAGCCAGACATCCTGGGATGTGAAGTCAAATGGGACTTAAGGAAGCATCACTACGAACAAAGCTAGTGGAAGTGATGAAATTCCAGTTGAGTTATTTCAAATCCTAAAAGTTGATGCTGTGAAAGTGCCAGCAAATTTGGAAAACTCAGCAGTGGCCACAGGACTGGAAGAGGTCAGTTTTCATTCCAATCCCAAAGAAAGGCAATGCCAAAGAATGCTCACACTACTGCACAATTGCACTCCTCTCACACGCTAGTAAAGTAATGCTCAAAATTCTCCAAGACAGGCTTCAACAGTACATGAACCATGAACTTCCAGATGTTCAACCTGGATTTAGAAAAGACAGAGAAACCAGAGATCAAATTGCCATCATCTGTTGGATCATCAAAAAAGCAAGAGAGTTCCAGAAAAACGTCTATTTCTGCTTTATTGACTATGTCAAAGCCTTTGACTCTGTGGATCACAACAAACTGTGGAAAATTCTGAGAGAGATGGGAATACCAGACCATCTGACCTCCCTCTTGAGAAATCTATATGTAGGTCAGGCAGCAACAGTTAGAACTGGACATAGAGCAACAGACTGGTACCAAATGAGAAATGGAGTATGTCAGGCTATATATTGCCACTCTGCTTATTTAAATTATATGCAGAGTAAATCATGAGAAATGCTGGACTGGATGAAGCACAAGCTGGAATCAAGATTGCTGGGAGAAATATCAATAACCTCAGATATGCAGATGATACCACCCTTATGGCAGAAAGCTAAGAACTAAAGACATCTTGATGAAAGTGAAAGAAGAGAGTGAAAAATCTCAATATTCAGAAAACTTAGATCATGGCATCTGGTTCCATCACTTCATGGCAAATAGATGGGCAAACAGTGGAAATAGTAACAGACTATTTTGGGGGCTCCAAAAATTACTGCAGATGGTTACTGCAGCCATGAAGTTAAAAGATGCTTGCTCCTTGGAAGAAAAGTTATGACCAACCTAGACCCATATTAAAAAGCAGAGACATTGCTTTGCAAACAAAGGTCTGTCTAGTCAAAGATATGGTTTTTCCAATAATCATGTATGGATGAGAGTTGGACTATAAGGAATCTGAGCACTGAAGAATTGATGCTTTTGAACTGGGGTAATAGAGAAGACTCTTGAGAGTCCCTTGGACTGCAAGGAGATCCAACCAGTCCATCCTAACAAAAATCAATCCTGAATATTCATTGGAAGGACTGATTCTGAATTTCAAATGCTTTGGCCACCTGATGTGATGAACTGACTCATTTGAAAAGACCCTGATGAAGGGAAACATTGAAGGCAGGAGGAGAGAGGAGAACAGAGGATGAGATGGTTGGATGGCATCACTGACACGAAGGACATGAGTTTGGGTAAACCCCAGGAGTTGGTGAAGGACAGGGATGCCTCTTGTGCTGCAGTCAATGGGGTCTCAAAGAGTCAGACAAGACTGAGTGACTGAACTGACTGATGCTGTTATGTGGGGAAAAAATGATCAGATGTTATTAGAGATTTTCTTCCAGTTTGAATGCCATTTTAGAGACTATTTTTGAACATTTGCTCTATGGCATGAACTTTGTTACAGGTTGGATAATGTTAGGAATAAGAACTCTCCTCAAGAAAAATCTTCCAAATAAGTAATTTTGATATCTTGCCATAGATGTTATTATTTAAAGAAAGTTTATTTAAAGTGCAGGAGGAAAAATATTGGAATACCTGGGAAGCAACCTGGGAAGCAAAAGAAAACTAGCAATTAGATAAGTCAGGAAGGATGCACAGGTATATGTTAGGCAGACAAAGAAGGAAAAGTGGACTGTAAGCAAATATTTGGAGGTATGAAAGGATACAAGTATGTTTGGTGTAGAGTGAGAAGCCCAGAATAACTGTAACACAAAGTTTATAGTGCAGGGCAAGAATAAACAGTTAAGCTAAAGATACATTAAAGAAGATGGTAAAACCTGGAGGAGGTTGGTGGAAATATAGGAGGTACCATGATCAGATCTGTGTTTATATCTCTGAAAACTGTCTAAAGGATGAATGAGTAAAAATGAAGATATTGAAGATAGAGAATGTAGTACAGAGGCTTTTGTCATTGTCTAAATAAGAGGTGGGGCTTCCCTGGTGGCTAAGTAGTAAAGAGGAGATGCAGGTATGATCGATCCCTGGGTCAGGAAGATCCTCTAGAGAAGGAAATGGAAAGCTACTCTAGTATTCTTGCCTGGGAAATCCCATGGACAGAGAAGCTTGGTGGCCTACAGTTCATGTTGTCACAAAAAAGTCAGACATGACTTAGACTAAACAACAGCAACAATTAAGAGGCAAGTCCCAAATTAATGGGTGAGGCTAGAATGTATGGCTAGAATGTGTATTTGAGAATGTTTTTTCATGAGAGTTAACATGAAAATTATGAAAAGGGAGGTTCAAAAAGACTTTATTTATGAATAAGTATGTATGACTCTGAATTTTCCATTTTGAGCAATAGGAGGGGCAATGCTGCTTTTGACTGAGTTAGGAAATGCCAAAAGGACACAGGTTTAGGCTGAGTGGAGGGGTTAACAGGAATGATGAGCTTCCATTTTAGATATGCTGTATTTGAGATAAACAGAGAATAAAGAGAGAGACACATGTAAGAGGTGATTGTTCTGGCATTCTAGAGAGAGCCCAGACAAGGAGACATAATTTTGGAGTCCTTTCCAAATGAATATTATTAGAAAGCATGTAAATAGATGAGATCATCTTAGAGGAACATAAAAAATGAGAAGGAAAGTCCACCAAGGACAAGATACTGGGATACCAACACCTAAGAGACATGAATAAACATTAGCAAAATAAATAAAATTAAATCAGTAAGGAAAACCAGGGAAAATGCATTCTACACGAAAATATATTTTTAAATAAAGAAGGATAAAAAGTACAGAGACTCTAGATATAGGAAGAAGTACAAATGAGGATTTAACATAGAAATATTAAAATGACAGAGAAAGAGGTAAAACTATATTATTCAAAATTCAGTGTCAGAACTACCACTTAGCCATTTGGAAAAAGTGGAATTCTATCTGATGTTTTATCCTAAAATTAAGTCCAGATGAATCAAAGATTTAAATTTTTAAAAATTGAAGAAGTACAATTAATTATGTGGAAATAGGTGGATGTTTTTATAATCTTGGAGTAGATAAGACTTTTCATACAAAAACACAAAGAAATTCCAAAAACATAAGAATAGTTGAAAAAGAAAATGACAA
Organism: Tragelaphus eurycerus; assembly: GCA_935064755.1. Taxonomy (NCBI): domain Eukaryota; kingdom Metazoa; phylum Chordata; class Mammalia; order Artiodactyla; family Bovidae; genus Tragelaphus; species Tragelaphus eurycerus. The sequence continues at coordinate 16,106,316 of CAKXYN010000035.1, forward strand.
ATGATAAAAATGGTAATGCATATGAAAAACGCTTCCATTTCATCATATAGAGTTTCATGAATCATTTCTGAGAAAGGCAAAGATTTCAAAAGAAAAATGACCAAATGATGTCTCTGGTCTAGAACCACTGGAGAAAAGGATAATTGTGGAGTGGACTATTTGCCAAACGCTAGACTTGTCACCAGCTCTGACTTTGGCATTACTTTTAGTTCCTTTTTTTTCCTTTCATGTGTTACAGAAAATGAAAGAGTAAGCCAAGAGAGTAAGGAATAGGGGCCATCAAAGAGGAATAAGAGTTAATGGTTTCCTTTAGTTATATATATATTTTTATAATTATGTATCCAAATCTCCATTCCACAATCTGGGAAGAAAGAGCAAGCAGTGACACGGATCCCTATTTCTGGAAATATAGAGAAAAACCTTGGAAACTGGAGAGATTGATGCTGGAGACACATCAAATGGATGTAGGTATGCAACATAAAACTCTTTTATTTATAAAATATCTTTTAAAATCTACTAGTGTTGTTTATAGAAATTATAGCATTATTTCTGTCTATTCCTTGAGAAAAGTTAGGTTCAGTGAACAGAAAAACTGCACACTGGAACAGTTATTACTCAGGGTAATTTGGAAAACGGTGCTCTTGTTGGATTTTCAAATTATGGTGCAAAGCCTAGCTATATGTTGAATTAAACTGCCACAGTCTCTCTCCATGTTTGCAAAATATTGAGTAGAAATTGGTCTGGCATGGGCTGCAGTGTCCCTAAGATTTCTGTTTCAGGCAGAATAGACGCTAGATTAATAAAGACTTCAGATCTCTTGCTTATTTTTTTCATTCAAATAACAGTCCAGTGAAAGTCAGGTAGCTTTTCTGACACGCCCCTTTTAATGGTGACTCATGGACCAAGGATGCTCCTGTATTTAGGTACATCTGAAAAAAATGTACAAGGTTAATACTGAAGGGAAATATAAGAATAACAAATTGTTTATATTGTTCAGTATTGTTTTATGGGCTGGGTCTAAAAGTGTTTCATATTATTTCTGCTTATGTTCCATTGACCTAAATCAAGTCATATAGCCTTCAGGTTAATTTCAAGGGAAAATAACCTGTGTGCCCAGGAAGAGAAAATAATGTGTTGAATACATAACACAGTTTCAGCCACAGTCCAAATTCTGATCAACAAAATCTGTTTCATTCTTCCTCTCATAAATCAAACAAACTCACATCTGCCTCCTACCCAAAGAAAGTAGTACAATGCTCCTCCATTAAGTATTCTGAATTGGAAAGGATAGAGGACACACAGTCAGTGTTTTTTAGTAATTGTGAAATACCACTGCAAAGATATTTTGGAAGCCTCACACCTGAGGTGGGGATAGGGTAAATAAGAAATTGTTGGACTAGGCCTTGATTCTACTTCCTGGGAAGAATTATCTTATCATTCTTCTCTGTGGGCGATGGTTTTGAACCCTTGGGGCCTCTTCCTGGTCATTATTCTAGTCGCATCTGAAAAGAGTTTAGAGAGCATGTCATCCTTGGAGGAGGCATTCCGTGGCCACTTTCTGTATGTGGGAGAATAAAAATTAATGTTATTATCTGAATTTAAAAATACCTATTTAAAGAGTGCACTTTTGGTTGTCTTGACAATACAATCCCCTCAAAAACTTCATAGATTTCTGATCTATTTATTCCTGTCAGTTTTGTGTTAGGCAGTAATCATATCCAAAGCTATTTCCTAAAAATAATATTCAAATTTATATTGCATGGCTACATCCTCATACCTTTTTTTTCCAGTCTATTTTGGTTGTCATTGGACTCTGAACAACTGTGATTAAGCCAAATCCTACTTTGATCTGTGCTCTAAGACACTATTCAAGTGATAACATTTTTTTTAACTGCATCTTATCCACTCAAAGTCTTTTTAATTCAATCTCTACAAGTAGTTTGGTTTCCCAACCCTGAAAGACCTTGGATTTATGAACTCTCTTTCATTTCTGCTTGCAAGCTTATTTTTGTCTGAGCTCATCACATTTTGTAATTTTTTGTGAGCTACAGTTAATAATAGACAACACACACTAGGGCTATGAACCATTTCAACATCTAATTAGAAATCATTTGTAGACAGATCTTCCTTCTAAGTTAGAGTAGTCAATGGTTTTTAAGTAAAGATTTTGCCATATTCCCTAAGTATCAGTTTCCCCATCATCTTCCATCGACCCTAATGTGTATGCGCATGCTCAGTCATAAACGACTCGACTCTTTGCAACACCATAGTCTGTTAACAGGTTCCTCTGTCCATGGGATTTTCCAGGCAAAAATACTGGAGCAGGTTGCTGTTTTCTACTCTAGGGGATCTTCCGGACTCAGGGATCAAACACACATCTCTCATTTCTCCTGCACTGTCAGGCATGCACTGGCATTCTTTACCACTGTGCCACCTGGAAAGCCCCCATCTAACCTATGGCTTTACATTTTCATATTTTGTTGGAGCATCATCTCACTTCAAGGTGATAATTTCCATATTAGTGTTAAGTAAATAAGCTCCTTTAATTCCACCCCCAAACCTTCAGTGGCTTAATAAAACACTTAATAATTAGTGCTTAATAATGTAATAAAATTACTCTTTTAACATGAAAAAATCTTTTTTTCACTGTCCATTCAACTCATTGGATCAGCAATGATCAAATAGAGCTTGTGATATGGTAAGTGCTAAAAAAATTTTTTTTAAAAAACCTAGCTGTTACTATTTTAATTATAATACTAGCAGCCATAGAGTTAAAAAATTTTTTTGTCAGCAATAAGCACAGCCTTAGGCAATATTTGAAGCAGAATTAGATGAGAGTTTTATCATTTGTAGTTTGCTACAGCTGCCACAATGAAGCACCATAAACTGGGGAGCTTCAACAATGAAAATTTGTCTCACAGTTCTGATGGCTAGACATCTAAGATCAAAGTGTCAGCAGGGTTGGGTCCTTCTGAAGGTTTTGAGGAAGAACCTGTTGCATGCTCTCTGCTAATTGCTGGTATTTTGCTGGGAATCTCTGGCATCATTTGATTTGCATCAGCATCACCCCGATCTCCGCCTTCATCTTCACACGGTGTTCTTCCTGTGTGTGTATCCATCTCCAAACTTCCCCTTTTTAAAAGGACACCAGTCATATTGGATTCATGCCAATACTAATGACCTGATTTTAACTTGATTACCTCTGTAAAGATTCTCCCTCCAAATAAGGTCACATTCTGAAGTACTGGAGGTTAGAATTTCAATGTAGAAGTTTGAGCGAGGCACAATTCAACCCATAATACATAATAATCCGTTATAAGCAATATTTCCACTGAAGCATTTCTTACTTAAGTTATATATTTACATGGTGACTAATAATTCTCTTGAGTCTCTTCATGAATGAAATCTGGATATTTGTGTTAGAAATCAAGTGTGCATTCTTTACTCCTTACTGGGCATAATTATGCAAAGATTATTGTATAGCAAACTGTTGTACTGCAGTGATCTTAAGAAATCTTTTTGTTTCTTCCTATTTCCCAGAGTTCAAGATACTCTCTGTCTTCTGTATATCATAATAAATGATTAACTATGACAGAACAAGGGAACACAGGGGGCCAGAATACATCTCTTAAAAGGTTGACTTAAAAGAGGGCTTCTTTTCATGTTGTGTGTATGTGAGTTGCTCATTTGTGTCTGACTCTTAGTGACACTACGGACTGTAGCCCACCAGGCTCCTCTTTCCATGGGATTATCCCAGCAAGATTTTTTCATGTTATAGCTATGTAAAAACTATGGCATCATCTAAAGCCTTCTACTGCAAAATTATGTCACATTGTTAAAAAGGAAACCTTAGTAGGCTTAAACAAATATGAAAAGAATAAGACTGAGGAAAATTCACTGAGGAATTCATTGAATTAAAATCAATATATTTATCATTTTCTGTGTTTGTTGATATTTTATGTTGCTGTTTACTCGAGTACGGTGAACCTTCCATATCATTTACAATGTGGTGAACCATAAACCATTAGCTACACTAAAGAAAAATTAATACATCTTTTGAGTCAGAGAGCTTGCCAAATAAACCGTTATTGCAATCAGATTGTTTTACTGAACCTATAGAAGTACTCACATACAGAAATAATAGTTGTCGGTAAAAAGTTGAAAGATATGGGTTTGTTTGTTTTTGCTCTAATCTACACACTTGCTTTTGTTTATTCTTGCTAAAGTGTCATCCTGAAGGAAAGCAGGGCTGGCCTGGGGCCAAATATGTGAGTAGTCAACATTTAACACAGGCTCCCTTTTGCTCAGCTTTCTGTTCTCATCTTAAGATCACGTCTCTTTCCCAGAACACAGTTAATAAATATTGTCATCCTGTTTCTGGATGCAACTTGTCTTTCTATATCCAGCCTTTAGAAGAGAGGGTGGCACATTACAAATGCTGAGGAAGTATATTTGGTTGAGTACATAAATGAATGAATGGATGAATTGTAAGCCCAAATCTTACTTTGCAGTCCAACCAGCACTACTTTGTTAAAGATCCAAAGTTAATTTTCATTTCCTTATTTTTATTCCTTCTAGTGTTTCCAGTTCATCTAGTTATAAAAATATAAAATTGTGATCACAACAGTTAACATTAAAATATAAATGATTGACCCTCACAAAGTTATTTACTTTTAATGTCAATGAAACTCTATTTTAGTAGCATTTCCGCCATTATGTTCAGAAAAAAACTAGACCGTGACCAGGTCTATATTTTGGCTAGTTTTCCAAGTAGCAAAGGTAGTCCTCAGAAGGATGGCTACATATTGTACATAGCAGACACATGATATAAATTTATTTACTGTTTGATGAGAGAAGATGAGAATTCAAACACTGGGATATCTTAAAGATGAAAGTCTGGGTTTTGTTATATATCATAGGAAGAAAGATTTTTACCTCATTAGTACAAAAAGTCAGGAACTACTTAAATTTCCTGATAGTCTCATCTAAGTATTTCATGGAGACGAAGTTTCAATCAAAGAAGATGCTCAGAGAGAAATATTTCCCCATTCCAGACGTCTATAGTGGACAGTTTCCTGCCAGCCTGGGAAAATAGAGTAATAGGATGTTGTGTGACAATGTGACAGAGGAGGTTTTTTTTTTTTTTTTCCAGGGAAAGAGGACTTACAAGTTAAGTCAAAAACTTTTAGAATATATATTGTTGAAACAAACTATTATTCATAATATCTATTTTAGTCTTTTGAAATTCAAATTTTATATTACTAAAGGAATATGTAAATGAAATTATATAGCCATATGTACAAAACTCCCTAGTCTGAAGTCATGCACGTAGTTTCCTAGTAATCCTAAGTATTTCAAAACTTCCTCCTGCCAAATATTTAATAAGCATCTATTTTATGAAAAAACCTAAAGGTACCATATTCTCTATACTAAATTAAACTAAGACTCTTTCCCACAAATGCCAAAAATATGATAAAATTTCATGTACTCTTTACTCAGACATCTGGATTGAGACTTCTAGATAAAATTAGTTCCAGAGATATGATTGTCTGAAGCCCTTCCTGAATTGAGTTCCTCAACATATTAGATATGAAAAGGTAATAAGGAAAATACATTTGAAATTTGACAAATTGTCAACATTAGAAACAAAATTTTCAAGGTCTCTTTAGGTGTGTAAGTACTACATAAATCAAATATTTAGATAAGATTCTACCATTTAGAAATTCTCAGTCTAATATACAGCTTTTAACATTAAATTATAGTTGCCTAGAATTTGAAACATGGAAAAATTTTAATGATTACTAATGTGAACATTGAGGATAAGTGATCAATAAAATTGTCCAAGCTGAAAAGTCTAAACAATAATCCTGGCTTTCTGATTATCAGTCCAGTCTGCCACCTATTTGTTTAAGTGTCCAGAATTTTAACTGTCCGCTATTAAGGGAACTTGAATGATATAAGGAAAACTCCATCAGCTTTCTAACTAAGCAGCACATGAATAGAATTCCAGCTTCTCCAGTTACTGTTTGAGTTTATGAAGTACAACTTTCCAGTCTAAACCTCAGTTTCCTTGCTGGCAAAACTTTTATCTGTGTAGATGTTCAGTACTTAGACAAAAGAACTGACCAATCAACAGAACCACAACAGCTGGCCCTCACCGCCACTGCAGTCCACTCATCTCTATCGGAAACAGGAGCAGCACAGGCCTGGTCTCTTGCTGACTCCATTCAGGTGCAGTCTTATAGGAAAGCAGGATACACACAGGTGGTTTATGTGTATACACTGGGTCTCATTAGTAACAACTTCTTTTTTTGTTGGGGTTTTAAAAGGCTCAAAGCCACTACTATAATTTAGCTTCTCAACCTATATATTTAGCCAAGGAGAAGAAAGAAACTGAAAACAGATGGGGGAGAGAAATGCACTTTCTGTTATCTTACATTTCTGCCTAGTCAGTTTTCTTCCAAAGCCATAACAACCCCACAGAGAGGATTTGTTTGTTTGTTTTGCCTATTGAGTGTAATATTAGAGTTACTGCATTATCTTCTATAGCAGCCAAAATTCAAAAAGGGGAAAAACTCTTTAGAAAAAAAACCAAATGGAAGTATTTTAGTTGAATACAATTTTAAATTTAAAAGGTCTTAATAGTGGTTTTGTTGTTACTGATGTTGGTGTTTAAGTGAAAATGTGCATGCAGTTCAATAATGAGAGTTCCTTCACATCTATGTATGTCTTTAAATCAGATTCAGAGTTTACAGAATTGCCATCTGTACTTACAATTGGGCTTACAGGTACATACTCTTTGAATGATACAATATTGACTTATTTGTATTTATTCACACATTTTCCATATCTCCACAGTCTGCACCAATCCCTTTATCTTATATCTGGATACTTCACTTTTTATATTGTTCATGGCTTTTAAAAGCATTAAAGTTCACAGTCTCCAGATTAGGTATTACTGTTTTTATTTTCCTTCCCTCTAGAGTAGAAAATACAAGGGTAGAAAAGGAGTAACGGAGAAGGTAATGACACCCCACTCCAGTGCTCTTGCCTGAAAAATCCCACGGGTGGAGGAGCCTGGTAGGCTGCAGTCCATGGGGTTGTAAAGAGTTGGACACGACTGAGCGACTTCACTTTCCCTTTTCACTTTGGTGCATTGGAGAAGGAAATGGCAACCCACTCCAGTGTTCTTGCCTGGAGAATCCCAGGGACAGGGGAGCCTGGTGGGCTGCCGTCTATGGAGTCGCACAGAATCTGACACGACTGAAGTGACTTAGCAGCAGCAGCAACAGTGAAGGAGTAAATCTTGAAGGTAAGGGGGATGGAAGAAGTTAATGAAATTACTTGCAGATAACTAGACAATATCTAAAATGTGACAAGAGGATGGAAATCTATTGAAGTATAAAGCAGAATAAGAAAATAACTTCCTTAAAACCAAGATTTCAAAAGGCTATAAGGGCATACCACCCCACCTGGAAGATCCCACGGGTAGAAGTCAGGACTGCCTTTGGCTGCATGTAACAGAAACTCCAGTTCAGTGCTTAACAAAACAGGTGTTTTCCTCCTCATAGAGTAAGAATTCTATGATACTTCAAGGTTGATATGCTGCTAAGGGAAGTTGTAAGCATTGGCTTTTCTTTCTGTCAAATGTGTGGATTTTGTTCCTATGATGGCAAGATAGCTCTTGTATATACAAGCATCATGTCCCATTCCATATACAAACTAGGGGGTGAGGCAAGAAGAAAAGATACATTATGGCTGTTGAGCAAAAACATTTCAGCAGGTTCTTTCAAAGCCTCATCCAGTAGTCTTTTGCTTGCATTTTATTGGTCTGAACTGCATTATACAGCCAAATCTAGCTAGAATGTAATCATCTTGAATTGATTCAGGTACTGTTGCTAAAAATGAAGAGGCGAAAAACTGTGGAGTAATTTGGTAAAAAGCTAACAATTAAACAGCACTTTCTACATGCCAAACACTTTACACATGATAACTCATTTAATATAACTATTCTCGCTGCAGTAGATATCATTATATTTTCATTTTAAATATGAGTAAACTAAAACACAGACATTTAATAACAAGCAACTATTACCTAGATAAAAAGTGGCAGAGCTCTGTGCTCTGTCTCTAGACCCTATGACAATATCATGTTGTACATGACACTTAAAGAGGCATAAGGTTTAGAACTGTCTGGTGCAAAAAGAGTGGAAGAGATGCTACTGGCTAACCTGAAAGTCTGACTATTAAACTACAATACAGGCTGATAATCCTATTCCCTACCCACCTATCCCACTCTTCAGTTCATGTGACTCAGAGTGAAAGATGAAATGCTTTTCTACAACTTACTTAAGACACTTTCAGCTTTGAGTAACAAAAAACCAATAGAAACTGTCTTAAACAATAAGAAATCTTATTAGCTCATATAACAGGGAATCTAAAAGCAAAGACAATGCCAAGCCTAGTATGATCAGGCTTTAGCTTTATTTGAATGTTATTCTCCTCTGTGGGTTGGCTTTGTTTTAGAGATAGCTTACCTCATTGTCATAAATGAATGACAGAAGCAAATGATGCAATATTCTTCCTTTTCCATTTCCAAAAGGAAAGAAAGAAACAGGCTCCCAATAATTCTCTCTTAAGAGCGATAAAGGATTCTCCCAAAAGCCTCCAGCAACTCTCCCTTTTTCCAGAATTGGGTCCCTTGCCTGTTCCTAAAACAATCACTAACAAGGGAGATGAGATCATATTACAAGATTAGAATTAATTAAAGATCATTCCTAGAGTAGAAATGAAGCAAGTTTAATTGAATCACTAGGTCTGTGTAGAGGAGGAGGAGTTATCTCAATGAAACCAGGCTTCTGTTAGGGATGCCAGAGGAAAGCTTACTGCTGGGTTGAAATTCATAATGTTGAATAGTATGTAAGTGTAAAATTCCAGAAGAGCATGTTAATGGGAAAATATAAGCATCAACAAATAAGGAATAGATAACATACAAAGTTTTCTGACAAGTATCAGATTTTCAACCAACAATACAGAATGCTAGAAGACAATAGAGTGATGCCTTCCCAAATATGTTGGGGGAGAAAACATGATTTTTAAACCTAAAATTATATTCCCAGCTAAACTATCAACTGATGATGAGAGAAAAAGAAATGCATCTTCATACACAGATTCAACAGTTTTATTTCATATGTATACATTATGAGGAGGATATTTAAGGCTATACTTCAGAAAAGTGAGAGTGAAAAAAAGAAAAAGTATGGGATAGAAATAACAGATATCCCTGAAAGTGAGATGGAGGAGCAATTAGAAATACAAGGATTGGTACAAAGTCTGTGTAAGGATAAATGATACCTCTAAACTTCCTCCTATACCACACTGCCAGATGTCAACTTCACCATCCCTTACTGAAAGCTGAGACTTACTCATTAGAGAGTAAACCCAAAGAGATTTTGTATTCAGTGATATTAACCAAAGGTGCAGACACTATATTAGAAGGAAAGATTAAAAGAAAATCTACACACTGAGCCATGAGATATTAAAGCTCTTCTCTGACTAAGGACTGAAGAATTTTTCTTCTGGGAGAAACTCAAGAAAAGTTTCTCAAGATGAGTTCTGTGTTGAACTCAAGATAAACATATTTAGAATTATAGACAGGAAACTTGATCATCAAGATCCCTGCTCTATCACCCAAAGTCTACCCTTTGCCAAGCACTATCCAAACTCCATTCTATCCATAGGTATAAACTTCCAATAAAGGTTTTAGTGTGTCAGGAATATTAGAAACAGAAAACCAAGAATAACCAAAGATTTACGGAAAAATTCTAATATGAAAGCAAAAAATAAACACGGAAGAAACAGAAAATTTTCAGGGAACTAAAGAAATCTTCAAAAAATACAACTTATAATTACTGGCAACAGAAAGAAAAAGAGAAGAAACAAAAACAGGATGTTGAAAAAGACTCTTAAGAAAACAAAAAAGTTTAAATATTAAAACATCATCACATAAATAAAAATTGCAGTGAAGATTCAAAAGAACAAACTAAAGAAATTTTCCAGAAAGTAAAAAAGTAGCCAAAGAAAGAAGTGAAGGAAAACAGTAGTATACATTCAAGGAGGCCCAAGATAACAATAAATCCAAAGAAAGAGATAATACAAAGAAACTTATCAGCACCGATGGCAAACCACAGATTTCTAGAATAAAATGGCTCAATAAGTGCCCAGCTCAGTACATGGAAAGATGGGGAAACATATTTTCACATTGTTAAATTTCAGAAGACTGAGGGTAAAGAGAAGATCTCAAAAGCATCTAGGGAGTGACTGGGGGAAAAAAGCAGGCTACATTCAGTGGATAAGGGATCAGAATAGTATCAGACTTCTCAGAACAACACTGGAAATAGATGTCAATGAAGCACTGTATTCAAAAATTGAAGGAGATGAGTAATGTTAGTAAGAAGGTTGAATAAGTTATCCTTTGTGGAATCCCTCCATCGACAACTATTTGGCAACCATTACAGAAAAAGTGCTTTTGCGGAAGCTTTGGGATCCAACACCATCATACTAAGGTGCCCAGGAAAAGTCTTGACCACCTATGTATAGGGTAGTAAGCAAACGGACTTTGGTTCTGGCTGTGGATCCTGCACTGGCCCATGAACTGGCTCTGGGACTTCTTGTTCACAGACCAGGAGACCTGGAGAACACAGACTAGACAATCATTCATGGGTGAAGGAGCTTTTGTGGAAGTCCAGGAGTCCAGTAGAGAAGTCCCAGCCCATTGTTAGAACAAAAAATCTGACACTCAACAAATTGAAGAAGTGAGAGGAACAGCTTGAGTTTGCCACATCATCCCTGCCTCCACTCCCACCAGATTGCACAGTTCAGCTCCAAGAGAGTGGTTTTCAGTCCATGATTTCTCCTAAGGAAGAAAATATGAACATGAGTAAGAGCTTTCTGAGCTCTGTGGTATGTTTCCAGAGGCTGATTTCTCTCTCACTCTTACCTGGAGGACTGAGATACAAGCTGTAGGACTGAAAGATAGTAGACAGCTAGAAGAACAGCATCCAACATGGATCCTACTAAACTGCATCATGGACTCCAACAAGAAACCCATTTTATAGTCACTGGGGTGCCTCATCTATGGGTCCACCTATCTGACATATAGGCACCCACAGCAGTGTGTACTTCAACTCCATGATCAACTCCCTGTACAGCTTTTGGTGGTAGCAAGAACAAGTTTCATCAGACAGACAGTGAGCATGTGCAGAAAGCTGAACAGAATCGATGGGTGAGGAAGTGACCACAAACTTGAACATTTAACACATTTAATATTGCTTTTGAGTAAGCAAAAAGGAGATTATCAGTAATTGGCTTGCGGGCAACAGGATAGAGAGAAAGCACACAAGGTTAATAATTCTGCCACAAGAGGGAGCAAGAAGTGTGGAGCAAGGATATCTAAAGAATGTCCAAGAACACCTTAGAAACCCTGCTGCTGCTGCTGCTGCTAAGTCGCTTCAGTTGTGTCGACTCTATGCGACCCCATAGACTGCAGCCCACCAGGCTCCCCCGTCCCTGGGATTCTCCAGGCAAGAACACTGGAGTGGGTTGGCATTTCCTTCTCTAATGCATGAAAGTGAAAGTGAAGTCGCTCAGTCATGTCTGACTCTTAGCAACCCCACGGACTGCAGGCTACCAGGCTCCTCCGCCCATGGGATTTTCCAGGCAAAAGTACTAGTGTGGCGTGCCATTGCCCTCAGAAACCCTAGTAGGCCTAAAAGAAGGTAATTCTCTTCCAAAATCAGATAGTAAAGATTGGAGGATCTTTGAAGTCAACAATGTAAGACTTCAAGGAGTATGAAAAATCAAGGAAATATGACACCACAAACATAATAGTCCAAACATACTATAATAACCCAAAAGACATAGACAGCTGCAAATTGCCTAATAAAGAATTAAAAACAACTGCTTTAAGAAAGCGCACTGATCTATAAGAAAATAGAGAAACACAATCCAATAAGCCAGGTAAACAAATTATAAACAAAATGAGAAGTTTAATAGAAGTAAAAATCATTCAAAAGAAAAATAAAACTACTGAGGTAGAGAATGCAATGAATGAAACAAAAAAACAGTAATAGAGAGTATCAGCAACAAAATTAATTAAGTAAAATAAAGAATCTAAGAAATAGAAGACAGAACCTTTGAAACTATCCATTCAGACAACAAAGAAAAAGTAATAATAAAAAAGTGAAGAAAGTTTATGTGATCTATAGTATACCATCAAATGAACCAATTTGCAAACTATTGGAGTTCCTAAAGGATAGGAAAAGAGAATAGAAAACATTTTAAAAAATAATTATGGAAAACTTTCTAAAATCTGGGGAAAGATTTGGCCATGCATATTCTTGAAGATCACAGGTGCCCAAACAAATTCAACTCAAAATACCTTCTCCAAGACACATTATAATTAAAATAAAAAATTTAAAATCAAAGATAAATAGAGAATATTTTAAGAAGAAAGAGAAAAGAAGTTTATTACTTACAAAGGAAACTCCTTAAGGGTATCAAAGGACTTATCAGTAGAAAGCTTACAGACCAGGATGCAGTGGGATGATTTATTCAAAGTATTGAAAGAAAAAAAAAAACCTTCCAATCAAGAATACATTATCTTGCAAAGCTGTCCTTAAGAAATGAAAGAGAGATAAAGCCATTCATAGACAAAAAAAAGCTAAGGAAGTTCATCATCACTAGACTTGCCTTAATGAAATACTGAATGGAGTTCTTCAAGCTAAAATAAAAGAACTCTAGTTATTAACATGGAAACATATGAAATATACAACACTGGTAAAGGCAAGTATATGGTCAGATTATAAAACTCTATTCTGTAATTTCTTTTCCATGGGGATGGTCTTGATCCCTGTCTCCTGTACAATGTCACGAACCTCATTCCATAGTTCATCAGGCACTCTATCTATCAGATCTAGGCCCTTAAATCTATTTCTCACTTCCACTGTATAATCATAAGGGATTTGATTTAGGTCATACCTGAATGGTCTAGTAGTTTTCCCTACTTTCTTCAATTTCAGTCTGAATTTGGCAATAAGGAGTTCATGGTCCGAGCCACAGTCAGCTCCTGGTCTTGTTTTTGCTGATTGTATAGAGCTTCTCCATCTTTGGCTGCAAAGAATATAATCGATCTGATTTCGGTGTTGACCATCTGGTGATGTCCATGTATAGAGTCTTCTCTTGTGTTGTTGGAAGAGGGTATTTGCTATGACCAGTGCATTTTCTTGGCAAAACTCTATTAGTCTTTGCCCTGCTTCATTCCATATTCCAAGGCCAAATTTGCCTGTTACTCCAGGTGTTTCTTGACTTCCTACTTTTGCATTCCAGTCCCCTATAATGAAAAGGACATCTTTTTGGGTGTTAGTTCTAAAAGGTCTCGTAGGTCTTCATAGAACCTTTCAACTTCAGCTTCTTCGGCGTTACTGGTTGGGGCATAGATTTGGATTACTGTGACATTGAATGGTTTGCCTTGGAAACGAACAGAAATCATTCTGTCATTTTTGAGATTGCATCCAAGTACTGCATTTCGGACTCTTTTGTTGACCATGATGGCCACTCCATTTCTTCCAGGCTTTAGCAATATGTGAACTGTGAACTTCCTGATGTTCAAGCTGGTTTTAGAAAAGGCAGAGGAACCAGAGATCAAATTGCCAACATCCGCTGGATCATGGAAAAAGCAAGAGAGTTCCAGAAAAACATCTATTTCTGCTTTATTGACTATGCCAAAGCCTTTGACTGTGTGGATCACAATAAACTATGGAAAATTCTGAAAGAGATGGGAATACCAGACCACCTGATCTGCCTCTTGAGAAATCTGTATGCAGGTCAGGAAGCAACAGTTAGAACTGGTCATGGAACAACAGACTGGTTCCAAATAGGAAAAGGAGTACGTCAAGGCTGCATATTGTCACCATGTTTATTTAACTTATATGCAGAGTACATCATGAGAAATGCTGGACTGGAAGAAACACAGGTTGGAATCAAGATTGCTGGGAGAAATATCAATAACCTCAGATATGCAGATGATACCACTCTTATGGCAGAAAGTGAAGAGGGGCTAAAAAGCCTCTTGATGAAAGTGAAAGTGGAGAGTGAAAAGGTTGGCTTAAAGCTCAACATTCAGAAAACGAAGATCATGGCATCTGGTCCCATCACTACATGGGAAATAGATGGGGAAACAGTGGAAACAGTGTCAGACTTTGTTTTTCTGGGCTCCAAAATCACTGCAGATGGTGACTGCAGCCATGAAATTAAAAGACGCTTGCTCCTTGGAAGGAAAGTTATGACCAACCTAGATAGCATATTCAAAAGCAGAGACATTACTTTACCAACAAAGGTTCGCCTAGTCAAGGCTATGGTCTTTCCTGTGGTCATGTATGGATGTGAGAGCTGGACTGTGAAGAAGGCTGAGCGCCGAAGAATTGATGCTTTTGAACTGCGGTGCTGGAGAAGACTCTTGAGAGTCCCTTGGACTGCAAGGAGATCCAACCAGTCCATTCTGATGGAGATCAATCCTGGAATTTCTTTAGAAGGAATGATGCTAAAGCTGAAACTCCAGTATTTTGGCCACCTCATGGGAAGAGTTGACTCATTGGAGAAGACTCTGATGCTGGGAGGGATTGAGGGCAGGAGGAGAAGGGGACGACAGAGGATGAGATGGCTGGATGGCATCATTGACTCGATGGATGCGAGTCTGAGTGACCTCCGGGAGCTGGTGATGGACAGGGAGGCCTGGCGTGCTGCGGTTCATGAGGTCGCAAAGAGTCGGACACGACTGAGCGACTGATCTGATCTGATCTGATCTGATTCTGTAATTTTATGATGAGTTAATCATTTAATTATAGAATAAAGATTAAGGGTCAGGAATTTTAAAAATAACTTTAGCTACTCTAAATTTCTAATAAATACACAAAATAAAAAGAGGTAAATTGTGACATCAAAAAAATCAATAAGGGAGAATAAAAAGGCAGAATTATCATAGGCAATAAAACTTGTTGCTAGTAATTAAAACACCATTATATCTATAAAATGTTTTATGTAAATGTAATGGTGACCACAAAACAAACATATCAATAACTTCAGATATGCAAATAACACCACTCTTATGGCAGAAAGTGAAGGGGAACTAAGAAGCCTCTTGAGGAGAGTGAAAAAGTTGGCTTAAAGCTCAGCACTCAGAAAATGATGGCATCTGGTCCCATCACTTCATTGGAAATAGATGGGGAAACAGTGGAAACAGTGTCAGACTTTATTTTTCGGGCTCCAAAATCACTGCACATGGTGATTGCAGCCATGAAATTAAAAGACACTTACTCCTGGAAAGGAAAGTTATGACCAACCTAGATAGCATATTCAAAAGCAGAGACATTGCTTTGCCAACAAAGGTCCATCTAGTCAAGGCTATGGTCTTTCCTGTGGTCATGTATGGATGTGAGAATTGGACTGTAAAGAAAGCTGAGCGCCGAAGAATTGATGCTTTTGAACTCTGGTGTTGGAGAAGACTCTTGAGAGTCCCTTGGTCTGCAAGGAGATCCAACCAGTCCATTCTGAAGGAGATCAGCCCTGGGATTTCTTTGGAAGGAATGATGCTAAAGCTGAAACTCCAGTACTTTGGCCACCTCATGCGAAGAGTTGACTCATTGGAAAAGACTCTGATGCTGGGAGGGATTGGGGGCAGGAGGAGAAGGGGATGACAGAGGATGAGATGGCTGGATGGCATCACTGACTCGATGGATGTGAGTTTGAGTGAACTTCTGGAGTTGGTGATGGACAGGGAGGCCTGGCGTGCTGCGATTCCTGAGGTTGCAAAAAGTTGTACACAACTGAATAACTGAACTGATTATATCTATAAATTGTTTTATGTAAATGCAATGGTGACCACAAAACAAACACCTACACTATATATGCAAAAAGCAATGAGAAGGAAATCAAATCATACCATTATGGAAAATAATCAATTCACAAAGAAAAACAGAAAGAAAGGAAGAGGGTAAACTACATAAAAGCCAGAAAACAATAACATGGCATTAGTAACATCTCTGCATGTGTGTTCAGTTGCTCAGTCATGTTCGACTTTTGGGACCCCATGGACTGTAACTTGCCAGACTCCTCTGTCCATGGAATTTTCCAGGCAAGAATTCTGGAGTGGGCTGCCATTTCCTACTCTAGGAGATTAGGAAATCTAATCTCTGCATCTCTTGCATTGCCAGGTGGATTCTTTACCATCTGCCACCCTACTTATCACTAATTACTTTAAATGTAAATGGATTAAATTTTTTAATCAAAAGGCATAGAGTACTTGAATGAATTTAAAAATCTATGTAAATTAAAAAAACTGTAATAAGAGATAAAGGGAGCTTATTATATAATTATAAAGAGGTCAATGCATCAGAGTCTATAACAATCATAAATACATATGCACCTAATGCAAGAGGATCTAAACATATTAAACAGATACTAGCAGATATGAAGGGAGAAATAGACAACAGAAAATAATAGTAGAATATCAAGGGACATCAATACTCACTTTCAAAAATGGATAGACCATCAGATAGAAAATCAATAAGGAAATGCTGCACTTGAATTACATTTTTATGAAATGGACTTAACAGACACAGAATATTGCACCTAATATTTGCAGTACACACATTATTCTCAAGTGCTCATAAAATTCTCCAGAATAGATCATATGTTAAGTTAAAAAAAAAAGTCTTAGCAAATTTAAGAAGATTAAAAGTATACCAAGTATCTCTTTGAGCACAGTGGAATGACACTAGAAATCAATAACAACAGAAAAACTAGAAAATTCACAACTATGGAAATTAACATATCTAAACAACCCATGGATAAAGAAATCTAAAGTGAAATAAAAAATACTTTAAAACAAACAAAAGTGGAAAGTCAACATGCCAAAACTTTTAGGATGCAGCAAAAGCAGTACTAACAAGAAAGTTCACAGTGGTAAGCCTCTATGTTACACCCCAGAAAAGATCTCAAATAAGAACTTAACTATACACAGGAATTAGAAAAGGAAGAATAAACTAAGCCCAATGTTAGCAACAGAAAGGAAATAAGAAGGACTAAGAAAAAAAGAAAGTATAGTGAAAATGAAGTTGCTCAGTTGTGTCTGACTCTTTGGGCTGTAGCCTACCAGGATTCTCTGTCTATGGGATTTTTCAGGCAAGAATACTGGAGTGGGTTGCCATTTCCTTCTCCAGGAGACCTTCCCGACCCAGGGGTTGAACCTGGATCTCCCACACTGTAGGCAGACGTTTTACTGTCTGAGCCACCAGGGAAGTCAACGCCACCCCACGGTCCCTGGGTGGGCTCGAACCACCAACCTTTACAGTTAAGAGCTGAACGCACTAACCGATTGCACTATGGAGACAGCAGTAAGAAAACGATTCAGAAGACTTAGATTAACTGATTTTAAGACTTAGTATAGTGAAAGTGAAGTTGCTCAGTCATGTTCGACTCTTTGCAACCCCATGGGCTGTAGCCTACCAGGCTTCTCTGTCCATGCAAGAATATAGGAGTGGGTTGCCATTTCCTTCTCCAGGAGATCTTCCCAACCCATGGACTGAAACTGGGTCTCCCACATTGTAGGCAGATGCTTTACCATCTGAGCCACCAGGGAAGCCCTAAGGAAAAAAAAATGAGAAGACTCAAATAAAATCAGAGATGAAAAAGGACACATTACAAATGATATCACAGAAAAGGAAAAGATCATAAGCGACTTATTTGTAAATAATCATATGCCACTAAGTTGGTTAACCTAAAAGTAACAAATAAATTCCTAGACACATACAACCTACCAAGTCTGAATCATAAAGATATTGAAAATATGAACAGGCCAATTACTAGTCAGGAGATCACATAATCAAAAATCTCCAAACAAACAAAAAAAGTCCAGGATGAGATGGTTTCACTGGTGAATTCTATTCAACATTTAAAGAACAACTATTGCCAATTATTCCTTTAAGAATATTGAAATTATACCAAGTATCTATCAAAATGGAATGAAACTAGAAATCAATAACAACAGAAAACCTGGAAAACTCACAACTATGGAAATTAACATTTCTGTTAACGTTAATTAAATTAGCATTAACTCGTCAGAAAAATTAAAAAGGAGGTGAGATTTTCCAAACTTGTTTTACAAGACCAGCATTATTCTGACATATAAGGCATATAAGGATACTACAAGAAAACTACAGGCTGATATTCCACATGAATATAGATGCAAAACTTCTCAACAGTGTATTAGCAAACCAAATTGAACAACACACTAACAGGATCATACACTGTGAACAAATGCAAATTATCCCTAAGATTCAAGGATGGTTCAACATATACAAAGTGATCAATGTGATTCACCACACTGATAGAATGCAATACTAAAATTATATGAACATCTCAATAGATGCAGAAAAAAAATTGACAAAATTCAGTATTCTTTCATTATAAACACTCCAGAAATTGAATATAGAAGGAACGCACCTTAACATAATAAAGTCCATATATGACAAGCCCCCAAATAGCATCATACTCAATGGTGAAAGGTTAAAAGCTTTTCCTCCAATATCAAGAATAAGACAAGGATGCCCACTGTTAACACTCCTATACAACATATTGAAAGTCCTAGCCAGAATAATTAGGAAAGAAAACAAAATAAAAGACATCCAAATCAGTAAGAAAGAGAAGTTAAATTGCCCTGTTTGCAGGTGATGTGATCTTATATTTAGAAAAATACCAAAGGGTTCACAAAAATGTTAGACCTAATAAATGAATTCAGTAAAGTTTTAGTACATAAAAGTAATATACAAAGGTCAGTTGTGTTTCTAAACACTAACAATGAACCATCTGAAAAAGCCCATAAGAGAACAATGCCATTTAAAATAGCATCTAAAAAATACTTAGGAAAAATTTAACCAAGGAAATGAAATATCTGCATTCTGATGTTTATATGACATTGATGCAAGAAATTGAAGACAAAAATAAATGGAAAGCTATCCCATGATTATGAATTGGAGGAACTGATATTTTAAAAATATCCATACTATTCAAAGCCTAGATTGAGTGCAACTCATATCAAAATTCCAATGACATTTTTCACTAAAAGAGAAAAATAATTCTAAAATTCATATGGAGCTACAAAAGACCCCAGACACCCAAAGCATTTCTGAGAAAAAACAAGGGTGAAAGATGACACTTACTGATTTTAAACTATATTTCAAAGCTATCATAATCAAAACAATATGGTACTGACATAAAGACATATAAACCAATAGAACAGAATCTAGAGCTCAGAAATTAATTCTCATATTTAGCCTCAACTAATATTTGACAAGAGATACTCAATGGAGAAAAGATA
Organism: Tragelaphus eurycerus; assembly: GCA_935064755.1. Lineage (NCBI taxonomy): Eukaryota > Metazoa > Chordata > Mammalia > Artiodactyla > Bovidae > Tragelaphus > Tragelaphus eurycerus. The sequence goes on from CAKXYN010000035.1 coordinate 16,125,748, forward strand.
GTCTCTTCCATAAATGGTACTAAGAAGTGTACAGATCAGATCAGTCGCTCAGTCGTGTCCGACTCCTTGCGACCTCATGAACCGCAGCACGCCAGGCCTCCCTGTCCATCACCAGCTCCCGGAGGTCACTCAGACTCGTATCCATCGAGTCAGTGATGCCATCCAGCCATCTCATCCTCTGTCGTCCCCTTCTCCTCCTGCCCTCAACCCCTCCCAGCATCAGAGTCTTCTCCAATGAGTCAACTCTTCCCATGAGGTGGCCAAAATACTGGAGTTTCAGCTTTAGCATCATTCCTTCTAAAGAAATTCCAGGATTGATCTCCTTCAGAATGGACTGGTTGGATCTTCTTGCAGTCCAAGGGACTCTCAAGAGTCTTCTCCAACACCACAGTTCAAAAGCATCAATTCTTCGGCGCTCAGCCTTCTTCACAGTCCAGCTCTCACATCCATACGTGACCACAGGAAAGACCATAGCCTTGACTAGGCGAACCTTTGTTGGTAAAGTAATGTCTCTGCTTTTGAATATGCTATCTAGGTTGGTCATAGCTTTCCTTCCAAGGAGCAAGCGTCTTTTAATTTCATGGCTGCAGTCACCATCTGCAGTGATTTTGGAGCCCAGAAAAACAAAGTCTGACACTGTTTCCACTGTTTCCCCATCTATTTCCCATGTAGTGATGGGACCAGATGCCATGATCTTCGTTTTCTGAATGTTGAGCTTTAAGCCAACCTTTTCACTCTCCACTTTCACTTTCATCAAGAGGCTTTTTAGCCCCTCTTCACTTTCTGCCATAAGAGTGGTGTCATCTGCATATCTGAGGTTATTGATATTTCTCCCGGCAATCTTGATTCCAACCTGTGTTTCTTCCAGTCCAGCATTTCTCATGATGTACTCTGCATATAAGTTAAATAAACATGGTGACAATATGCAGCCTTGACGTACTCCTTTTCCTATTTGGAACCAGTCTGTTGTTCCATGACCAGTTCTAACTGTTGCTTCCTGACCTGCATACAGATTTCTCAAGAGGCAGATCAGGTGGTCTGGTATTCCCTCTCTTTCAGAATTTTCCAATCACATGCAAAAGAATGAAACTGGCCCCCTTTCTATACCACTTAAAAACTAATTTGAAATAAATTATAGACTTAAATATACAATCTGAAAGAATGAAACTATTAGGAGAAAACAGGGGAAAAGGTCCTGGATATTGGTCTTGGCCACAATCACTTGGATACGTCACCAAATGCACAAGTAACAAAAGTAAAAATAAATAAACTGAACTACATCAAACTAAAAAGCTTTTGCACAGCAAAAGAAATGATCAATAAAATGAAAAGGCAACCTACAGAAGAAATTATTTGCAAAACATTAATCTGATAAGGGGTTAATAATGAAAAATATACGGAACTCTTACAACTCAGTGGCATTAAAAAAAAAAAAAATCCAATAAAAAATGGACAGAGGACCTGAGCAGACATTTTTTCAAAGACGTAGGGAAAAGCACTTGTAAAGATTCTTAACATAACTAATTATCAAGGAAATGAAAATCAAAACCACAGTGAGCTAGCACTTCACTGTTAGAATGTCTGTATAAAAAAAGACAAGAGACTAAAAAATGTTGGTAAAGATGTGGAGAAAAGGGAATCTTTGTATACTACAGATGAAAACGTAAATTGGCAATGTAAAATGTAAGTATGGAAAATAGTATGGAGGTTCCTCAAAAAATTAAAAATAAAACTACCATGTAACACAGCAATCCCACTTCTGGGTATATATTCAAAGGAAATAAAATAAGGATCTTAAATATACACATTTCATGTTCATTGCCACACTATTCCCAGTAGCCAAGATATAAAAGCAATATAAGCGTTGGTCTACTGGTGAATTAATGAGTTAAGAATATTTAGTTATGAATATTTCTCAACCTGAGAAAAAAGAAATCCTTCCAGTTGAGACAACATGTATGAAACTTGAGAGCATTATGTTAAGTGAAATAAGGAATGCAAACACTGTATGATATTATTTACATGCAAAACTTTAAAATGCTGAGCTCAGAGTAGAATGGTGTTTGCCATAAGGTAGGGAGTGGAGGTGGAAAATCCCATGGACGGAGGAGCCTGGTAGGCTGCAGTCCATGAGGTCACTAAGAGTCGGACACCTCTGAGTGACTTCACTTTCACTTTTCACTTTCATGCATTGGAGAAGGAAATGGCAACCCACTCCAGTATTCTTGCCTAGAGAATCCCAGGGACGGGGAAGCCTGGTGGGCTGCTGTATATGGGATCACACAGAGTCGGACACGACTGAAGTGACTTAGCAGCAGCAGCAGCATCAGGGAGTGGAGGTAATGAGGAGATGTTGATTCCAGGGTACAAATTTCCAATCATACAGTAAGTCAGTCCTGAAAATTTAATGTACAGCATGGTAACTGTAGTTAACAATATTCTATACCATATTTGCGGAGGAGGAAATGGCAACCTACTCTGTATTATTACCTAGAAAATCCCGTGGATAGAGGAGCTTCCTGGGCTGCTGTCCATGGGGTTGCACAGAGTCAGACATGACTAAAGCGACTTACCAGCAGCAGTAGCAGCAGCATGCCATTTTTGAAAGTTGCTAAAAGTAAATCTTGAGATGATGGTGGTGTTAACTAACTCCATTGTGATAATCATTTAACAGTCTGTTCTACTGAAAGTTGCTCAGTCTTGTATGACTCTTTGCAACCCCACAGACTGTAGCCTGCCAGGCTCCTCTGTCCATGGAATTCTCTAGGCAAGAATACTGGAATGGGTAGCCATTCCCTTCTCCAGTGGATCTTCCCAACCCAGGGATCAAACCCAGGTCTCCCACATTGCAGGCAGATTCTTTACTGTCTGAGCCACCAGGGAAGCCCAAGTAAACTGGAATGACTAGCCTCTCCCTTCTCCAGGGGATCTTCCTGACCCAGGGATAAAAACAGGGTCCCCTGCATTACAGGTGGATTCTTTAGTAGGTGGGCTACCAGGGAAGCCCCTGGTATATATTTAATGATATATGTTATATATTTATTATATATATATATATATTAGGTTATACGGTGAAGGCAATGACACCCCACTCCAGTACTTTTGCCTAGAAAATCCCATGGACAGAGGAGCCTGGTAGGCTGCAGTCCATGGGGTCGCTAGAGTCAGACAGGACTGAGTGACTTCACTTTCACTTTTCACTTTCATGCATTGGAGAAGGAAATGGCAACCCACTCCAGTGTTCTTGCCTGGAGAATCCCAGGGATGGGGGAGCCTGGTGGGCTGCTGTCTGTGGGGTAGCACAGAGTCTGACACGACTGAAGCGACTTAGCAGCAGCAGCAGCAGCAGGAGCATTAGGTTATATACTATATATGTTATATATTTAATAATATATGTTCATATATTATTAATATATGAACATATATTTAATAATATATGTTCAGATCATATTCTATTTCTAAAATTATATAAAGTGATATATAAATTATATTTCAATAAAACTGGAAAAATAAAAGAAAAAATCATGGAAAATAATTTGCACCCTAGAATTCTACAATCTCTCAATCTATATGTCATGTATGCTAGGTTGCTTCAGTCGTACCTGACTCTCTGTGACCCCACGGACTGTCGCCCACCAGGCTCCTCTGTCCATAGAATTCTCCAAGCAAGAATACTGGAAAGAGTAGCCATTACCTTCTCCAGGTGATCATCCTGATCCAGGAATCGAATTTGAGTCTCTAAAGTCTCCTGCAATGGCAGGGGAGTTCTTTACCACTAGGAACTACCTGGGAAGCCTGTATATGTCACGTATGAGAGTAGAATTTAAAAAATACATATTCTTTAGTCTTGCAAAAATCTTAAAAAACATAACTTGTATATAAATTGTCTCAGGAAGCTACATGAAATTTATTCAAAATCAACAACAAAAAAACAAGAAGGAAAATGAAGGGAAGGGAGGGAGGGGGGAGGGAGACAGGGAGAGAAAGAAAGAGAAAAAAGGAGGGCAATAAACCATGAAAGAGGACTACACAGTATTCAGGAAATCTAGAATATAATACATGACAAAATTAAGAGAATTCTCAGGGGATGATGAAAAGGAAGTTTTAGTCACAGAAAGCAATAAGTCTAGACTTGAGCAAATAGGAAAAGGAGTACGTCAAGGCTGTATATTGTCACCCTGCTTATTTAACTTCTATGCAGAGTACATAATGAGAAACACTGGGCTGGAAGAAGCACAAGCTGGAATCAAGATTGCCGGGAGAAATATCAATAACCTCAGACATGCAGATGATACCACCCTTATGGCAGAAAGTGAAGAGGAACTAAAAAGCCTCTTGATGAGAGTGAAAGAGGAGAGTGAAAAAGTTGGCTTAAAGCTCAACATTCAGAAAACGAAGATCATGGCATCTGGTCCCATCACTTCATGGGAAATAGATGGGGAAACAGTGGAAACAGTGTCAGATTTTATTTTCTTGGGCTCCAAAATCACTGCAGATGGTGACTGCAGCCATGAAATTAAAAGACACTTATTCCTGGGAAGGAAAGTTATGACCAACCTAGATAGCATATTGAAAAGCAGAGACATTATTTTGCCAACAAAGGTCTGTCTAGTCAAGGCTATGGTTTTTCCAGTGGTCATGTAAGGATGTGAAAGTTGGACTGTGAAGAAAGCTGAGCACCAAAGAATTGATGCTTTTGAACTGTGGTGTTGGATAAGATCTTGAGAGTCCCTTGGACTGTAAGGAAATCCAACCAGTCCATTCTAAAGGAGATCAGTCCTGGGTGTTCTTTGGAAGGAATGATGCTAAAGCTGAAACTCCAGTACTTTGGCCACCTCATGCGAAGAGTTGACTCATTGGAAAAGACTCTGATGCTGGGAGGGATTGGGGGCAGGAGGAAAAGGGGAAAGCAGAGGATGAGATGACTGGCTGGCATCACTGACTCGATGGACATGAGTTTGAGTGAACTCTGGGAGTTGGTGATAGACAGGGAGGCCTGGCATGCTGCGATTCATAGGGTCGCAAAGAGTCAGACACGACTGAGCGACTGAACTGAACTGAACTGAGCAAAAGGATGATAGATTGTAAGGAAGACACCTGCATGGGGTGGGGGTGGGGCTGGGGTCAGAAAATGACCTGCTTCTTAATGTCTTTGAATGTACTGATGTAATAACATACTGGACAGTATTACATTGGCTAATAATTTGGGGATAAAGTAGTGATAGGTCATGGAAAACTGAGAAAATGACAAAGAAAATAATTATTAACTTCAGGAAAAACAAAGAAGTCAAAATAAAATGTAATCATCTTAGCCTATATAGACTGTTAATAAAATATAAACTTTTGAATTACCCAAAATTTTGAATAATGTGTGTATTATGGGTATATAAAGCCATTATATCTTCATATCTTTATAGTAGATGGTGATATATTCAATAATATCTAAACTCATAATTGTTTTAAAGTAGTAAAGCATGTTATTTAGAAATATGAGATGAGCATCAGGAGAATTAGCTAAAAAGATTTGACAGTGATTATACCTTTGAGAGCAGGAATTGTCACTGGGCTGTTGAATAGGACAAGCAACTGCTAATTTTTATTATAAGCCTTGAAAATCTATTTGACCCTTAAAGCTATATACATCTATTTGTTTAATCAAAATAAAAATAGTTTTTAAAGGAGTATATTAGTCATATAGTTTAATTTTTATTATAAGATACATTTTAAAAGTGATATAATTATCCTTTTCAGCTTCTTTTAGATGATTTCATTATCAGTATGCCCTAGCATGGTTATTCATAATCCTACATCTTCAGTTCACCCTAAATCCACTCCTAATGCATTATTTTAATACACTTTGACAAGTAGATAAAAGCAAAGATAAGTGATTTGATTAAGTCTGTACACACAGCAAATGTTCTCAAGAAGCTGTTGAATGTCTTCTTTTGCATTTAGGAATTTATGGCAAAAGTTATAGGTTGGAAAATAAAATCTACCACAGAAGTATAAACATAATTCATGCAAATTATAGCAACATTCATAAAATTTATGTGCAAGGTAATCTGTTAGATGGTTATTCAAATGTGGCAAAGTAAAGTCGAAAATAAAATCAGACATCTGGGGGAAAAATAGATGTAATCAGGAAGCTTATAGATGGGCATGTCAATCAGTTATCATGCCCTCGAGGAACTCTGAATTTGAAAACGCTACCTTTTCTCCAAGATTTGCCCTTAGTTGAAGTGAATGCCCCCAATCAGTAATTGATAACATCCTTATTTATCTATGTGAAAAGTGCAGATTTCCACTAAACATTTCTGAGAATGTTCTTTGTCATTTCAAAGTTGCTTTGAAGAATATCATTGAAAGTGTTGATGATGGTTAATTTTTGTGCCAACGTGACTGGGCCACTAATTGCCCAGAGATTTGGTTAAAAAAAAAAAAATCTGGATGTGTCTGTGAGTGTGTTTTCAGATGAGAGTAACATTTGAGTTGGCAAACTGAGTTACACAGATTGCCCTCATCAACATGGGTGGGCCCTGTCCAATCCATTAATGAACTGATTAGAACAAAAAGGCAGAGTAAGTGAGAATTCCCTTTCTGCCTGATGGTTTCACAGCTAGAACATGGGTCTCCTCCTGCCCTCAGACTAATACTCTGACTGGAACTTTTACCATCAGCTCACCTGGTTCTCAGACATACAAATTCAGACTCTCCCTGGTCAACTGAAGATTCAGGAACTTCTCAGCCTCTACTACTGTGAGTCAATTTCCTGATATCTCTCTGTGTATATATTATTGGTTCTGTTTCTCTGAAGAGCTCAGACTAATACAATCCTTTCATATACAATACAGTACTTTCTGTAGAAAAATAGAAAATTCAGTTAATTTGTTATTTCTAAATACAGTGGTGCCCCCTTATCTGTGAAACTTCTTGTACTGCTGCTACTGCTAAGTCACTTCAGTTGTGTCTGACTCTGTGCGATCCCACAGACGGCAGCCCACCAGGCTCTGCCGTCCCTGGGATTCTCCAGGCAAGAACACTGGAGTGTGTTGCCATTTCCTTCTCTGGTACTATAGAGCTCTCTATATACTGTTCTTTCATATACATGTGTATGTTAGTCACTCAGTGGTGTCCAACTCTGTGATCACATGAACTGTAGCACGCCAGGCTCCTCTATCCATGAAATTCTCCAGGCAAGAATACTGGAATACATAGCCATTCCCTTCTCCAGGGGATCTTCCCAACCCAGGGATTGAACCCATTGCAGGTGGATACTTTATCAGCTGAGCCACCAAGGAAGCACTTTCCTATACATACATATCTATAATAAAATTTATTTATAAATTAGGCACAGCAAGAGATTAACAATAAAATGAAACAGAATGATTATAATATACAGTAATAAAAGCTATGTGAATGTGGTCTCTGTCTCTCAAAATATCTTAGTGTACAAATACAGTGCCTTTTCTGTCATAACTAAGCACTGACCCTGCACTTTGGTCATAACATTTGCAGTTTGAGGTGCAACAGAAAAACTAACAAGAATTTCTTTTTCTTTCTTCACAATTCAGGGATATAGGATTCCTTCTTATTGGAGATCTTAGCAATCTTAGCATACAATTTTTTCTTCATTAAACTGAGAATTTTTCACCATTTCACCCAAAGGAAGCACCTTAAAGCTTCTCTTTGGCACATCTGAATTTAAGCATCACTATTCTTGCCCTGGAGAAGGCAATGGCACCCCACTCCAGTACTCTTGCCTGGAAAATCCCATGGCAGAGACTGGTGGGCTGCAGTCCATGGGGTCGCTAGAGTCAGACAGGACTGAGTGACTTCACTTTCACTTTTCACTTTCATGCATTGGAGAAGGAAATGGCAACCCACTCCAGTGTTCTTGCCTGGAGAATCCCAGGGACGGGGAAGTCTGGTGGGCTGCCATCTATGGGGTCGCACAGAGTCAGACACGACTGAAGCGACTTAGCAGCAGCAGCAGCAGCATTCTTGCCCTTTGGAGCCAGTATTAACAAAAATAAGGGTGACTTGAACACAAGTGCCATGATACTGCAGCATTCAATTTGATAACTAAGATGATTACTAAGTGACTAACTGGTGGGATTCTCTGAACAAAAGGATGATTCATGTGGTGGGGGTAGGGGGGAGGAATGAAATGGGTTGGTATGAGATTTCACCATGCTACTCAGAACGGCACCTGATTTAAAACTTATGAATTTCCTTTTTTCTAAAATTTTCCATTTAATATTTTGGGATCATGGCTGGCCACTGGTAACAAACCACAGAGAAAAACTCTGGATAAAGAGGGCTATTGAATAGTTAAGCGAACTTACTAATTTTGTCTTTTGGCTTGAATGTAACAGGAATCAGCTAATGCAAATTTAGGCCAAAAATAACTTTAAAAAAGAAAGATGGGGAGGAATTTATTTTAAGGACACATAAGTATCTCAGTGATGTCAAGGGCAGAAGCCTATGAAGAGACTGGAACAGGACATGGGATACCATTGCATATTCCCAGTTCTCTTACCGTTTCTTTCTTTTTCTCTCTACTGGCAAACTATTGCTGTTACTCTGTTCACATGGTGGTAACCATGCCATAATTTCATTCATTATGAAATTCATCATTCATTTCATTTTCCATTCATTTAAAAGACTAGCCCTTGCAAAGCTGTAACTCTTGATACTAACTCTAGATCCCTGAAGGAGAAGTTTGATTGCTCATATTTGTGGCAGGTACTCCGTTTGGTCCAGACATCTGTAAGCTGGAGCATGGAGTCATGCTGCACAAACATGGCTGCCACTCTTTGCACCTGTGCCTATGTGGATGCAGACTGGGGACTGTAAGAGTGCCCAGGTAAAACAAGATAATTCTAACCTTACTTTTTCTTTCAGTAATTATGTTAAGACCTTCTATGTATTTCTTGCCCTCACAAACTATCTAGCTAGGTGTATTAGAATAGGGAGGCGGGTGGTGAGGACTTAATTTATGTGTAATTAAACTGCCAATATAATACAATGCAACAAGTGACAGTCAAAAAATGTTATGGAACTAACTGAGAAGAGGTATCTCACTCAGACTTGGGAGGTCAGGGATGTCTTCTTGTGAAAAAATGGTACCTATACTAAAACTGCAAAGGTGTAGAGAGATTAGCCTAGTTAAATAGATAAAGATACAAGAAACAGTGTCAGACTTTATTTTTTTGGGCTCCAAAATCACTGCAGATGGTGATTGCAGCCATGAAATTAAAAGACGCTTACTCCTTAGAAGGAAAGTTATGACCAACCTAGACAGCATATTGAAAAGCAGAGACATTACTTTGCCAACAAAGGTTCGTCTAGTCAAGGCTATGGTTTTTCCTGTGGTCATGTATGGATGTGAGAATTGGACTGTGAAGAAAGCTGAGCTCCGAAGAATTGATGCTTTTGAACTGTGGTGTTGGAGAAGACTCTTGAGAGTCCCTTGGTCTGCAAGGAGATCCAACCAGTCCATTCTAAAGATCAGCCCTGGGTGTTCTTTGGAAGGAATGATGCTAAAGCTGAAACTCTAGTACTTTGGCCACCTCATGTGAAGAGTTGACTCATTGGAAAAGTCTCTGATGCTGGGAGGGATTGGGGGCAGGAGGAGAAGAGGACGACAGAGGATGAGATGGCTGGATGGCATCACCGACTTGATGGATGTGAGTCTGAGTGAACTCCTGGAGTTGGTGATGGACAGGGAGGCCTGGCGTGCTGCAGTTCATGGGGTTGCAGAGAGCTGGACATGACTGAGCAACTGAAGTGACTGACTGACAATATAATGGAAATGACCAAGACTCTAATGTCTATGTAGATACATAGGTAGTACTGATAGAACCAAGAATAAAATAATAATAATAATAATATTGGAATGTTGATGGGTGTCTTGGTTTGGATTTCTCTAAAATCAGATCCTGAGACAAGACAGAATTAGTTCTCTAAAACATATTCTTCCACCAAGAATGGCCAAAAGCAATATTAAATTTGCATTCTTCCAGGGTCCATAAGGATTTCCCAGGCAAGGATAATGTAATGGGTTGCCATTTCCTTCTTCTGGAACCTTCCTGACACAGGGATTGAACCCTCATCTCCTGCTTGGCAGTCAGATTCTTTATCTCTGAGACATGGAGCCTGGAGGGCTACAGTTCATGGGGTCACAAACAAGTTGGACATGAGTTAGCAACTAAAGAACAACAACAACAGCATTCTTCCAGGATAGCAATCCCAGCAGAATAACAGCACCCTTTCCTCAGTGGTTTTAGGATAAAGTTCCAGGCAGGGCTGACTCTAATAGAAACAATTTGAATCATTGAGCCAATTATTACGGATAAGCAAATGAAATATTCTGACTGGTCAGGGACTAGAGGACTGGGGAAGGTCACACTTGCATTACGTGACCAAAGAGAAGGTGTGGAGGAGTGGTTCTTCAAAAGACGTCACAGCACTATTACCAGAAGAAGAAGGAATGGATACTAGGGAGGCAAAGTCAACAGATGTTTACTAAAATTGAGGCATTACTATTTCAATATTTATTTTGTAATTGGAGTTGTGCTATGCAGACTTAGCAACAAATACATTTTTTTTTGTAATAGAGTTCATCCTATGGTTTTCCTCTATCAGAATAGTAATTTGGACATAAAGGATGATTACAAAGAATAAAAACTTAAATCATTCATATTTTTGTTTTCAGTGCATCATAAAATTTTACACGTGAGGAGAGCCATTCCTAATCCATATGAGTTCAGAGATCTTTTACACAGATATTTTTTTGAAAATTCAATGAATTCATTAATTAAATAGACCTGCCCTTTAGTAAATTTTTATACATATATACTTCTATCAAGCGAATCGACCGTCTACACGAAGACCAAGTTAAACCTCGGATCTAGATTGACTGAACGTTTTCAAAGCTCTTGGCTCCTTTGTGAGTAAACAGACAGTCCTTTTCATAGTTATAACACAGGAATGCCATTTAGATGAATTTGTTGATTTTTATTTTTAAACTGCTGAAATTATAAAGATACACAAACACTAAACACTATTTTCATACTGCATTCTTGTTCAATTCAGTGTCACAATCTTAAATCAAGGCAGATAAACAGTATTCAATTTCTGGTGAGGATACAAGGGCAAAAAATTAAGTCTTTCTGAAGCTTTTGAATATTGTTTATTCCCATAATAAAGGAGGCAGCTTGCTGCCAAATAAGATGTGGTCTGGGAGGTTGCTTTATCAATTTGTTGATCCCTCAGAGGAAAAAAACACATTTTAAAAACAAATGCAAGAGTGAGAAAGACATGAATGCAATCCATTTACCCAGACAGCACCTTTCGGTACTGTGCCAAATAAATAATTTTTGTATAGAAATTTACTTCTTCTACATTACCTTCCTTAAATAATATGATGTTCAAGAATAAAGTATATCTATATCTACAGGAAATACTGGAGAAGTTCCCTACCTTTCTGTAAATAATATTATAAAAAACCACAAATTTGTGAAAACTTGTAAGTTTGGCAGATAAAATATAGGATGCCCAGTTAAATATGACTTTCAGATAAGCAATGATTATTTTGTAGGATAAGTATGTACCAAACATTGCATGGAACATACTTACCCTAAAAAAATCTATTGTTGCTTATTTGAAGTTAAAATTTAACTGGGTATCCTGTATTTTAATTTGCTAAATCTGGAAAGTCTATAAACTTACAAATAACGTTCTTTTATTCACTTGTGAATAAACATTTGGTTTGCATGTTAAAGTAGTTTTGGTATTGGCAACTCATATTATGGTCAGATGTATATTTTCTAGCTAAAATGATGATTTAAGGAAATAAAATTATGTTCTCGTTGAAGGTGTAATAGATACTTGAAGCCTTTTTTTTTTCTGTAAACAGTTTCCATTCCAACCCTTTTTGCTCCTGAAAAAATTTTATGAAGAAAGCTAGACTGAAGTAGATGTTTCTTTATTTCAGATGGGTTTCAGATCAATTCTTTTAACATTTGAGGAAATGTTATTAAAAGTTGCATATTTTCTGCTTTTAAAGTAACTTACCTATGTGATTTAAAATGATTTGTCTTTGAAAAAAGAAACTTTTCAAAATGAACCGTTATGCAGAGATGAAATCAGCGAGTCTAGAATATGAATAATTCATTTTTAAGTAAATGAGAAATTATTTTGTGCTGTTACTTATACATTTTCACATTTATAGTTAAATAGTAATTTGCAACACAGAGGGTATTAGTTGTGAATTGTGGTTTTCAATATCGCAGACACATTTGTTGCTGTGGTTTTGCAATATCATTCTCTGATGCTTTTCTCAATTGTGGTTTTCATAATCATTGTTTGATAGTCATGTAGCTGTGGTTTGGAGCTGCTATATCCATTTGGACAGAGATAATTGCTTATAGGTTTTGCTGTCATTTTATTTTATAACCTTAGTGAATTAAATGAGAAAAATAAAAATTAAACTTTAAATATCATTAACATTCTCATTAAAATGATGAGGAAACACAAAATGTAATAGTATTCCTTAGTTTAATTCATTCATGTTGACTATACTAATATATCTATTTATAAATGTAGATGAGCTATCTTTATTTCTAATACTGTAATCAGGTTATCTTATCAATCTTGCCTTGAATTCTCTGACTTTTGCTCCTTTCAGCTTTTAAAGTGAGTATTTAGTTGAGATTTGTTTCTCTTTTGCTTTGCATATTTAACCATTTCAAATGCCAAAGGAAACACTGTTATGGTATCTTATTCCAGTGGGCATTCCTTTTGGGCGATATAAAAAAAAATCAGCCAGTTTTGTAAAAAGATCTTTAGAAGCCATAATATATAATAATTCAGTTCTCTGTATACCAATTTAATTGTAATGAATTGGAAATTAAGGAGGCAAAAATCTGTAGTTCTGTCTGCTTATTCATTCCACAAAACAAACACAAATAACCCTGCTTTTCATGGTACTTACGGCTTTAATTTGTTGGTTCTTCAAGGAAGGGACTTTGTCACTTAGTGTATTTCCACTGCCAAGAACCATGTATTCTTACAACCTCTATGGTAATAGTACTAATGGTAATGTAATAAAATTCACAACTGGTCTTCAGCTCTGTATTAAGATTCTCTCAGCCATACCTTTCACAGGGCAACTCTTTACACCTTCCAGAAGATGTCCTGATGGGGTTATAAATGACACTGATTACAGTGCCTCCTGCACACTGAACAGCCTGCATTATGCTCAATCAGCCCAGGCTCTCTGCTGACCTCCAGACCCTTTTAGCGTGTGGAGTTTGGCGGGGGCTCACCGGGATGTTAGTCAACCAAACAAAGGGGGGCACGATTTCAGATCAGAATGGATGATCTCACAACCTGGGGGGGAAAAGTCGGCAGTATCTGGTGGATACATGTTAACTGCAGTGGAGTTTATTAGTAAATACTGATTACATAAAGCAGCCGGTTCCACTGTCTCTTAGAGGCTCCTTCAAGTCAACCTGGGATAATATATTTAAAACTCAGTGTACATGAAACTATGAGAAACTAAAGCTAGCCTCATGCAGCTTAACTTGGCCAAAATAATAACTATGCAAATCACTTCAAAATGTGTTCTTTCGGCTTGCAGTTTCCAACATACTACACACACAATAATTGAATAATAATGAAACAAAACTTTAAAAGCTAAAGAACCATGAAATAGTTATTGGGTCTTACCTGCTTGGGAAATTATGGCAAGATCAAATCTTTTATTAGTCGCTGGCTGCTTCCCTGTGGCAGAAGAACTAAAAGAATGAAATATTATGGGGCTAGGGTGGGACTTCAGAACTTCCACAGACTTCCTCGAAAAGTTAGTATTCTGATTAGAGACGATTCATTTCCCAGAAGGGTTAATCACCTAGTTAATGGTCCTCCTTTCTGATGTGAGAAAAATATCTGCCTGTCTTCAAATTCGGAATTTTTACAACCTTAAAATGAAAACTCGAGGTGAGAAAGAGCACTTTTAGGACGCTGTTCAGCATCTCATCCTTGCGGGCCAAGTGAGGGGGTGGGGGGTGGGGGGGGGGGATCGTCCGTGTCCGCAGCGGTCTCCGGGGAACCTTGAGAGCCATGAACCGGTCTCCGGAGAGCCTGGGCAGATGAGAGGGACTTAACCGGCCCCAAGACACACAGTTGGCATTTGTGATCAGCTGGCTCTCCAAGAGGATTCTGCCAGTGGCCTAAACCTTCCTGCCAAAAGAGATGGAAGGGCGGGGTGGGGGCTAGGGGAGGGGCGGCATTAACTGGAAGCACAAAGTTTATGGAGAGACTGAGATTTCTTTGTGCCCCGCTGGACAGACGAGGCGTGAGAGAGGAGAGTTGAGGGGTGGATGGGGGTGGGGGGCTCCACACGAGAGGGGGCTGTTGAAAGAAGTTGCCAGGAAGAGAAGGCGGGGGTGGTCTGGGCAAAAGCCCCGAGCTGCCGCGGTGACAACTGCAGAAGGTGGCCCCTCTCCAAGCCCTCCCCACGCCGCTTTCTATCCGCCCCCCCCAACCCCCCGCCGCGCTCCCCTTGCACCCCACGCGACCAGGCCAGGGCCCTAGTTTGCATCCGGACTGGCTTTGGATGCAGCCAATCCTCCGTCCGCTGATGGAATAGTCCCCCCTCCCCACAGCCCCGGCGCGCCCCTCCTTCCCTCCCGCGCCTCGCCACCTCCCGCGGCAGAGCGAGAGCTGCGCGGCCCGGAACGGCGGCGTCTGTGCCCCGCGAGCCGCCGAGAGCGGGGAGAGCGAGCGCGCCTCCTCGCGCGCCTTCCGCCCCCTCGCTTCCCCCTCTCCCCTCCGCTCGCACTCCTTTCCCGCCCCCCACCCCCTTTCCCCCTTTTCTCTTTCCCGGTTCCTCCGTTTGAAAATTCCCCTTCTTCCCCCCACCCCCCACCCCAGCGCTCTCTCTCTCTCCCCCTCCCCTCCCTCCTGTCACACTCTCTTTGCCCCCCTCTCCTCTCCTCTCTCTCTCCCTCGTCATTTGCCTGCTCATCTCCAAACGTGGATCCGCGGCTCCCGGAGGAGCCCAGCGCCCGGAATCCCGCGTGCCCGGAGCACCTGGAGTCCGGCCGGCGGCGGCCCGAGCCCGGCCGGCGGCGGCGGCGGGAGCCGAGGGAGCGGCAGCCCCGACCGCGGGCACCGCGGGAGCCCGGGGGTAGCGGCCGCCGCCGAAATGTCCCGGCGAAAGCAGAGCAAACCCCGGCAGATCAAACGTAAGTTTGCACGCGGGGCCGAGAGTTGGTGGGATTATTTCTGGGGCGGGGGGCGCGCGCGGGGCGGGAAAAGGAGGGGAGGGAGACTCGGGGAAATCCGCTCCCGCTGCCCGGGATTTGTCAAACTTCGAGCAGCTGGAGGGACAGCTAGTCGTGCACAGACAGACAGACGGACAGCCCGACCGCCGGGCGAGAAAGAGGCTGCGAGGAACAGCTCGCTCCTGGCCAGGCCAGCCTTCGCCCTCGGGGTCCTTTTTAATTCTGACCCCCCGCGCGCACTTAGAGCTGCTTTTTCGCCTGGAGCCTGGTTGGGTAGCTCCAACTCACTCAGGAGGTTGTTATCAGTGTGGTTGTGGTCATTGTTGTTGCGTTGGACGGGCTGCTACTCTTGGGGACCACTTTTTTTTTTAGCAACCAGAGTGAGAACTTAGTTCTCCGAAACAACTGGTGGAGACCTCGGGGCGAGGGAGGCCACGTCCCCAGGCGGTGGAAAATCAGTGTCTGGGTCCCGATCCGGGGCGGTGCCAGAGCCACGCCACAGCCGAAGCGAAACAAAAAGTAGGTGTAAAAGTTCGCGCCTCGGCCGCTGGCAGCCGTGCGCCTCCGCCCTGCGGGCGCGGGGCTGGCGCGGGCGGATCTGGCCGGGGGCTCCGGGCCGTCCGGCTCGCGGCACCGGGACGCTTTACGCGGTGGGCGTGCGGGTTACCTCGGGCCCCGCGGGCGCGCCGGGTTCTCGCGGGGAGGGGCCGCCGGCTGCTTCCCAGCGCGGAAGCCGGGAGTTCAAGGCAGCCTGGGCGCCTCAGATGAGCCTGACCTGAAGCCCCCGAGCCCCCGGGGGCCTAGGTGGTGCTGAAAGTCCCCAGCGAGGCGAGAGGCACCTGCCCGAAGAGCACACACCCGCAGAGCTCAACTCGGTCAACTTTTCGCGTCTTGGGGATTAACCTTCCTGTAATGTTTTGTCGCCCTGCGACAAGTCTTCAACGCTTTGGCCGAAAAGGAGAAACAGCCTTATTTTATTTTTTGCCAGCCATGCGGTGTGTCCATTTCTTCGTGTTATTTGAAGTCTTGCAACTAATGTAAAACTGATGATTATCGTGTACTTTTAGGTAAAGGCTTTCATGACACTGCCTCCCCCTTGATTATTAATCACACGCACCCCCTCGTGTTAGAAATTTCATTTAATGTAGTTTTAAAATAAATCCTATAAAGCAACTTAATCCAGTATAAAATGGGGTCCAGGTTGTAAGCAGTTTGCTACATAAGTATTTAGATCCTTGCCTCTCAAAGCAGACTCGCTAGCTTTTCTTTAGTGGATTTCTTCTCTTGGATTGCTTCAACTTGGATTAAAGCAAGGACTGGATTTAACTTTGGGCTCAAAGCAGTTTTAATTGAGTAGAGAGAGACACTGTTCTTGAAGACTTTCCCTTTTTCAGAGTGATTATTCATGGTTTCAACTAATTGCTTTTTACCTTTTAGAACTAAATCGATCTGGTCCCTGT